>VWYE01024473.1:367-147569 GCA_013398995.1 Alaudala cheleensis
ATAAAACCTTAGGCTCAGAACAACAGGGCAGTTTTTTTTCCACTGGAAATCCTCTCCAATCCAGTGGAAAGAAATTCTTTCTTCCTTATAAATAAATATGGAAAAATATATATATAAATAAATAAAGATGATAGTTCACCACTCCAAGTCTTTCTCTCTTTCTTTCTTTCTTTCTTTCTCTCTTTCTCTCTTTCTTTTGCCAAAAAAGGCCATTCAATAGTTTTCCTCCAAATATGGATTTCTCACTAAAGAAATTCTGCAGTTATTAAGCACTACAAATACAGTATTTCAGTCAGAAGGTGCCTACAAAAACCTTGTAGCCTGGCTACTGACCAATTCAGGGAGGAAGAAAAGTAAGAGCATGTCCTTAGGGACACTGTTCAAAAAAACCCTCACAGGCAGGGAGCAGTGACCATCTCTCACAGATGCCTGTTCCAGTCCTTGACCACCTTCTCACTCCAAACCTCTCCTGGTACAGCTTTGAACTATTCCCACAAGGTTTACTACTGGATGCCAGGGAGAAGAGCTCAGCACTTCCCTTCCCCTCCTCAGGAAGTAGCTTAGAGCAATGAGGTTGTCTCTCACAGCCTTTTCTCCAAACCTGACAAACCCAAAGCCCTCAGACTCTCCTCACAGAACATTCTGTCCAGCCTTTTCACCAGCCTTGTTGCCCTCCTTCAGACACATTCAAGGACCTCGACAAATCATGGGGCCCATGGTACTCAAGGTGAGGCTGAACCATTGCTGCACACAGTGGCACAATCAGCTCTTTTGTCTGGTGTTGCTGTGTTTGATGCCACCCAGGACAGGGCCTGTCCCCTTGGCTGGCACTGCTGACTCACATCAAGCTGCTGCTGAGCAGCACCCTGGATCCCATTCTGATTTACAGCCATTGCTCTCCTCACTTGTGCCCAGTGTCATAGGTCCAGGATCCAGCATTTCCACCTGCTGAATTTCATCCCATTAATCGTAGCCCAATGCTCCAATCTATCTAGATTCCTCTGAAAGGCCTCTTGTTCATCAAGGGAGTCAACAGTACCTCCCAGTTTTTGTCATGAACAGATGTGTTAGTGGTGCATTCAACTCCTGCATCCAGCTTTTGACACACAAATTGAACAAACAACAAACCCTGGCCCTAGAACTGATCCCTGAGGAGCACTGCTGGTGTCCAGCCTCCAGATTGTCATTCCATTCACTACAATGCTTTCAGCTCTGCCCTTCAGCCACTTCTTCACCAGGAACAGTGTGTACTCACTCATCCCACAGCTGGACAGCTCATCCATAAGGATGGTGTGAGAGCCTTCACCAAAAGGAATAGTACATCCAGCACCTTCCCATCATCCACTGGGCAGGTGACCTAAAACTTCCAACTCTGATTGTTCATATGTTCAGCTGTATAAATCAGTGGCTAACTGTAGTGATTTAGTAGCATTTGTTTGTTTGTTTGTTTATCAAAGTATAAAGGCAATTTAGTTTCATGATCAACCTTGTCAAAGTTTAGCATTATGTATTTTGGTTTGGGTGGGGTAGGGTTTTGGGGTGTTTTTCAGCTTAGCATGCTCCATCTTAAAGCTTTAGTTAAGATTAGATGGCAGAGTAGGAGCACAGCCTTGGGAGATCAGTAAAAACAGCTTTAATTAATTACCAGTCTTCTCACTTTGAAGCATCCTAAAAAGGATTGGATTTCTAGGTGTAAAATTCCCATTGAAGAGATGTTTTCCTGAAGATATTTTCCATGGAAATCAATACTCATAATTCAGAAAGGTGCCTTCTGTTATTCAAATCACAGTGATTTGCTTTCTGATGGTTTACTGGTCTTGTGTCTTCTAAAGAAAACTAAAGTTCATTAATATGAAAATCTAAATGAGAAAGATGAATGTATGGTTATATCAAAATAGTCTGAGAGATGGAAACTAAGATTCAAAATTAAAAACTAAAACCAACAATAATAAGGGGAAAAAAGATCTGAGAAAGCCCCTGAGGGGTATTTTTAAACTATCTGTATCCAAGGTTATGAACTGGGCCATGTAATTTCAAACAGAAGTAGTAATCTCAATATTTTCAATAGATAAAATATGAATAGGTTTGAAATCCCATCTTTACACAAGAAAATACAGCAAGCCCAAGCAATATATCTTTGTCAGCCAGAATAGAGCACTTAGAGCTCATTGGATGAAAAGCAGCTCATTCATTCTGACTAGCAGAAATGAAGGTTTTGTAATTAACCTTAATTTAAATTCAAATTGTAATATAAATATTTTTCTTGTAGTGTTTTCTGCAACAAACACACACACACACACTCACCAACTCCCACGATTGTCCCTTAGCAAGCATGCCTCTACTTTTTTTATGTCAGATATACATTTGACTCTAAAACCTGCAAACATAAAACTACAAGCTCTTTCAAAGTGTCTAGGAATAAAAATTCATTATATATTAGCATGGAAAGCACTTTCTTTTATTAGCAGTAATATGGACAAAATCCTCCAAAAACTAAACAAATCATTCAGCCAAGATTTTCAGTTCCCTAGCATAGGTATCCATGTGAATGCCTCTGAAATTGAGTGTACACTCATTTATATGATGAACAACTTCTCTGCCATTCTGTCACAAATAAGCTATGAGAGATAAAAACACTAATTCTGTGTGTCATGATAAAATCCTGATTCTGAGGAGTTCCTCCCCTCTGTGATGAAAAGCAGCCAGTCCTACTGATACCTTGAAAATTCCATGTGTTGACTGTGAGTTGAGCTACTGTGTCCTTGTTTGTGTGTGTTATATAGGAAGAATAGCTGTTTTTTGGATTTGCTGAACTTAGTAGTTCCCAGTTGTGAGCTTCAGATCTATAAACATATTAATGACTGTTTCCATGCTGCTTGATCAGAAGTTCTCTCTGCAGTGCAGCCCGCATGAATTTCTAAGTCCTCAGGATGAACCTATGTTTAAATATTTTTATAGGTGTATGCATTCACTTTATGCAATGAAGTACTTGCTTTTTTAAAACTGTATTGTCTAACTTTTTTAAAGACATTTAGACTCGTTCTTAGAATGGTGGTTTTGCTTGCCCTACCAAGTTAGAAAAAATAAACACTACCTACCAGTGCAAAATTTCAAATTTGCACTGAGATAAGGTAATTAGATTGAAATGTTAATACAGTTTGTTCCAATTAAGCTGAAAAACCACTCTCCTCTCCTCCAAAAAATTATTTGGAAAATTTCGTTTTATGAGGAAAACTAAAAAGTATATAGATTTAGCTAAACTTGGATAGGAAACTTAGTGTAAACTTTTTGTGGTCAGAAACACAATGGGCCAATCCTTTCACTGAAGCAGACTCAGGGCTGCCTTATGAAACACTAATAGCATTATGAGGAAAAGCCTTAATCTAAGAGATAAAGCTTTGCAAGGAGGTGGTGTGGTGACCTTTCCACAGCTGGTTGGTCTAATCACTCAGCAGGTTTGGCTTATGAAATTGATAAATTGAAAAATAGTTATTCAGCCATTACAATAAAGGTGGGTAAATCAGCCTTTTAATTCAAAGACCAAAGTGTGAATCATCTCGTAGGGAACTTTAGTCAAAGAAAAAAATTGTTTAAGTAGTATAAGAAGTTTTGTTAGTTTTGCTTATTTTTAAAGCAAAATAGCATGAAAAATTGGCAATGCATAAGATTATTTTATTACTTTATATTTTAAGCTTTTATTTGCACTCTCATTATTTTATCTATAAGAGAGGTTAGTGATCTGCTTCTCTCCAGCTAAAATAATGAGTGATGAAAATATTTTTATCTCTTGCTTTTTAAAAAAGAAAGAAAATACGTGATTTAATGATTTTTTTATGCAGGATTTCTCTATGCTTTTCTCACCATTAATTTGCATATACTTTAATGTGAAAGATGTTAATTAAAAGAAAATATTTAATAAAAATAATACCATCTGCAAAGTATAGGTTCATGGAAATGTACCTCCTTTGCTGCTGTAAAGAGCAAGCTAAAGGATCTCTGTCAATGTCTCCATAATTATGTGATTCTAAAAGCTCAGATATTATAATTTCTCAGCTAAATTGCATGCATGTTGTAGATATATGATAAAGCTATCCTTTGAAACCACACTTCATATGGATTTCTAGTTATATAATTCAATTTATTAATACTGCAAATAGATTGTCAGAAGAAGGTAGGATTAGATTCAATGTAATTTTTAGTGACTTGGTTGTTTATGTTATGCAGTAGCTGCTCAAGAAGATATTCCCAAAGTCTTTAGAAGAGCATCAGAATGTGACTGCAGTTAACCCTGATCTTCCAGCCACAGACAGAAGTTATTTGGGACATTTTCAGTAACCTCTGATGACTTATTCTCCTCCTTTCTTTCCAGTGAATTATTCATTGCTTCATTTCTGTTCAAAGTTTTCTCTTTCTTTTGATCACAGGCAATGGACTGGGAATCCGAGTTGTAGGTGGGAAAGAAATTCCAGGAAGCAGTGGGGAAATTGGAGCTTACATTGCCAAGATCTTGCCTGGGGGCAATGCAGAGCAGACAGGGAAGCTTATAGAAGGTAAGAAAAATACATTATTAAAAAATAGAGCCATGGGACTGTTGGGAGTTTGTTAGAATAATTTATAACGCACATTTTCTCTTGCACAACAGATGCAATCTTGTGCAAGGAGTGGGAGCTAAACCTCCATGATGCTTAAAGCAGAAAAGGCCTGATTTTATGGCCAGAGAGTTGCAATGATGAGCATTATTATGGCATGTATTCAGTAATATGTGTCAACATGCTGTCTGCATGGTCATAGATCATCAGCATGTGTAATGGACATGGTTTTTGGAGATCTTTAACCTGTCTTGATCATCTCAGTATCCATGTTTGAAATGACTTGTATTTCTTAGTTGCACAGGTAAAACAGATCCAGTCATCACCCCGTTACATACACTAACTTTTTTCCCTAAAGCCATACCTAATGTTAGTTTTCCAATTTAAGGTAACCATCCAACCTGCCCCAACAGGCAACAGAGGAAAAGAGGTATCCACAGAAAAGCAGTTAATTCATCTAACTTATTCTGTTTCAAGAACTGAAAGTGGCTTCCTCCTTCAACTGTCTTTAAGACTGCCTTAAACTTCACATCATGCTTTAGGCTACCAAAGCCAGGTGGAATGAATGTGACTTCATTATCAAGACATTTTCTAGGATTATTACAATGTGATCATTCTGTCTAATAATTTATTTTTGTGATGACATGAATGCCACCTTCTTTTTATACCTTTCTCTTTTAATAGCTATTTTCTAGTTCCCTTTTACATATGTATGCACCTGAAGTGTCAGTCTATCCATGGACAAAAGCAGAGTACATTTGCTTCTAATTCATTCAACTATGGTTTTTCTTAAATAAAAGCATGTACACAGGGAAAAAACAAAAGATAAGTAGGAAGAAGAGTTCTTCCAGGCAGAATTCAATTCACATAAGTTTTCTGAATAGTAAACAAGAAAAAATGTCATGATTAAATCAAAAGCATTTTGCAGACAGAAAAACTGAGAAAATTGATTAAAGAATGTATTTACAAGGAATAATTTAGTTATTCTGTGGGTATTACAGAACAGTGTACCTGCATTCACCCCTCAGCTTTTTCCATCCTTACTGTTTCCTTAGCCAGTATTTTAATGATATACAACAACATAAAAAAAATTACACAAACCCCAATGCCAATGAAATGAAACAGAAAATTAAAATTAAAAATAAATATAAGTAATTTTGGCCTATAGAGTTGATTCTGATATTCATTTTTAAGGGGTAGTATCTCACTTATCAAATGATGGAATAGTCTTATTTTTTGTGCATGAATGATGAAAGAATTGACCCTAATTTGGTATGTTTTGAAGCAAGAATTTGTTTTGGCTTCTTCTATACAAATAAATAGGTCTTTCATAGCTGTGTTAGATCACACATGCATTGTTTCAGTACCAAGCAAGTACAGGGGAAAATGTGGTTATTCAACATTTCCCCAAGACTGGACATTTCAAGAAAGAGAAGGAGCAGTTACAGATTGGAATTATCTGTGGTCTTTTGGTTTATTTTGCCAGGAATTTTTCTGGAAATTGAAGTTTAAAACAGCCCTTTACTCACCATATAGGTTCATTCCAGCAGTGATCAAGAACATCTTGGACTTACAATAGCCACAGGGGAAATTTGACATAGAAATTTACTTTTTAATTTGTTCACATAATGTATTTTTAAGGCTTATCATTATTTTATGGGAAGATGAATATAACGCTGAAATATTTACTCTTTTGTTTCATTCTCCCATCATATGTTTCTGCTCTGACCTTTTTAAAACTATCCTAGACTTGAATAATTTGGCATAAATCAACTTGAACAAAATCCCTATATTTCATCTGTAGAATTTGTCCACACAATGTTTCACAATATATTTCAGTATTGATGTGCTAAATGTTCTCTCAGAGAGAAAAAATGCTTCCTGCAGAATGCACTTTGACTATGACATACAAGACAAACACTTTCTCTCACTGTCATTTACCTTTAGGTCTTGCCTTTACATCTAGTTTAATTTTTATGTTCTTTTGATGCTTATCAGAGATCAACAAAGATTATTTCCTACTTCACTATGACTTGTGGTTGGCTTAGTGGAAATACGGCTGTTGCCTATGTAACCTTTACCCTTCAGAAGCGCTAAAATCCACTGAGGTTTTCAATCATTCTGAAATTGATCTGTGTAAATCCAACCAGACTGCTAATCTTACCAACATGGCTGATACTGCTCTCTGAAAACAGAGGCTGGCCTTCTTTCCTTTTTCAAATTATTTGCTGTCTCTCTCACCACAGAGAGAAAACATAAAGAAAACCTTGCATGTCATTATCTGTAAATGCAATTACTTTTTTTTTTGAGTAATCATGAGTCACTTTTCCTGTTGAAATGCTGTGTGACTAGTATTAGAGTATAAACCAAGTCATCAAGTAAATGTATACTAATGTCATTACAACTTAATATCTTGACTCATTAGCCTTTCTAAGAACATGAATCACTGTGAAAAATCCCATCAACCTAATTGATTTCTCTAATTCTAAAAAACACTGGGTCAGGTCTGAAAATCCTACCAATAGCATAAGAAGCAAGGATGGATTTATTGTGGTTCTGAAGGAAGACAAACTCCTACCTGCTCTCTGCATGACTGCATATAAAGAAATGGCACAGAGATAGCATTCCTATCCTCAGGGAATAACGTAAAATTTTAGCCTATTTAAAAAGCTTTGGAGGAGTCTTAGTGCTGAAAAATTTATTTATAGTTCTGACTGGCAAATACCAGTCTTCTCAGTTCTCTCACCTTGAATTGCTTTCAAATGTCAAAAATATCTCTGATTCATCACTCATTGGCGTAACAGAAACTGGAGGTGGAAGGCCCATTCCACCGAGCTCATCAAGTGCAAGGACTGTGTCAGTTTGATAGATGTGTCTGTGCTCCCCCTCGTGTTGACAGCAGCAGTTCAGTTATATCCCACCTGCTGAATCTACTGAGTGAGTGGCATTTCAGCCAGCATTTTTTCAGAAACAGAAGAGCATAGAGTAAAGAGCAGATATAAAATTCACAAATTTGCTGGATGCCCTCAGTGTTCCAGTTTTCTTATTGGACCATTTCAATAGGCTGAATGGAGAGCCTGGGCACTGATGAACAACAGGGATCTTTATTCCAAGTTTTCAAACAGCCAGACCTGCTGTGTTGCAATGGTTAGGTCATCTGATGTTCATGGAGATGAAGATATTCCCTGATTTTCAAGTCTCCCAGAAATTCTGGTAAATTAGCATGGTAAAAAACTAATGGTGAACTTGATTTTTGCTGATCTTGCTGCCTTTGCATTTACCTCACTCAGCAACCCTGGCCAGATTTCTGTTAACCTGTCCTGAGTCCTGTTTTGTGCATGTCTATTTTTAATATGTATGGATCATTTAAATTATATCTTCCTAAGCTTAAAAACAGGAAAATCATAATAGTGAAGACAAAAACTCTTAGCATGAAAAATGCTGAAATAGAACTTCCTGAAATAAAAACTACCTGATAGACACACAGATACTGAAAGATAATGACACTTGTTAGAGCTGTTAAGTAGGTCAGAGCAGAGAAACTGCACTGCTGTTGAAGAGTTCCATCTTAGATGTGATCTTAATGGTGTCCTCCTCTCAGTCCAATCCTTTAGCACTTGTTTTTATCTACATTGATAATTACCCTTCTCAGGATGTCTCAATGAGGAGACATTGCTCATGAAAACACTGTGAGGATCCTCTCAGAGCCTCCTGCCTTCAAGGGTAGGTAAAAGCACATCCTGTGTCCTCAGCATCAAAGTCTAAATATTGACAATAAGTTCTTCAATGTACTCAGTAACTTTTAGAGTTTGATTCACCTGCTAAGAAGGAGATGTTCAGCTTTTCTAAATTCACTGATTGCCTTTAACTGTGCTGAAAGTTTCCCAGGCAACGTGGCCAGTTCCCCTCAGGAAAATATTTTAGATGAGTGGCTCTTCGGGAATGCCAGAGATCTCTTTCATCTTTGGAAAACTGCAATCTCAGAACTTTAAGATGCCTTCAGGAAATGAAATTGAGGTCTCCCTGTTTCCTCCTATCCCTATTTATTCATATCCCTATTTATTCATGTTTCTTTTCCCCTCACACACAGTCTTACATATCCTTTTACATTCAATTGTCACTGTTTTATTCTGTAGGAAGACTTTTGATGCAGAGCTCACTCTCTCTAATGCCCTAATATGGGGTCAAATAACACTAGAATCATTCCTCAGGTTGAGACTTAGAGCTGTCCTTTGGTCTTTCACGAGATGGCACAGCTTGTGACCACTTGGATCCACGGTGTCAACAACAATACTTTCTCACAAACCTGGACCAGTAGAGAGAACATGTTCACTGCTTGTTACCAAGCAACTTTCCACANCCTCTTTTGTCTGCTCACCTTGCAGCCAGAACCAGAGAGAGAACTCCCCGGAAACTCTTGCTTTTTAACTCCTTGTATTCTCAGACGTGTGTCCAACCTCTCTAACTACTTCCNACCAGACTGACATATGAGATGAACAGGGCATGCCAAAAAACATGCTGTTACTGGCAAAAGAGGGCCACATCTAGACCAGTGAGGAGTGATTTCCACCCTGTCATAGGTTTGCTCTGTCAGCATGCCAGTGCACCTATGAATATATATATATTTCCTAACAACTACTGTGGGATGTGATCAAGAACAGAGCAGAGCAGGCTTAAACCTTGAAGACAAAACAAAACTTTATTAAACTACAGACTAACAGAAATGAAAACCCTCTAGAACATNTAACTTTTAGAGTTTGATTTACCTGCTAAGAAGGAGATGTTCAGCTTTTCTAAATTCACTGATTGCCTTTAACTGTGCTGAAAGTTTCCCAGGCAACGTGGCCAGTTCCCCTCAGGAAAATATTTTAGATGAGTGGCTCTTCGGGAATGCCAGAGATCTCTTTCATCTTTGGAAAACTGCAATCTCAGAACTTTAAGATGCCTTCAGGAAATGAAATTGAGGTCTCCCTGTTTCCTCCTATCCCTATTTATTCATATCCCTATTTATTCATGTTTCTTTTCCCCTCACACACAGTCTTACATATCCTTTTACATTCCATTGTCACAGTTTTATTCTGTAGGAAGACTTTTGATGCAGAGCTCACTCTTTCTAATGCCCTAATATGGGGTCAAATAACACTAGAATCGTTCCTCAGGTTGAGACTTAGAGCTTTCCTTTGGACTTTCATGAGATGGCACAGCTTGTGACCACTTGGATCCACGGTGTCAACAACAATACTTTCTCACAAACCTGGACCAGTAGAGAGAACATGTTCACTGCTTGTTACCAAGCAACTTTCCACACCAGACTGACATATGAGATGAACAGGGCATGCCAAAAAACATGCTGTTACTGGCAAAAGCGGCCACATCTAGACCAGTGAGGAGTGATTTCCACCCAAAACAAAATGTGATAGGGGAAAGCAGAAAAGAGCTATTTGGATAATCTCCTTCAGAGAGCAGCCTAGCTCCCCACCTTTAGTTCATGGAAGAAAGAGGCAGACCCAAGAAGCCCTGTCAGAAGCCTGCCTTAACTAGAATGCTCCACAGCTCCTACCCATGGTGTGGGCTTTGGCTTTTTAACTAGGTCACTTCAAGCTTCAAAAATGGTTTCAAAATGGAGGAATGTATACTGAGATTCTTCAAAGGCAGAGAAGAAAGTCTTATTTACATGTGTCCAAGTATGGTTAGCACAGGTCTTCATTATTTCCAGAACAGGCAGTTCATCAAAAGGAAAATTAGGATAAAGGCATAAGGACTTGTATATGATGATAAAGAGAGCAGCTGCATTGTTAGGTGAAAAGTTACTACAAAATACCAATCAGTTGACCACCAAGAAACAGGAGAGAAATATGGGAGTGAAATATGAGAGCTCTTGGTAGCAATTTTGAATATGGGGAAGGCTGCAAATGAAAGCTGAAAGACAGACAAGAGGTTCATGATGTTTAAGCAATCCCTCATGCACAAAGTTGACATTAAATGCATAAAAAGAGTGTTTGTACTATCTACAGTTCTTCCTCTGAGGAGAATGTAAATAAGGCTAACGAACAAACTAGAGAGGAGATAGCCAATGTGGAGTACAAAGTACAATTAACTGTACTTTGGTTGTCTAGTATAAATAAGATGAATCTGTCCATAATCAATATTGGGTAGAGGTTCTTAGAATATTAGAAGCGTTGTTTGATCTTTAAAGACTTTCCTGAGTTCTGGACAATGACATCTTTGAAAACAGGTAGCTTTTTCACTCCTCCATTCTGAGTTGCCAACTACGTAGATTCCAGAATCTGTTTCACTTCAGCCTGCCCTGGAAATGTGTGTCTTCATGTGTTTTCAGATCATAAATTTTCAATCATGGCTTTTCAAGTTTTTATGTCCTTGTCATCTTAAAGTGTGTTATTTACTGGCACTGGAAACACATGATTTGTCTCAGAAGGACAGCAGGATGCAACTGGATTGCTGACCAGTCCATGAAAGGATTATAACGAAAATGTTAACAGTTTTTCTACAAGTAGTTTGATACAATTTTGGGCTGCTTCGAATAGCACCAAGTGCTGAAAACAAGGCCAGACTGCTTCAGAAGGTCTTTTGCAGAAGGCAGTACAGGTTATCAAAGGCTGTCCATCTTATCAAAGCTGTCTCTTATCACATCGCAGACGTGTTTTGGATGTTGCTTGGAAAATGCAGTGTGAGCGGAATAGTTGGAAAACCAGAACAGAAGCAGTGAGTCACTACCCTTCTCTCTACTCTTGTCACACTGTCATCTTACCCCTGAGTTATAGATGGGCACAACAGAAATCTGGCTGATCTTTTATTGGTCACTGGTTGGTCATTTATTGGTGGGAAGGGCAATAGGCACTAGGTCGTCCTGAGTTTTAAACTACTGTAGTGAGCACTGCTGGCTGTTTAGGCAGCTAAATTTGAAAAACATTGATTGGAGCATCACAGTGGAAAGAGATTTTCCAGTCCCCATGAAGCAAAGATAGTGAAGAGTCAGCATCCCTTCTTGAATCCCTCTGATAATTATACATCTGGCAGACAGTAGATAGCACTATGAAGCTGGAAAATGATGAAAAGGAATTAAAAAGAACACAAGAAGGGAAGGAAAAGTTCTCAAAAAAACTGTGGATCAAGTCTTAAATGAACAGTAATAATTTTTTCATCCTGCACTTCCATTTTGCAGTTTGGCTGCCTTAATTTATTACTGCATTGGAAAACAAGTATTAACTTTACCCTATTCTCTGAGTGTAAGTCTTCATGGCTTATTTTGCTGTCCATGCTTATTCTGCTGGGTCACAATAGAAGAGAGCTCACTCTCAATATATTCCCTGGGCTACAGGCTCAGGTTTCTCTGTCCCAGCCCAGAAACTGGCTTTATCAAAGATAATGTGCACAAAATAAGAGGCAGCACCATTGTTTGGTTGTAAGCTTTGTCCTAAAGCTCTTTGGAAAGGACTTCATCTAAAAACACCCCTAACACCCCCCTTCAGCTGTAAATCCTAAATTGCAGTTGTGCTCCTCTCATCCATGAATTTTGTTCTGCCTTGTACTTCTTTTTCATAGGTAACAATCCAAGGTATATGACTATTCTTGTTAAGCATGGCAATGGACATTCAACATATAAAGAAAATGCCTTTAAATATTTTTAAATTAATTTTTAAAGGAAATTAAGTTAGTAGAAAGGACACCCTGCCAAAGTGCATTGCTTAACATGTTGGGTTTAACCTAATATCTGCTAGAATGAAAAAAAGAAAGGCAGAAATTTTCATTGTGCTGGTTTAGCCATTCCTTATGCTGTCCCACTGACAGTGGTTTCAATTCCATTCTTAATATGGCAGGAGTTGAGTTGTTCTGAGAGTTTAGTTTGGCATTTTTCTAAGATATGAGAAAGAAATAAGAATTATCAGAAGGAATGAGAATTGTTTCAGTACGTGCGTGGCACTTATAGAAAGAAGTGGAATTAGAAATAATTGCAGTATAAAAAATTGACTTGGAAACATTGAGAGCTGGTTACTGTAACACTGTGCACAACTTTATTTACTAAATCTATTTTGTGGTTGTTGAAACATACTTAGAAAATAACACTTTTCTCTGGTTCAGAAAATATAGAACATATAGTTTAAGGAGCTATAGTTTAATCTTATGTGTCAGAATTGCATAACTGGGATTTTACAAGGATACTTGATTAGAAAACTTCTTGTATACTTAAAATATTAGTTTCAATGAGATAAACCAGGTATGAGTTTGTAATGTTTCTACCCAGAATGTCATTGTTGTATATTGAATTTTTCTTCAACAAAAATCAGCATTTAAAAGAGATGTTAGAGAGTAATTTGCATCTAGGAAGTAGCTGAGCAGCTATAAAGACTGAGGTTTTAGGATCTTTTCTTAATTTACTCTGAAGAAGAAGGGAAAACTTAAGGTGTACATATAAATTCTGTAATGATATAGGAAAGATTAAATGTAAACATATTATGACCCGTAAAAATATGGCCCCTTGCATAATGCCAGATACTGATGTTTTCACTCTTGGATTTAGTCTTGTTATGTACCACATGAACTATTATAGTTTATACCTTCTTGATGATTTAATAATTAATTATTGATTAAAATCAATTTTGCTAGAAAAGGCACATTTAACAAATTGCACAAGGAAATTGGCTTCTTAATAACAAAGAAATAATTTTATCAAAACATCCCTATGGGGAGGGATTTTTTTAACTCTTAAATAGACAAGCCTGATTTATGGAAACTAGAAAAATAATCTGGATGCATCAGTCAGAGGGAAGAGGCAAATACAGTCAATAGATATTCCAGAGCTAATAAAGTGAAGAACCATCACAAAGGTTGTGAGAAAAACATTTGTCAGATGGTTTATAATACAAATTGTAAAAGATCACTGGTAAATGTCATTGATGTCATAAATAGCTTTCAATAACACTCCACTAAGATCCCATTAGAAAGTACTACTAGCAATTGTAAAGTCCTTATGTGGAGCTATGCAATTAGTAATTTACAGATGCACAGCTGTTGGCAGCATTTATTTTTCAGGGCCTTGATGAGCAGTTCCTGTTAGAAAGAATATCCAGGTACTTCTTGGAAAGAACCCTCCATGCTTCCAGAGAATGTGCCTGAAGCCCTGTTTCTCTGAGCACAGCAGGTACAGCAGCTGGCAGTGTTGTCATCAGGCTGCCCACGAGGCTTTCTTGGCTCCTGCTGGCACCATGCGACTCTCTGCTGTCCTCTGGGATCACACACATCACAGGTGCTTTGTGGTTCTGCCTCTGACATTGACAGACACCACCCACCCATGTGGGCCCAGCCTTCCCATCTCACTCTTGAATACTTACTCTGCTTCTGCTGTATTCTGACATTGTGAGTGCTTCTAAGGCTCATTTATCTCCACAGAAGAGTTTAATTCCTTCTTTTACTATTTTAAAGATTCTGTATTCAAAGCAGAGGATGTGTTTTTCTCAGAAGATGCAGGTGTGTTCCCTGTGTCAGTACTCCCAATGCACACTGGCACAGGTGGCAAGAGGTCTGTGGCATTTTTTGGTTTGGGCAATGCTGGAGACATGATGGGTTTAGTTGCTGCTTCCAAGATGTTCAGGGATAAAGCTAAATCTTTAGGCAAATTTCTTGAAGCGTGTTCTATTCCAAAAACCTAATTAGACCATACATGAGGTATGAATGAGAAAATCTTGCATGGGAATATTCAGGTCTCTTGGGGGAAAAAACAAACAGGTGATTGTCTAATTTGACAGTAAACAGAGAAAAATATTGATTAAAAATTATTAATCTTATTCTAGGTTTATAATTCTGATGTTTGAGGATTAACATGTAATATTAGGTAAATATGACCACATTTCTGTACAAAAAGTTTGGAAATAAGCTACATTAACACTACTTGTACTGTAGAAAGACAACTAAAAATTCAACTGAAATTGAAGATATTAAATTGCAAATTATCCAATTTGTTAATGACTAAATCTTGAAAATATTTTATGAAGCAGAAATCAAGTCTTATATCCTTATTTTTGCTCCACATTTCAACAAAATAAAAACCTTTTGGAAAAAAGAACTCTATTAAAGAATCAAAAATTTTGGTAATTCCTTTAAACCTTGGTAAAAGTAACTGGTAACAGACCTGTTTGAACTGTTTCTAATTTTAAAAAATAATAATTTGTTTCCTGACATATTGCTTGAAAATTAGGAAGATGTGTTGTGGGTTTTTTCCTGTACAGACCCTACAGTGTTTGAGTCAAAACTCATTGGGGTCTGTGTTATTTCTCCTTGATTGTAATGGAGTCATTCAGATACAAAATAGACATAGAACAGTTTGATATCTCTCTAAATACAGCAAGTGGAATTCTATTAAGATCTTTGGATTTTATGGTCCATTTGAAAACTTTTGAAAATACCTTATAGGTACATGAATATGTTCTGGGCCACTTTTCAAACTGTTTTTTAGGTACTTAAATATTATCACTTCTGGAAAAACTGAATTAGTCATGATTTGGGTGGTTGTGGGGATCTAATTGATTAAAAAATACAAGGATTTGGGGACAGTTACATTCAATTCAGTAAGATGACAATAATCTTACAGTATAGCTATTTCCTCTGCATATTGGAGATCAGATTCCATGAATGATATGTGGTAGAATGAGCATTTTTAGGTCAGCATGTACTGACATTTTCTTTCACAGAATCAAACTAGAATATAAAATGTAAAACACTTGAAAGTTTTGAAGGAAAGAGATTTCAGACAGCCAACCTTGGTGTCTGGCAGACATGGGCAGGGTAGCAGCTATTTTCTGCAGGGTCTGAGCTCTGTCTAAGTCTCTGAAAGGACACAGCATCTGTGAAGTGGTTCACACTGCATTTGAAACATGGATAATATATCCAAGTCATCATATATATGGTGTAGCTGATCCTGACTGCTTTTATGTGAAAATAAAGCGGTTCAGTACCTGCCAAGGGAACAAGAAACTTCAGTTTGGGCCTTCCCCAACACAGATGATGTTGAGTTGCTCAGATACTGCTGCTCCTATGGAAAGTTGTGTCTGAAGTGGTGCTTAGAATTGAATGCTGTTAAAAACAAGAGCTTGGGACATTTTTTTTTACTTGAATCTTGCTTGCTGATTTTCAGCTAGTCCATCTTACAAATTATAAGGCCAAAGTTATTATTAAGTGTGGTAATACAGGTATTTTCTGGAAAAAAACTGTACTTTTTTGTCTTAATAGAATGCAGAAGTGCAACACAGTTACTTTTTATTGATCTCATGTACATTTCCCCTGGCATTATTGCACATGTTGCTGTTATTCCCCAAACCATGTGGTTATGAAAGAGGAGCTTTCTTAAGAACTATTCTAATGGAACCATGAAATGCTCCAGTCATTGTGCTGTGATCCTCATTCCAACTGATTTTTTCATTTTTTTAGTGTATTACACCGACTTTAACAAAAGGCATTCTTTATTATTGTATTGCTATGCAAAACCCCTTATGTCTGGGAAGTACCTTATTCCTATGTTTATCTTTGGATGTTGGCACGGTCAGCCCAAAATAAAATCTGTAGAAGAACTTATACTTTCATTCAGATCTTAAATTGGATTTTTCAGTAATAGTAAGACTTCATGTGGAAAAGATGGGAGAAAAGTGTCTGCCTTCTGATACTATGGAAGCGAAGAAAGTGTTATTTGCAATTTTAGTGAAGTTTGTACCAAAACGCAGAATAATGAGGCTGCAGCTGTATGTCTACTTCTGAATGCCAAGAGGAATTCCACTGAAGATCCACTTACCTCTGTAATATTATGCATATACCTGTGAATTTTGACTGTAAGGGACCTTTCCCTGGAGACTCATTGTTGCCAAACCAAAAGGGCATGCTAATACCCAAGAAGTATTCAATCTTAAAAAGACCATAGGGCCTAAAGATGATACAGGTAATTTGATGATAAAGAGCAATCATCCTATAGTAGTGCTTGAACTAGAGTGTTTCCTTATTCTTTGGAAGAGTAAAGGATTTTCTGTGGGCTGGATTTTCTTTTCTTTCCTTTTCATAAATTTATTGCCAAGAGGCCAGTAAGGACAGAGTAGAGACACAGTGATGCACATCTACAAAAAGAAACTAAAATTAAGGAAACAGGGAAAAGATTTGGAATACTTTTGCTTGCTCATGTGCTAATTTTCTGCTCCCTTGCCATTCCAAATGGTCAGGAGTAAGCATGTCTGGAACAGCCTTTAAAGACACTCAGACAAGCAGGGTTAATTTTGGTTCTGCCCACAAGCTCTGTTCTCTGAGGGTTCAACTTTCAGAGGCAATTCCGCTTTCTGAGGAATTATCTGAGGCACTGATCAGAGGCAGAAGACTGCTAACAACTGCTGTATTGCACAGCAGCACCCAAGTTGCTTTAACCCAGGCCTGTGAACTTGTACACTGCTCATGTGCAGTCAGACTGCATTACAAATGCACAATCCATACAGGGCTGTGCTGGAAGGTTAGTCTGCACCTTGTGGCAGGCACAAGGTGTAAAAGAGCAGAAAGGAGGAAAAGATGGCATTAGGATGATCTGCTTTGAGGAAAGGAAAGGTGAAAACAGAAATGAAGTGTGGTGAAAAACAAACTCCCATTTTCATAATTTATATTCATGATATATGTTCAATACTAGAATCTATTTTCCTGGGGAAGATGAGTGTCATTAACCTGCCCATGTGAAATGACAGGGCCATTTGCAGGTGCTGACCAGTCACCCCAATGAGCAGAAGGTTTCATTATATCTTAGTTATTAGATAATATGCTAAAGAGGACCCCATGAAATTAACCTTTAAGATGACAGTAAAAGGAAATGAGTCATTCCAGGCAATGCTCATCATGGTGTGAGCTCTATGCTTGCTAAATGAGTTCTATCATAGAGTGGGTGAACTGGAATCAATCCATATAATTCATACATTTGCTGTTCATACAGACAGTTTTGGAACTGCAAAGTAGAAACGAGCATTGACTTATGTCTAACTAAAGCAGTTATGTGTTACATTAACTGATTATACTTTTCAGATGGGTCTGAAGTAACTGAATGGAAAGAACTGAGAGTTCCTGAGTGTGTGAAAGAAAGGATAAAAGGAATCAAAATTCTAGGAAGTACTTTCATGACTGGTGCTAATGGGGAAGTAGAAACTGTTTTAGTCTTAGACAGTACTAAAGAAAGAAAAGATTTTTCTTTCATCATCTTATTCACAGACCGCTGTAGTATTTTCAGAAGCCTCTCTGAGTGATAGTAATACCTCTGCAATTCACACAGTAGAAGCTGACTGAGTAGTTGCAAAGCAGGAATGTTCTTCTGATTAAAGAGCTATAGAGAACATGAGACAAGAAAAACACTTCCCACTGTTTTGGAAGGAGTGAAGATCCAAAGCAGGAGCTGAAAATACCTTCAAGCATGACAGTGATCATTGTTGGATATGATGCAGGCAGACTGATAGAATAAAAACAGCTTTACAGCAGAGGAGCATGAACCACACTCTCTGGATGAATACCCTTCAGTGGTGCACATGGATGGGCTGCTTCAGAGCTTCTGTCTCTCAATGGAGACTTGCTAAGAGAGCACCTGGCAGCTACAGCAGATAAACACTTCTGTGTTGCCTGCAGTTTCCACAGATATGGGAAAATTTGGTGCCACCTAATGGGCAACCCCCAGCTCCTGAATTCTGAGTGTGTTGTACAGCAATGCTTTTACAAGGCTTCTAAAAAGGGATCTACCTATATCTGTTTATGATTCACACAAAGAATTTCTCATTCAGTATCCTTAATCACCTATCTTCAGATGCAGTATTGTTTAAAGGTGAAGACTTAATAAGCCCCATGGGTGATACAAAGATTTCTGTATTTGATGGCTTTAAATTTATGGACTGGGGTCATCTCACAGCTTTCTCAATTGCAGCACTATAACAACACATTAAACTAAATTACTGCACCTAAGTGTTCTGATCTGTTTATGGGTGAAATTTAATTAGCTATTCTGTCAGTCACATAAATTATTCTAGACCATCCTTAAGCAAGTTTACTGCTACAGCTGCATGGACAAAGCTATCTCTTTCAGCAGAAATCATGACTATGTCAATAAAATATTTAGCCCAAGGGATTTATATCAGCATGTGTACATTTGCAGAGTATATTAGCAAAAAGAAGTTAGCCTATGGACTGTTACATTGACTGCCATAATGGGTAATACTGCAAAGAATTGTTATTCCTGAAAAAGCTGTTAGTGATGGCCTGATTGCATGTCATGTTCTTCAGGAAGCAAAACAGGTAAGAAAACTTAGGAGTATATCTCTTTGATCAGATGTGCCACCAAATTAAACCTATCTGTCTGGGGTATCTGTATAGATGTGTAATGTTTATATACATTGCAAGATGCAATATCTCCTCTTGCTTGTTTGAGCCTGCCCTCCCAGTAGCATCATCCCTAGATGGAACATGAGCAATTGTATTAGAACTGCAATTTGAACACCATGCTTCATTCTCAGCTGTCACTGAATTCCGTGGTACAAGTAAAATCATGGGCAGTTTGATGAAATCAAATTTGTAAAACTACATGTTTCTGATGAGATGCACCTCTGAACGAAACCAATTTTCCATCTGCAGTTTACATTTATAGATTTTCAGGATGAATTATGGGTTTGGTTATTTTTATTTGTGAAGGGAGATACAGCAGAATTAGGAGTGTTCCTGAAGGCCTCCAAGCAAAGGACAAAGAAGGAAAAAAAACTGGAAATTGTATTTCTATTGCTTTCATTCACTGGAATGAACTGGAGAAAAGGGATTGGACTTAAATTATTTTCTTTAAATTTTATTGCGTATGTTTCAAGGTCAGTTTGAATGGGGCTTTGACCAACCTGGCCTAGTGGACAGTGTCCCTGCCCAAGGCAGGGGATTGGGAACTAGGCTGTTTTGTTACTTTTAGAGAAATTAATTATTAGTTCTGGTGAAGATAAAGAGATGCCTTTGAAATTGGATGAGTTCATAGGCAATTTAGCAATTCCTTGTATACTTTTCACCAAAGAAAACTTGCTTAAAGACTTTCATCTCTAAAGGATATGATATCATTTGTGACTCACTCTTCTATAGTACTCAGTATTTTTGGGAGATTTGCAGTTTCAGTTGGCATCTTTTACTTCTTGCATAGATTTTTGCCTTATTTTTACGTATTGTTGCATAACTGATTCACAATATTTCATATTCACAATTGCTCAGCTTTGAGTGGAGGATCCTTTAACTTATATTTTCTGTAAAATAAAGAAAAGAGTTAATTTTTATTCTGGTAAATACAGCAGCCATTTTTCCTCTTTTTGCCCAGGAAAGAATATTTAGTGATTTGATGTAAAAAAAGCAGGATTGATTGCTTTGTTCTTGAACATTGTTTGACATTAATAATTTTAATATTTGACACCTGGGAAAACGACTCAGAGATGTTTGATAGCTTTGGTTAAAGGAAATATGTCTTAAAAGATTAAGCAATGAAGTGATCAAACTCTTTTGTCCTTGTTGACCCACAATATACGTTTGAGCTTGAGTCTACAGATGAAATGTCAGTTTAACATTTATATTTGGCAGTTTAAAATATAATGCTTGGTATCTCACTTGGGCATATATTTGAAGGAGAATAAGCTGTTGCAATACCCAGTGGGGTTAAGGTGAGGATGCAGTGCTGAGAATTTGGTAACAGTTCAGTGTTTAAGTGTGGTTTTGATGTGTAATTAAAACACCTCAGTCTGAAGAAATAGGAACAGAGTTTGTCTTAGGGCTATTGTGTAGTTCCTGACACTATGAAATCATCAAAATAGACAGGCTGGTTGCTGCTGTTGTTCCAGGACAAGGGGTTGCCTGTTTGGGCAGCAGTTTCTGGTTGCTGGGCAGTAGCAGGAGCAGTGGGTAGAGTGCCTGCACCACACCATTGTCACAGAGCACTCAGGCTGGGGACACATCTCTCCAGCACCTCTCCTGCCTGTACCTGCCACAGTTCCATCAAGCCCAGCTCTCATCTTTTAACCCATCCCAAAACCATGAACCACATCTCACAGGCTGTCTTGCTCCTTATGAGTTTTGATGGTGTTTCTTCAGCAGAAAAGCTCCTATGTGCCTTCAGGAGGCATGAAAGTGAGCCCTGAACTGCCAGCCCTGTCCTCCTTTCAGTGGTCATCAGCAAGCAGGGCCTTGCAGGACATTGTTGTGTTTGTTATCATGCCTGGGGTAACAGCAACTTCTCCCATGAGGAAACTGCTTTTGCTGGAGTGGCATAAATTTTATTTCTACAGCTTTAGCTATCAGTCAAGGAATGTGGTATCATAAGTTTGCTTTACTTGTCTTCCAGGTGCTTACACTGTGAATTCAGTATATTAATTGTGATTGTAAGAAACACATAAATACACAGGGACTGGCTGCTAAGAGATTATTTGTTTTAGTGCAGATAATGAGAAGAAATAGCAGCTGCTACTTATCAGTATGCATGTGAGTATTCATAGAAGTTGATTAGGTATATAGCTGCCAGATAATCACCATCCCATCTTGCATGTACAGAATAGCTTCAGTAATTGTGCAGTCAAATTTCTTGTAAAGAGCACTACAGAGAATGACTACACTGTGGGTGTAATCCTGCATCATTTATTTGCAATGCTATTTTGTCACGCGTGAATTCTACATTTATTACAATGAACCTATTTGTAAGAATAATGCTACTTGTTTGATCAAGTACTGCAGATCAAATTTGTATAAAGAGATGTTAATAAAAAATTCAGCTGACAGTAACTAAGTATGTTGAAGATGTGTAAACATCAACAGAATTAGATTCTAAGGTAGTGAGAAAAATATTCATTATTTTAAATTCTTTAATTTGAAAATAAATTTAAATATTTTATATTATTATATTAGGGCAATTTGAGTTGTGTATCGTGGACCATTCTCACTGAGATGTATGACAGTCATTGCAAGGGCTCACTTTCCTTTCTCTAATTCATGTTGCAGATCTGTAAGTGTGATTTTACCCTGCATCTGTGCCCCATGTAACCTTTCTCTCACTCCCCTGCAGTGAGGTGGGAAGAGATCACTTTGTTACACCAAAACCAGTACAGCTACAGCCAGTTGAACTGCACTCTTAAATATGACCATGCACAAGTTTCCATACCTAGATTGATTAGGTCTCTCTGATTCTACTCAATAAACCTACTCCCAAACCACATTTAACCAAATCAGATTTTTTTTTTTTTTATTCTTAGTTCCTAACTCAATGCTTAAGACAATGCTTAAGCTTCCAGGAAAGGCTACTTTGGGATCTCTGATCTTGGCTGAGCTGAGCTGAGCAGTCTTAGCATCATGAGGGAATTTCTTTGCTCTGAACCCAGCACCAAAATTGGACTATCATTAATGCTGCTAATCAAATGTTCCTAAAAATGAGCTCCATGCCTACATTCATCACTAAGCTTGGAAGAACAAGTAGTTATTGAAAACTGAAATCCTGCAGTTTTTTAGCTTTCTGTTACAATGACAGTTTGTTCTAACAGGTAATTATTACTGTCTCTCCTTTTTCTAGCACATATGGAACCTGTACTTCTTAAAGTTGAATAATCCTAACCTTTGTCACTGAATTCCCTTATCAATGAGTTATAGGGATACAAAAGTTGGGTAGTTAATACTCAGCCCTTAATACTTCAGAAGTAGTACCTCCTACAACTCTACTGTTAGTAGGATTTCTGATGCACTTGGCTTTACTAATAGCACTTGTTCCTTGGACATCTCAAAGTTAATGTACAATATGATTATCTTTCCACTGAGCCTTTTAACACATTAACAAACTGAGGCACAAAGAGATTAATTGCTGTGCTTGTGCTGCTCACCTGGCTGGCTGTAGCAGAAGCAGCACCAACAGCTCAGCCTCTGATGGTGCCCCATTAATTCCCTTCACCTGAAGTTCACTATCTTTCAGTTTCTTCTTCTCATTGATGAAGTACAGCTGTAGGTTTGCTAAACTGAGAAAAAAAAAGTCTTTTCCATTTTCTAGGACAGATTTATCACTTTAGATGACAAAGGAGGGAATCAATAGACATATTTTTAGGTGTCTGAAGAGTAAATATCTTACCTCACCTTGTATTATGGGCTCTTTTTCTAACTATGAGTGGAAGAAGGATACCCGAGGGATGTGATTCATTTCATTCCAAATTGGTGTCAGTGGAGATGAGCCATCCTAAGAGGAACCTGCCTCTCTTCATTCATTAACTACCCAAAATTCCTAGACAGCTACTGAGGCAAGACACATACCTTTTTACAGCCAAAAACTGGTGCATTGACTCTAAGCCTAAAAGAAATTAAAGCCAAAGCAGTCATATGCATAAGACAGTTTATTCCCTGCAGACACAAACCCTGTTTTTCATGCTCTTCTCTTTATTGTTCTGAGTCTGTCCAAAATTAGATGAAGAATTTTAAAAAAAAGTTAATTTTATGCATTTTCACTTGTGGTTCACTTGTGGTTTCACTTGGTCAGTTGAAATCAGCCAATAATCAAACAATATTTTTCTGCTTACTTTCTACACAGCTATGGACATGTACGTATCAGGAATTTGTACAAACATGCATTTAGTTTCTACAAGAGAAACATAAAACATCTTCATTTAAATAAAGTCATTCCAATGAAAGAAAAATGTCACTCAGTTTGATTCAGAACACAAACAAGTTGATTCAGAGATAATGTCATGGATTTACCTTATTCTGTATTATGAAGAGCATAAATTCCAAAAAACTTTTCTTTAAAGGAGAAATTATATGTATTACATGAAAAATAGATACATAGGGGAGATGAGAACTGCATAGCACTGGCCAGAAATGTGTATTCACTTTCCTTAGCTTTCAGGTTACATGAATCTCACAAATGAGATAATAGTGAGTAAATTCTACTTTATATTTGAATAATCACATAGTGTCAAAACTGTAAAATTAGTCCCAGACCACAGAGGACGATTATTGACAGAGTGACTCTTATTAGAACACATCAAGTAAAGATCTCACTCTATTCCATGTGACAGACTGGCATTTTAAGGTCTTCAGCAATTCTCAATAAGACTTGACTTCTTGCTTAAACAGTGGTGTTTGCTAACTGTGAGTCACAAAAACTTTCTGTTCTTGTTTCTATATGACCTTAAGTAACATTGGCATGCAATGCATAACCATGGCCTTTGCTCATTCCTAGCACACTTTCAGTATTTAAATTATCCTAATTATTCCATTATTTTCTGAATAATTGGCCTGTGTAGTCCCTTAGTGGTGACATTGCTGGAGACCAGCAAGTAATTCACTGAGCAAGGATTGGACCCCCAGATCTGTGTGAGGAGAGCCTCTTCAGGAATCCCCAAGAGACTCAGCATGTTGGGGGTCCTCATTTAAGAGCAATATTTCTTTGTCATTAGTTCTTTCTCTGTTGTGCTTTTCAAATATACCCATTCTCTGCCAAGCACCAAGATGTGTATATGCAAGTGGTATGTCCAGAGATCAAGGGATGCCAGCTACTGAGTCTACTTCTCACCCTCTGGGATCCTAAATTGACAGCTGTGTGATAGTCTCAGAGATGTGCCTTTTGCACACTTTCAGAAGCAGATAGTTGTGGTTTGTTTTTCCACCTCATACCCCTATGAGATACTGGAAAACGTTGCTGGGTTACTCTTTGTCCTTTTTTCCTTATCTCGGGGTCTTTGCCCTGTTCTTTATCTTCCTGCCAGTCTTTTTATAGTTTCAGGCTGCACTTTGATTTAGTCAGTGCTTTGCTAAAGTATGGTTCTGCCTTATCTTTTTTAAGCTGCTTTTCTTTACCTGAGCAAATTGTCCTGTGAAACTGCATTTTAATGAGTTAGGATCTCGATGACATGCTAACCTATGTGCCATGAATCCATCTTTTCTTCCAGGAAAACTCTTCTGGGAGTTCTACACGCATAAATTCTCACTCATATTTCATTCATAGAATCACAGAATATAATCTTAGAATATGATAGAATAGAATATCCTGAGCTGGAAGGAGCTCAGAAGGAGCATCAAGTCCAATGTCTGCCCCTACACAGGGCAGTCCAGTGCATCACACCATGTGCCTGACAGCCTTGTCCAAGTGTTCCTGGCAATCTTGGTGCTGTGGCCACTTCCAGGAAAAAGCTGTTCCTTTTCCTAATACCCAGCCTAACTCCCCTGACAGAGCTTCATGCCATTCACTCGAGTCCTATGCCTGGTCACCAGAGAGATCAGTACCTGCCCTTCCACTTTCCCCCTGTGAGGAAGCTCCAGACCATGACTGGAGCTCCCCTCAGTCACCTCTTCTATAGGAGAACAAACCAAGTGACCTCAGACTCCCAAGACCATTGAAAGATCTTTGAGAGAGGTCTTGTGATGACAATAGAGCAGTGTTTTATATAGCCTTTGACATGTTTGCTGTCATAATTTATATTCTTAGGCAGAATAGAAACTAACTAATCATAAGAGAGTGATTCTTTAGACAGACACTGTAATTTCCACAAGAACTGATTTTTTGCATCTTATGACATGGGATTCTCACCCCTGCAAAGGAAAATTTTAAACCCAAATATCACTCAAGTCACAGAAAGAAGTAAGACTAACAGAACTGCATTTGTGCAAAGAAGAATAAATTATCCTCAAAAAGGGAAATTGAAATAAATCTCACTGAATTTGGAGTACACAAACATAAATATATATTGCAGGCAGGGATATACTAGTCTAAATCCATATCTGACATTAAACTCCCAGGAAGATAATGGTTTTAGCTATTAAACATTCATGAAAGAGACAGCAAAGAGAAATTCCTGCAGCCTCATTGTTCACTGATATTTAGGTGAATCTTAATTAGGAATTAACAGACTTTTCCATTCTACCATATATTATTGCATAATTAAAAAAAAATCTGAATCCATAGTAAACTGATTTAAAAGTAGAGGGGTTTTTTTGGGCATAGCTCAAAAAATGAAATGTTTAAGACTTTCAAGTCAATTACAGCATTTTACAGGAAGCTCATTTCTCTGGCAAAATCATTATCTCTTATATGCTGTTACTGAAAACAAAGTAAATACACTCTGCATTATAGCTTCAGTGAACACTGTGCTGCAAAAAAACCCACTTGTTTTCCTCAAACACTGAATAATTACAATGCACCACATTTTGTTCAGCATGGTATAACTGATCATCCATCTGCAACTCTAATGTAATCTTTGAGGATATAGTAATGGTGAAAGCACTTTAAACTCATCATTTGTATCATACTTATTTTCATAAACAGTAACTGTAAGCTTCATTTAACTTGCCAGGACTTAAATTAGGTAACACAAATACAAGCAGATCATCACTTGTTGCTCCAGCATAGTTCAGACTGAAGGGTGATCTATGGAATCATGTGTCAGTACATGTCTGAATCTGATGGCAGTGGTGGGGTGTATTGCTGCCAAAAAATGCCATGTACATCTCAAACACAAGGTTGATTTGCTCTGGCCCTACTTTTAGAAATGTCATTTTATGGCAGCCTTGTATGGTACCCATGAGGCATGGGAGGGTCCATTATATAATTTCTACTTGATGAGCAACATATCCATTTTTTTAAGAATCGTGAGTGTTGTCAATATAATGATTATTGTAGTAAGTGGAGAATATTCAGCCTGAATGTGAATGATGAATGGAAGAGGAAGTTAAGGTGTCTACAGAAAATAATGAGTTTTGGTGTGATTCATGCCCAGCAGTTTGGGGAAATACATTAACACATTAACTTTCATCAACCTAGTTTGAATCATCCAAAAGGTTTAGAAATAAAAGAAAAATAATTGGAGAGCATAGACCGTAAAGTAATTTAGTGCTGAATGTCAGACTGCAAGTTTAATATTGTTTCTCCTTATTCTGTGTGCACATTTAACGTTTATAGCACTTGCTGGGATTTCAAAGTCATGTTTCTGAATTTTAATTCTTATAGGATATAGAAAGATACTAATAGTCACATTTTACTGATTGAAGTTGCTAGTCTATAGAGCCCAATTCCTTTTCCTCTGTGAGCATTAGATCAGTGAAAAATGCCATTCAAACAGACATGTTTATTTTGCATAAGAATAAACAATAAAAGCTATGAAGAAGCAGAGAATGAACCCCTGCAATCTGGGGCTATAATTGTGATACAACCCAAATAAGAGGCTGTGTTCTAAATTTAAATATTTAGATATTTTTAAATTTCAGTAGGACAGCAGTTTTGAGACTTTAAAATGAATTGAAAACTAATAGGTTTTATACACAAGTAGAGTTGGAAATAATTACAAACTCTTAGTGACACAGCAAACAACAGTTTTTCCACTTCTTGGATGCCTTGTGTGTATTGAATAAAGGAGGCTGCAGTATAACAGTGTATTCAAAGTGACTGAGATTAACTTTATATTACTGTACATTATGTTACAAAGGAGAATAAAATTCAAGAGATGTTCAGTGGTTCTGTTTAATATTTCTGTATTTGAATCAACTGTGTCAAGACTCATATTTAGAGAAATCAAATGCTTGGATGATTTTCAGATTCCTTTCAATTTCAACTTTAATCATGCAGCTAGCTTACATCTGAAAGATGAGTCTGAAGAGGAGAGAAAATATTAGAAATCATATAAGATGGGTAAAAACTGAGATAAATATTGTGCCTTCCAGTTGACAGAAACTCTAATAAGAAGACCTATTCTATCTGCATATTTTATAATTTGTTTTGTGCTGTTTTATCCATAGGATTGTTACATCCACAACCACATTCAGTTAAACAGTACAGATTTATCACCCAAGTGATGGAATGAAAGATATATTTATTGAGAGTGTGGGAGCTGATATTGCTAAAAATAAGTTGTTGCTCACCCAATAAAATAATAATGAAAGAGAGATGCAAGAAGAAAATATGTATTTGATTATCAGGGCAATTACTAGTACTTCCTCAGTCAGCAGAGTTTCCATGGAACAAGGCAGGTTTTCACATATTCTTTTTTTTTTTTAGGTTTTTTACCAACTAAACTGGTGACTTGAGGCATACAAACTTTTGGAAATGTAACTATCATGTCCTGACTGCCAAAGTCCAGTGACAAAAAGTTATTTGGTTTAGGAAAAAAAAAAATATCACAAGTTTCTTGTGACTTCTCAGTAATTTTTTCTCTTTTTGCTATTTAGACTTACATCCTTCTAAAGGTTTTCTTTGAAACATTGCCTTTTTTTGAACAAAATTTGTACAGCAGTTACATGCTGAGGAAGGAGAAATCAGTTTGTTGCCTACATTTTTTTTCTTAGACCCTAGGGCTATCAGTCTGATCAGTTCAGTCATGTTTAAATTGCTTGATTTAAAACATTAATGGATCCAAAAGACACACAATTAAAAGAAAATACCCCTGTACTGACAGCCTAGATGGATCTCTGTGTTAGCTAAGGCTGTTGAGATTTCATTTCCTTTCAGTTTGTTGCTTTGTTCATGTGTGCATGGCCCTTCTGACAAATGAGTGACTGCAGTGCTGTTGCACCCACTGTTGAAACTCTCACCAGTGGAAATCAGACTTGGCTTCCAAATCCTGGCCCTGCAGTGGTGCTCAGCTAAGCTCCTCTTGCTTGTCTTTTATATTAAAGTGAGTTCTTGATGATAGTCTTACTGCTCCCTTGGTAAATTTTCTTCTGAAGCCATACCAGCAGGCTGTGATAAACCCAGGACAGAAGCTTGTCCCGGTTTAGGGCAAATCTGGGAGGAAACCTCCCGAATGGGGGTCTCTCTCTGGGAAGCAAGCTGGAACTGCCCCTCCCCCCTACTGGTTCGGGGAAAAAANTTGTGCTGTTTTATCCATAGGATTGTTACATCCACAACCACATTCAGTTAAACAGTACAGATTTATCACCCAAGTGATGGAATGAAAGATATATTTATTGAGAGTGTGGGAGCTGATATTGCTAAAAATAAGTTGTTGCTCACCCAATAAAATAATAATGAAAGAGAGATGCAAGAAGAAAATATGTATTTGATTATCAGGGCAATTACTAGTACTTCCTCAGTCAGCAGAGTTTCCATGGAACAAGGCAGGTTTTCACATATTCTTTTTTTTTTTTAGGTTTTTTACCAACTAAACTGGTGACTTGAGGCATACAAACTTTTGGAAATGTAACTATCATGTCCTGACTGCCAAAGTCCAGTGACAAAAAGTTATTTGGTTTAGGAAAAAAAAAAAATTATCACAAGTCTCTTGTGACTTCTCAGTAATTTTTTTCTCTTTTTGCTATTTAGACTTACATCCTTCTAAAGGTTTTCTTTGAAACATTGCCTTTTTTTGAACAAAATTTGTACAGCAGTTACATGCTGAGGAAGGAGAAATCAGTTTGTTGCCTACATTTTTTTTCTTAGACCCTAGGGCTATCAGTCTGATCAGTTCAGTCATGTTTAAATTGCTTGATTTAAAACATTCATGGATCCACAAGACACACAATTAAAAGAAAATACCACTGTACTGACAGCCTAGATGGATCTCTGTGTTAGCTAAGGCTGTTGAGATTTCATTTCCTTTCAGTTTGTTGCTTTGTTCATGTGTGCATGGCCCTTCTGACAAATGAGTGACTGCAGTGCTGTTGCACCCACTGTTGAAACTCTCACCAGTGGAAATCAGACTTGGCTTCCAAATCCTGGCCCTGCAGTGGTGCTCAGCTAAGCTCCTCTTGCTTGTCTTTTATATTAAAGTGAGTTCTTGATGATAGTCTTACTGCTCCCTTGGTAAATTTTCTTCTGAAGCCATACCAGCAGGCTGTGATAAACCCAGGACAGAAGCTTGTCCCGGTTTAGGGCAAATCTGGGAGGAAACCTCCCGAATGGGGGTCTCTCTCTGGGAAGCAAGCTGGAACTGCCCCTCCCCCCTACTGGTTCGGGGAAAAAACCTCCTTAGAGATGAGTGGAAAAAACTATTTATTTAACAAAAAGAAAGTGCTTACAAACCTAGAAATTAATAATATGAAACAATAAAACCTGGCAGAATTGAGAAAGAGTCCTTGCTGTGGGAACCCGGCTCCCTTCAGCCTTATCAGTTCTTTCCGGCACTGGAAGATGCCGGCCTGGCCCCCAGTGGCCCCGGTGCTCTCCCGGTGCTCTCGCTCTCGTAGATCTTTCAGTCCAAGAGCAGGTTTAAACAGACCCAAGAAAAAGGAAAAAAAAAACAGTCCAGGGAACTACTCTGCCCTAGCTAGCTAAACTAACTAAAAAAAAAAAAAAAACTCTGACCGCTGCACTGTCCGTGCTTCAGAGCCAGACGAGAAGAAGAAAAAAAAAACAGTCCAGAAGGAGGAATGCGGAGGAGGTGTTGTTTCTCCTTTCTCCCCCTTCGCTCCAGGAACTTAAAGCTACAGAACACAATATCTAACACAGACAGAACAGACGATTTGGGGATAGAAGCATCATACAGTCACCCTAGGACAAAGCTCGAGTACCTCATTGTAGCTTGTCAATAAAGTTTATTTTTTTTTTTCCTTTCCCTTTTTTTTCTTTTTTTTTTTAATAAAACACATTAAGTGCCCTCTCAAATATCTAAATCTTTCAACTTTTGCTCTTATTCCTTACCACTGCAAAGAAGTTGAGGTTTTGCTTGTCTTAATCATGAGGTTCCTAATCTCATACATTACATCCTATGCCTTGATAGCATTATGAGGCCACACATTCAAAAAAAAAAAAAAAAAGGACAAAAATAACTTTAGTTCCTTCCTTTCTAGAAGCCTAAAGACCAAGCTCATGCTGTTATATTTGTATGACTGAAAATCAGGGGGAAATGAATTTTCTCATAATTACTGTTGCTTTATTCCAGAGGAACTGAGTTTAAAAGCAGATCTGCTTTAACAAGCAAAAGCAAGATCATGTTTTTGAGCCATGGCTGGTAAATGAAAGGGGCTAAAATTTAGGAAAAGGCAAATCTATTTTGACATTAGACAGCTGGATTTATGCCTTCTGAGCATCACATTTTAGTCATTCTGTGCAGTTTGTTTTTCTGTAAACTTCTGCAAACAAAATGATAAATTCTGGCTGACAACAGTTATGTGCAATTCTGATATTTCAACTCCTTTTTAATGGAATCATATGGAAAATTTTGGAATGTAAATGTGTATATTTAGTTCTCATACTCTTCATTGTCAAACAATTTAGTCTGATTTATTCCATGAAATTTTGTCACTATATTTTATTTAGCAGCATGCTTTTCTATGAGTTTATCTCCACATTTCACTTCATTATTTTCCCCATTTGTTATATGCAACAGCACAGGATTATGAGATTAAAATATGACCCAGGTGAAGACTTGGTTTTATCTGTGTAAGTGGTAGCAAGCTAAGTGTTTGTGGTTTTCTTTGCTGTGTGGGTGATGTGGTTTTCAGATGTTTTGTAATGCATTGCTTTTAGTGGACTATTAATAATTCAGTATCTTGTCCCATTAAGCAGATTTTTCCCACTAGAGCCAGAGGCTTGGATTTTGACACTTGTACATTGGTGAGAAGTTAATCTCTTTGGAGTCCTCCTTGTGACTAATTAATTCAAACTATGAACCCAGTTCTCAGAACCTCAGTTGTAAATCCCCAGTATGAATCTAGTGTTTGCTTAATGTAAGCATTTCACCTTAACCAAAAGATTTCTTATCAGAATATACCTCAACATGATTTATAGGGGGATATATAGGGAAATACTCAGCATAAAACTTCCTCATACAGATACATTGAACCATAGTGAGTCTTCTGACTCAGTCCTGGGACACTTGGAAGACACAGCAGATTGGATCAGTATTCAGTATTTTTCAGCCTGATTAATACAGTTCTGTTTGTATCCTCCATAACAAAGTATGTTCTGTCATATCTGTATCTGCAAGTATCTGTTTTGTCAATAATTTATAAGAAAAGATACAGAAGAAAAATTTAAACCTGAGTACTACCAGGCTGATGTTTGAAATGTGGAGGCATTTTCTTTTCATTAAAATTGGTTAGTCCAACAGCCTTCACTTTTTTTGTATTTTAGTATGTGACAAAGTAAAGAAAATGTATTTGAATTATCTGATCACATTCACAAATTAATTCCTTTTTGAGGCTCAGCTTCTTAGCAGCAATTTGTCACTGCAGGAAACAGTTATCTTCCAAGACCATGGCTGGCCAGGAAATGTCTGATATATAGAATGTTTTGGTTTCTTGCCTTGCTGGTAGGTGTGCATGTTTTTGATATTGGAAAAATTTTTCAATATCATGCAACCCAGACTGTGGAGAGTGCATGCATACTTTGAATCAGAGAGAATTAATCTCCTGTCTTCTTTCAGCAGGTAAGTTATAGCTGAAGGCACAATAACATTCAACAGCCTAATCTGTGTGAAGTGAAAGGGCTTTGCTAATGTCTTGTGCCATTTAAACAACATTCACTGAATGTCACATCAAATTGTCTTGTCAAAGCAAGGCAAGAAGGATCTAACTGATGTCTTTGTCAAAATCTGAGCCCTTGACCTCTTGCTGTTTTGCCTTCTTAGGAATGCAGGTGCTGGAATGGAATGGCATCCCCTTGACTGGGAAAACTTATGAAGAGGTCCAGAGCATTATTATTCAGCAGAGTGGGGAAGCAGAAATATGTGTAAGACTGTGAGTTTTTCCCCATCTTTCTGTTTCCATTTCTTTTTGGCTTTTCATGGCTTTTGGTTTTTTTTTTTAATTTTTTTTTTTTAATTTTAATTTATAGTTGTTAAGGTGGTGTCTTTGTTAGCATAAAGCATCAATGTAATAACAAGCAAGAGTTCACTGTGACTGTGGGAGATCTTTTTGTTCTGTTTTTCTCTTTAAGTCAGGAGGAGAGATAAACTGAATCAGATACTAGCAATTATGCTTGTATAAACAATGATAACCCCATTGTCAGGCCACAATCTCCCCTCATGACAAACATACAGTTCACTGAATTTATTGGTGTTAGAAAAAGAAGGTAATTTAGTAATGGCTTTTAGTGAAATCAGTATCCTGTAGCTGAAAATCATTTAAACATCATGAGAAATGCATACACTTGCATTAAATCCATTAAAGATTTCACCTTAAAAGAAGCTTTTCTTCTCAGCTCTTTAACAGCATTGCAAATATAAATCAGCTAAGAAGGGACCATGCTTGGGAGCTGCTTTCTGTCATGAACCACTATTCATTTACCTACTTAATACAATAATGAGGGTATGAGCAAAGAGTTTCTTTTGTCTCAGGCTTCTAATTGCTTTCTTTAGGGACCTGAACATGCTCTCGGACTCTCAGAATCCCCAGCACCTGGAGCTGCATGAGCCTGTAAGGGCAGGTGAGAGACAAGGAGTTGCTTTGATATTGTGGGACTGGGTAGCAACTGAAAATTGGATGTATAAGCTGGTATGTTAATATTGTGAATTGTGGTGTTACATCCCAAATATTGCCATGGGTAGAAAGAGGACTATGCCTTATATAAAAAGTCAAGATGAGGGGATGCAGTGCACCCTCAATAAGTTTGCAGACAACACCAATTTGTGCAGGAGTGTTGATCTGCTGGAGGGTAGGAAGGCTCTGCAGAGAAATCTGGGCAGGTTGGACTGATGGGCCAAGGCCAATTGCATGAGATTCATCCAGGCAAAATGTCAGGTCCAGCACATATCAAGACAAATGTCAGGTCACAACAACCCCAGGCAGCCCCACAGGCTGGGGGCAGAGTGGCTGGAAAGCTGCCCAGAGGAAAAGGACCTGGGAGTGCTGAATGCTGTAAACTTTACATGTGATGTATTGTTGTCCTTTTTCCTTCTGTTGCCCCTAAAGTTTACTTTGCCCAGCCCCTGGATTTGCACCTTTGGCAGTACCTGGCCAGTGAACTGCTGGTGTCCCCAGGGCCTCGTCTGCCATCCTGTGTCCAAACCATGCAGCACTCTGCTGTCACCACAGGCCCCTGCTCCTATCAACTGCATTATGAATCTGGAGTCATAAATACTTCAATCTGCACAGTGCAATTGCAGCTGTGCCTTTCTATATCAAAATGATTAGGAATGGGCACTATACCACACCACTATACAGGTGAAATGTAACTCAGACAAATTTAGGTCATAGCCATCCATTCATTAGGCAGTTGCTCTTGAGCCCTAGAGGCTAAAACAAAGCTCCCAGCAAACTGCAGCAAGTCCAGATAACACACGGGTCTATGTTCATAGAACCATAGAATTGTCAGTGTTGAAAAGATCTTGATGAAAATACCTGTTAGCTTAATTAATACAAGGTTTGTGGCCTGCTATAAGTGACAAAAAACCAGTACTTACTGGATTCATGGATGCAAGAGCAAGTAGTCAGTTTTGTTATGTGAGTTCTAAGATGGCAGTGCTTTAGAGGGGATTTCCTGCTGTTCAATCAATACCACAACTGCAGGCTTCAGTCATTGTATCAGTTCTATTTAAGCTAACTTTGAATCAACATCCAAATCTTACTAGTAATGCAACCCCTCAGCAAGCTCAGTGCAGATTAGGATTGCTTCACTCACTATTCTGTGGTCTACTCTGGATTCTGTGGTTTTGTGGCTGCTCTTTTATCAATCAGTACCTAAATAACCTGGATTGAATTCTCCATTTTCTAACCATGTAAAATTTCCTGGCTATTAATATATTAACCATCAAGCTACCTTTAGTTGAAAATTGATGTTATTGATAAGAAATGAAAGCAAAGACTAAGCATGTCAGAGCTTTGAAGCAGAGCTACCCACATTTTTTTAATTTGTGAGCAGATCAAAACCACCAAAAACATTGAAAGACACTGAAATCTGTTTTGGAAAGAACAAAAACTAGAATAAAACAGCTTTTTAATTAATGAAGAAAACTCAAAATGAGAAAGAACAGAAATAAAAGAAATTTGTTCCATTCTTTCAGGCATACTTCCTCCTAGCCTGGCAATCTTCTAGTGGTTTCTAAGTTGGAACAACTCTACAGAGTTCTTGCCATTACCTCTGAGGTTTGGCAGACTGTTTGTGCTTTAGAAAGGAGCAATCTCTATTTTCTCTGAAAGAAAAATGAGTTAACCAAGAAAGCAGGATAAGGCTAAAGTCTTGTTTTAATCTCCCATACTTCTGAGAACCTGGGAACACAGTTGTGCCTAGCATCCTTTTAATTCTATTCAGTCTAGCATATATGAAACTTATTTGACTTCATTTCTGTGTTAAATAGAAATTGCTATCTCGAAAGGGTAATTTCCTCCCACTCATTCCTGGGCAGAAGGGAGGGCAATCAGACTCCCACTGGAGATGCCTCACAAAGGTGTGAGAAATAAGGAAAGATGAATCAGGGTGTTTAGCCTTCTTTTGTTTACAATTTTTTTTTTATTAATTTGTGGTAGTAAACTTTTGAGGCTTTTTTCTCTTTATTTTTTGTATAAATTATCTCAGGAGCAGTTCTGTTCAATGTCCAATTGATTTTAAAAAGTTAAAGTGAGATTTAAAGCTTTTACAAGAAAGTTCAGATACTTAGTGAAACTGGACCAGTTTCAACAAATGAATGATAGTACAGGACAGTCTTTAAGACTGTAATTTGCTTCAGTTTGATTTAACATGATCAGCAAAGCCTGGTTTTGCTCCACATGGAAATACTTCCTTAGAAAATTTTAGGTAAAGAGCACTAGGAAGTTGCACTAACACAGAAACATTGGAATTGGGATGTTGGTATTTTGGGAGAGATGTCTATTTTTCATAGGATGCCTTTTGCATCTTCAGAGTATACAGGCAGATGACATGAAAACTTGTAAGGATTGTTCTGCTGTCCCTGTACCATGGGAAGATGGATTTGGTTGTGCTGGCCCTTATCAACACAAAGCTCTCTTGCTTCATTCCAGTAGACAAAGCGAAGTCCCCAGGGGTGGATCCCAAGCAGCTGGCTGCAGAGCTCCAAAAGGTTTCTCTACAGCAGTCACCTCTGGTTGCTTCTTCAGGAGTGGAAAAGGGATCTCATGTCCACTCTGGAACCACTTCTGCCACCTCCAGTGCTGTTCCCAGCCCTGGTCAGCCTGGTTCTCCCTCTGTGAGCAAAAAGCGGCACAGCAGCAAGGTAAGAAATTTCCAAGTTATGGAGCAAGAACATTTTGATGGCAGGAAGAAACTGCCTGTTTACATTATTTAGTGCAGCAAGAAATCCCAGCATATCTTGGAAAACTAATTTCCTGGATAACAATGAATATTACTGTTAAGATATTGAATCTGGACATGAAGAAAAATTACATGATTTATCCAAGAGATGTGTCTCTACCCCCCAAAAAAATTAATATTATTTTTTAAACAAAATACCTGCCCTTTACAGCCTTTGCTACTTTTGCTTTTTAAGTGCATCCTACATGGTGGTGAGGTACTATTTCCTCTAAAGAAGCCAATAGTACCTAAGACCATAATTTCCCTCTCTGTACCAAAATACTGCTTAAAGTGCTATAAGCTAAGAATAATCACAGCAATAGTAAGTAAGTCTCTGAAAGCCAGGGAAAGATTGAAAACAAAATTTAGCATTAAAATGTGTTTTGTCACCAGCTAGTTCCTGTGAATTTGCCAAGCATAATTTCTCATTTTCTTTGCCACATCCTGCCCATTCCTCAGCTGAAGTTCTTTTTGTGCATCCACACACCTGAAAAGGGAAGAGTGGGAATTCAGTAGCATTTTTTCACAGTCAAAACTAAAAACTAGATTATAAAATCATCTGTCACATTTTTTGCATTTTGTGTCAAAAAAATTCAAGACCTGAAGTGAAACTCAGTTCTGTGAAGAATTTGCAAGAGTGCTGATTGCTATCCTGAATATCCAGCTTCTGACACAGTGCTTCACATTGCAAACAAAGTGCTTTCTAAACATTTATTACTCTGCACCTTTATTCCTTTTTGGGACTGTCAGGTTCTTACTGGGTTATGGTTATGTTTGTATTTTTGTGCTGTTGGAACCTTGCCTGTGATGTGAACAGATGAGTTAGGTACTGCACAAACCAGAACCAGCAAATGGTGTCTGCTCATTTCAGACAGTTCTTCAATGTGCCAACATAACTTTCATGTGAGAGGAAACACAAACATCTTTTTCATTCAGCAATTTAGTACAAACTGGGAAGATATTTATTGATCAGTTTGGTTTGGATAGTAATTCTGTCTTGCCACAATGCCCAAGACTTTCTACAAACTAATTCAGGTCTGTGATGCAGAAGTTAAATCCAAATGCCAATATTTACTGGACCTAACTTCAGGAATGTGGCAGAATTGCTTAATCTTTAGGTCAATAGTTAGATTCACTACAGCATACTCTGGATATTGTATACATTTCCATATGAACTAGTTTGCCATGTGCATGATTTTTGCCACTGAGAATAATATGTTTCTGAAGTGCAGTTCTGAAGTGAGACTGGGTGAAACCTGCCATCACAGTGCAGGCACTGCATGCAGAGAGCAGGGCTCTCACTACACATGCCACCATCTACACTGAAATGTAGAATCACACTCCTAAATTCATGTATGGAGATCCATAAGTCCTTGCTGTGCAGTATATCCTGGAGAAGTGCCCCGTCTGTCCCCTTGAGAAGGTTTGGGTTGCCAGCTTTGGAGCTGCAGCAGGTCACCTAAAGTTGGATGAATAAATTTCCTGCTTCACAGGGATAAATCAAAAGGGTTTAGAATTCTTTTATAAAAATTCAGCCGTAGGCTTATAAAGATGAACAAAAAAATATTAGAACAAATGTCTTTATGTAGGAGATGCAAAAGTCAGAGCAAGTCAGGTAAATATTTAAAACATTTTTTGCTTATTTGTGAAAATCATGTTGAGAGGCATTTCTTTCATAACAAGCATAGCTCTTGTTGACTTGTATAGTTTCTGTTCATTGACTTCAGGCCAAGTTTATAATGGTGTTGAGCTCTGTTAGAAGAGAAAGCTCATCCTTTCTGGAACTGCTCTTTGCCTTGGTCTGACAGCATTTCTAGGCAGGCTGCAGCCCTGCAAAAGTATCATGACAGACTAAATATCCAAACTGCCTAGATCTTGTTTTTGCAACTGTTTTTATTTTTAGCAAGTGCTTTAAATTTTTTTTTGTATAGAATATACACTCTAGAAATGTTGTAGTCTCTACCATATTCTGCAGTGCCAATTCTCTCCTATTTAATGTTACTACAGAAGGTGATAGTGCATCGTGCATCAAAACCTGGCATTGACCAGTTTCACATCATGGCCATCACAGTCTGCTTGAGCAGGTGTGATGTCATTACAAAGCACCATTCTTACACAGGGTGTGTGAGTGCATGCAGGAATCATATCACAAGTAATTAGACTGAAATGAAATTAGCCATCACAGGAGAGATTTAACCCTTGGAAGCCTTGAGCTGATGATATCTTGCACAGAACTGTTTCTTCCATAGTGTAAATGCATGGTCATTCTATGGAACAGATTACATCCAGGATATAAATGACCCATAGAAATATTTATTATGAAGAATTGATTGCTTTTTCCCCGTAAATTCTCAGATTCTTTAGTTCCTAAAAATGTCAGCTGTGGAATACTTTCCCTCTTTACAAATTAAGCCTCACTGAGGCCATGATAAAGAAATATATTTATTTGCATCTCTGCCTCTCAGTAAGGAACCAGCTTCAAAATTGGCCCAGCTCTGAGCTGGGGGTTGGACCAGATAGCCTTGAGAGGTCTCTTTCAGCCTAAATTATTCATGATTATTTAAAATGTATGGGTTCATGATCAGTTTTAGATCTGCTGACATCAGAGAAAACAGAATATTTAATGTATTGGATCACAGACTTGTAAATGATACAGAGATTCAACAATTATATAGAAACATAAAAGTGCACATTTATTTTTACAAACTACCACTTTACAAACTACACCTTAACCACCTTTGGAAGTCTCAATGCAAATTCATTATGCCCATTCCCTTCTCTATTAACTCCTCCTACATTATCCATACTCATACATTCCATATTCCATTACATTGAGTGAACAAACTCATTATTCTTGTTATTCTAACTCAGGGAAAATGAGAACATTTAGACTATCAGGCAGTGATTGTGTAGCCACAGCACAGCTAGCTCCATGTTATTTTTGGTGTTGTCAGTATTGTCAGTGCTAGTACAGCCTGAGGTCAGAACTATTAAGTATAATAAAATCCATTTGTAGAGGTAATGTATGAGAAATATATGCCATTAATGTTGTACTTTGAAAGATTGCATGATGCTCAGGTGGCTCCCTGTCTTTGGCAAAAGAAGTGAAATTCACTCTCTGAATAGTCTTGTCAAGGACCTAACAAGTTTTAGGAGTATTTTGCTATCAACCCCAAATTTCAGTTCAGATTCAGAACATTTTATAGACCACTGATGACTTATTTTAGCTGTTGGATGGTTTAAGCCTCTTTAAAAACTTTGTAAGCTACCAAAAGAAGCTGATTATTAAATTTTTCATGAGAATTATTTTTCAGATGCAAATGCATTTACAGACAAATCCAATTTGATTTGGTTTTGTTGGGTTTTTTGTTTTTTATTTCTGGTAAAACTTGTGCTCATAAAGAAACACATAAAGAAGTCAAGGTAAAGCAGTAAACCAAACAAGAATAAGGCAAAACAAGACAGTAAATATACCCATATAACAGGCAGACTTGGACTAGTTTTCTCCTGTGTTTTCATGGTGATATTGTTTATCTGGGGTTTTTCTGGTTAATTCTCATCTGTAGATCTGACTGATTGAGAGGATGTTTCTTCAACACAAACCTGAAAAGGGTTGTGCATCAGCTTCGACTTTACTTGTTCTGTGGTGCAGAAAATGTGGGCATTTCATTGGCCTAATTTAAAGCAGTTGATGCCCAGCATCTTAAAAGAGCCTTGAAGGTTTTTCTTGGAGCATAGGGCAGCACAGAAGAGGCAGGTGGGTTCCACTCTTCCCAGAAAGAGAAATAAAAATTACATGGAATAATGTCAGGCAGCTGCTCACATCTGGAGGAATAGGAAATTATCATTTCCAGACCACTTTCCAGAGAACAGTCAGTTTGTCCTTATTTGCACCCTTTGTTTTCTGCTGCATCAACCATGTAAGCAGATATGGAGAGAATGCAAAACTATTAAAATCCTACTGCTGAAACAGAGCTTTCCTGCTTGACTGATGGCTTGCAGATTAAAGGTTGTCCAGAGTAACTGGAGGCCACCAACCTTTAACAGAACAGCATATTTTTGTGAGTTCGGGATTCTAATCAAGTGATGATGTTATTTTCTACCAACAAACAGGGAAAAAAAGGCAGAGAGAAACATTAAGGATTTTATTGCTTTTTGTCAAAAACTTAGACAAGTTTAATGATAAAGGAGAGAGGAAATGTGAGGACAGAAAATTTAAATTTTGTGTCACAGAAAGTTCAGTTGTAGCTGAATTGACTAGCAGTAAACAGAGAATAAAGTAAAAGATTTTATATGAGGTGGCTTGCAGTTGTGTAATCCACTGACACACATCACTTAGTTTTAATAACATTTCCACTCTTTCGACCCACTTTCACCTGAACTCAGTTTAAATTAGGGTAACTTTTGCCTCTCTCTGCCTTTCTCATATTGACAGAAATATATGGCTGTGTTTATTTGGCATGGTCCTTTCTTTCTCTTGGCAGCATTCATGTTTGTTAGACAGGGTTAATACTATGTGTTTTCTTCTCCCCATGCCTCCTTGTCTGCTCACACTGTAAAGATTTGGTGTTTGATTCTGTACCTGCATAAAGGCTGATCAAAATGGTTGGGCTGGACTTAAGTTGTGTTGAAACACATAACCATTAGTTTTAACTGTAACAACTGGAGATAGTTTTAAAAAATTTGTGGCAATACAGCAGTAGAAACAACAGCTGTTAACTTTGAAATTTTATGTATTTTTAATCTGGCAGCCCACGGAAACTACAAAGTCTGCTTCCCATCCAATCACTGGAGAAATACAGGTAAATGTGTAGTTTTTGCTGTGTAAACTGTTGTTGATACTGGCTGAGTTTTTCTGTGAAATAAGTTTGCAGAAAACTATCTCCATCAAGTTATTTCTTATTCGACTCCAATCCCTTAAAATGTCACTAATGTAAGTCAGTGCTTGATTTTTGCACCTGTCTTTAATGTTGGACTATGAAATACAGCCAGAAGAATGGAAAATGCTCCTATATCCAAAAGGAATATATAGTTAAATTCATTCTAATACTTAATCTTTGACTAGTTATTGTGGTTTTCCTTAGAAATTCCCAGTCTGTTTACATTTAAGCAAGAGCCACTGTGAGTTTCTTATTTATTGTATTTATTTCCATGCCATACCAAGTATATGGTTATCCCTTATGTAAATTGACTTTAGCCTTTTAAAACACTCAAAAATAGAACAGCAGAACAACTGAAGCCTTACTCCCTATAGATTTCTGGAGGCTTTTTTTCCCCCTCTTGATTAACCTCTCTCTTCCATGTTAGAAGAATCTTTCCATAGTATTATAACATCCTTGTCAGACTTGGCCTCCAGGTAGATAAGATATGTGTAGATAACACTCAATAAACTGGCTGTTGTTCAGTATAATATCCAGGGTTCAAATTTCCTTTGCTTTTTCCTGATTGGAATATGGGTGTTCCCCTTCTTTTCAAGGTCCAATGTGATGATCTAGAATCTCATTCTAGTCAGGAGAGAGAGACAGAAACTTCTGAAATGTGTTTATTTGGAAGGAACCTATAGGTGTAAAGCTCATTTTATTCAAGGGGTTTAGGAGATATTGAATCACTCAGAAAGCCAAATTAACAAATAAATAACCCTACTGTGTTTTAATGCATTCACCAGCTTCAAATCAACTATGACAAACACCTTGGCAACCTTATCATCCACATCCTTCAGGCAAGAAACCTTGCTCCCAGAGACAACAATGGGTATTCAGACCCCTTTGTTAAAGTTTATCTTCTTCCAGGGAGAGGGTAAGTATAGGAAAATTTTTTTTAGTTTAGGTTTGCTACTTGCATTAATAAACAGAACAAGGTGTTATTGCTGTAGAAAATCCAGGTGCAATATCAGCATAAATGGTGGATTTTTAATACAGATTCAGATCCTATTCCCAGGAGAATATACATACTTTTCTAATGACCTTAGGAACTATATGATCATTCCTGTAGATATGTGGGGGTTTTTTTTGTGTTTCCTTTTAAAAATTAAAATACATTGCAATTTATTTTAAAAATATTTACAATAACAATAGTCTCAATGGAAATGTACTAAACAGATGCAATACTTGCTGTAATATAGAAAGCTGCATGTGAAGTTTAGCATGGAATGATTGCTTCAGCCCAAGACAATCTGAATTCAGGATTTATTTGCAAACAAGCAAAATTAAAGTAATTGAGATAGGTTTAAGGTTGCAGTATAATACAGAAGCCAAGAAATACTGGTCAGAAAACAATCTCTCCATATGTCTTTTATGGTGCTTTTTTTTTTTTTAAGAGTGAAGATATGGTTTTAGAAATACCTCTAATTTTATATCTAATGACTATAAAAGTCACTAATCACTTTTTCACAGATCATTGATTTTTTTGACTCTGTAATTACAAATAGTTAGCAATTACTTCCTTTAAAAGATATGTTTCTGTATCAGGAATATTATAACTAATTTTTTTGCCCTAATGTTACATATGGAGAATGCATAAGAATACATGGTTATAATAATGCTGCTGACTTCAGTGACATAATAGATATATTTAAAATTAGGCTGATGGATCAGACTCTGTATTGCAAAGACAGATTCCTGCAAACTTCCCTGCTTGTGCAATAATATTCACACTAAAAGACTTTTAGGATAGAACAATGCAAACAAAGAAATCTGTGTTTCTGTTCTACTAACAGGAAAGTGGATGCTCAGATCACAGTTAACCCCTTTGGCATATGGGCAAGCACTGCTAAAAGCAGGAGTGGTACAAATAAAGATGCCCATTTTCTTCTGTGGCTTGCTAATTCCAGCTATACAGTATTCAATATTGATCCGCAGCACTGGGCCCAAAACTATTATTGAGTGTAAAGGGAAGAGGTGCTAATGCTTGAGATGTTTTTAAATTCACCTGAGACTCTTGTAAAATGTTTGTCAAATCAATCTGAGTGGGAATTTTGCAGGTACATTCACTGATATAGAAATAAGGCTTTGAACTAAAGGCATGTTCATCCTATAGCATATCACTTTAAACTTGTTGCCAAGTTGTGAAGAATTGGATTTTAGTTTTGTTTGGGTTTATTATGCCAATGTTGGAGTTTTGCATGAAACCTGGGCCTATAGGGAATAGTGAAAATTAAGAGCTTAAAAGTCCCAGACTTGTTTCTGAAAATAGAAACTTGGGTTGCTACTGAATAACTTTCATTTGTAGTTCAGTCCATGCCAGACTTCTTATTCTTCCTAATTTCTCTATTTCCTTTGATTCTGGTAGAAGAAACTACCCATTATTCATGTTTTCTTCCATCTCTGTTCTCCTTTTCTCTTACACTGCTTCCTCTGTGTTCCTAACTCTGTAAATTCTGGATATGCAGACAAGTCATGGTTGTCCAAAACGCCAGGTAAAGTGTGCTGTCTTCCAACTTTACTCTTTCACTTTTTGCATGCATGAATGGGAAAATGAGCCTTTACACTGAACAGATTTCTCTTGAGTTCTGGTGGCATGACACTGGTATGGTTTTGTTTTTCATTTGCTAATTAAGTCATTTATAGGAGCTGGAAACAAGCAGTTAATGCTCCTTGGTGCAGAATTATTCTAAGGACAAACTCTGACGACAAGCAAAATGTGTTTTGAGGTCTGGAAGAATTTAGTTCAGAGATAACTAAAACTTCAGTCTCACTCAATGAAAGTTGGAAAATAATTAACTGTGAACCTGAATCAAGATTTTGAACAGGTTGCTGCCAAGAGAAGCAGGCTCTGTTTGGCAAAGAATTGGGGTATTTTTCTCTATTTACACAGTGTATAGACATTAAAGCCAGGTATAATTCTAGATAATTGCCCAGATGGACAATTAAATCAGCTTGACTACATAAGTGGTTATTTGTGCTAAAGAAACTTAAAATTTGATTATTGAAATTAGGAGTGCTTCCTTTTTCCTGGAAATATGAGGCAAAACTCAGTTCTCAAGGTATGCTAATATCAGTCCAGGCTAAGCACATAAAAAAGATTCCGACCCCAAATTTGAATTTGTTTAAAATAAAAAACACCCTGAGTAAAAAGTGAACAGATTAATCATAATAAGCAAAATTCTATCATTGTCTCTTTTGTAATTGCTAAAATTATTTAATAAATGTGTTAAAATTACACATTTCATATGTGTATTCCATTACACTCTTAAATACAGTTACTCTATTATGCTTTTTCTTCTACTTAATATATTGTATTATATAGTAATAAAATTAGGAATCAGAGGGAAAATATAAATAAAAGTGATATGCAGTTTGTACCTTTTCACACAGTATACTCTTTGAATTTCAAATACAAATTATTTCATACTAAGCAACATACCAGTGACTAGCTTAATGAATGCATTTTATTAAAGCATCTTCATCTGTTAATCTGTAATTGTTAATCTGTCAACTGTTGGGGGAAAAAAGTGCATCAGGGGTATGAAAACTTAATGTGTTTGCAAAATCCTTCCCTTCAGAGGCCTAGAAACCTTCATCTGCCATCAGGCTTAGCCTGGTTCTGCACCTCCCTAGAAGAGGTCAAGGTCTCCTGCCTCCCTGTGCAACAGATACTGAGCAGAGATTCCATGGATGTAGGATCAGGCCACCCTTACACTTTAGATCCAAATATTCCATGGGCTTCACTGGAAATATTTCAGAGCTGCCATGTTAACAACAATTTCATCTTTTGCAAGTTCTGGAACTCAACACTGCATGAATCACCTTCTCACATACTTCAAAAAAGAATCAGAAACTTTGAAAAGGTGATGAAGTTCTACTATTGCAAAAGGAGATCCAAGAAAGGAGAGGGAATGTTGGTGTCATTTTCTTGGCTGAGTGTGCAAAGGATTCTTTCCCACTTTCTTCTAGAAATGAAAGTATATCAGTTCCCTAAAACCAGTAGGTCATAGGACACCTAAACAGGATGTTCTAGGCAAGGGATGTGTTTTCTCACACCAGAGAGGGGGAAAAGAAAGCTACTGAGGTGCTTTAAAATTTTAACTGCATTACTTAATACTATTTGACATCAACATCTCAGTTCAAAACGGCTCCAGATTTTGTATTTCAACTTGTTTTCCAATATATGCAAAGAAAGCCTAATATGCAAAGAGAGTCTAATATGGCACGTACAAGTTATTTCGTGCCATTTTGTCTTAGTGCTGGAAAACAGTCCTGGGAGCATTTTCTTTAGTAATGAGATGTAGCAGGTGTATACTTGAAGATTGACAAAAAGAGTTTCTTTACCTCAAATCTTGTGGGTTTTTCAAAACATTAAAAGAGTCTCATGTTCTCCTACCGAGCTTTTCTGCATTGTCCATTAAAATTTATGATAAATTAAAATTGGAATGAAAGCAAATCTAACATCAAAGCTCACAGAGCTAAATGAATCCATATTCTGTTTGAGATTAGTGTATTGCTTTCTCCACATAAAGGAAATGTAAAGTACAACATAAAGCATTTGTGAATCTTTTTAAAAACAGATTATGCAGCCAAACCTTTGTTCCTGGCTATTGACAAAAAAAAAAAAAAAAATCATGATCCTGATGCCCTTTTATGTTTCTTTCCAGTACAGTTAGAGGGATAGCCAGAGAACAGGATCAATAGGAAATTAGTGTTTCAATCATTAACAGGATATTAGTTACTTTATGGCATTCATTAAATGTGTTTGTGAGATGGGATTCCTGTAATTAGAGATTGCAAGCTATAAATATAATGAATCTGTGCTACTTTAAAGTGCTAATGGGATGGTCGTGGAAAAGAAATCAATGCATTATCACATCAATTTAGGATCAGAGCCCAATGCCTACAATGAGAGGACAAAGTCTATGTGCATGTGCTGACTGATGCTTTATCTTGAAATGGTTTGAGGCAGTGCAAGCCTGCTGAAGAGTCAGGAGATGTTTTTAAAAACTATCTCAGAAAAGCATACCAAGGAAAACATTCCAAAGGCTGTCATTGTCCTCTCGTAACCCTGAATTGTTGCAGAAATGGAAGATAGAGCTCTTTTCTTTTTCTGGTTTTTGGGTGTTATGGACTTTTTTTTTTTTTTNTTTTTTGGCCTTTTTTTTTTTTTTTTTTTTTTGTATTAGAGCTGAAAGAAACAAAAGATTACTAATGTAATGTTTTGTTCTTTTGTTCAAATTCAGTGCTGAGTACAAGCGGAGAACTAAGTACATCCAGAAAAGCTTGAATCCTGAGTGGAATCAGACAGTCATTTATAAAAATATCTCCATGGAGCAGGTGCGTGACTGCTGGTGCTCTTCTGTGCTATTTGCTGCTGTATTATTTGCATGGTCTGCAGTGCTCACTGTGAAGGAAGCAGTGCTGCTGGCAATTCTCTGAGCCCCTGTAAAATCTTGCCAGATTTAGGAGAAATTCTGAATTCTTTCCTTGCCTCTGACAGAGCTTTCTATGGAAATACTCTTTTCTTGCCCTTCTACTCATTAAAATGGTAATTTGTGGGGATTACACTCATAATCATGTTATAAGTGCAGATGTGACAGTTTAAAAAATGGTAATGGAATAAATTAATGAGGGAATAAATTAAGACATAAGTTTCTGAAGTAGATGCAGAAATCATAGTCATACTTTGTTCCAAAAGCCGTGCAAGCTCACAAAAAGCACAGTTCCTACATTTTTATTTAAAAAAAAATTATTAAATATAAACATACATTTTTAGATTTATCAGCAATTTATATCAATATCTTAAGATATAAATCCCATAAAAAAATTAGAAGACATTTTATTTCCTTTGCATAGAAAGATTTAACTCACATCTGGGAAGGATGTCTGCAGAGTCTTCTCTGTTTCTTGGTGGCTTCCTAACTCCAACTGTGCTTCTGAAGCAGTATGAAGCAATTGAGTTCTCTACTCCTCCATGTCTCCTCATAAAGGACTTTTTACCAACTTGAAAAAGATATAAAAGGCAAAATAATGATCAGTTCATTTCTTTGAATTATGAAGTGTGGATTATAGAGTACTGAATTTGCATGCAGTCCTGAATATTTTGCCTTTCATTCTGTTTTGTTCTTGATACTTTCAACTTCACTTTACAATGCCATTTAATCTTTTAGTACTTTTAGAAAAGCCCAGAATAACCAGGCTCTTTAGTGAATAGAGTTCCCAATGCTTTTAATATTCTTCTCCATCACAACCCCAAGACCTCAATACAATCTTCCCAACTTAAAATTTTGTGGGTTTTTTTCTTCTTGTTCGTTGAGAGGAACACAGATTAAGATACTCATTTTCACATGGAACAAAACCCTTCCCAGAGAGGGATTTGCCTTGCTGCTCATGTAGCCTAAACATGTGGATTTAACAGGCATAGCTCAGATTTACTTCATAGATGTCCTGTTATAAGTAGTGGTTTGATGGGGTTTTCTCACTGCTTCATGCAGCCTTTTATAAATGGTAGCTATTTGACAACCAAGGCATCAGAAGAAAACCACACTGATGTTTGCCTAGCTGCAATATAAACCCTAAATCTTCTTGGTTTGGCAAAAGGGTTTGGTAAACCTTTACAATATTTCCAAACTCAGCTCTTCATCTAAGAAAGAGTCTTCAGTTTTCTTAATTTGCTTGGGGGTTCTGCTGTGATCTTTCACAGAGCTGATGTTAAGAGTGCTGGGGTGTTATAAATTCAGTGGCTGTTTGGTGCTTTGCACACAGATAATAATATTAATCTAGGATTTCTTGGACATTGATTTTAATGACAAAAAGACATATCTCTTCAATGTTAGTTTTTGGACCATTATTTGATGAAATTTTTCTTTAGTTTGCATGTTGAATGCTTTGCAGTTTTGCTTCCTGTTTTAAAATCCCATCCTTTTTCTTTTCTCTGGGAAGTGTTTATGGCTTTAAGTAAGAGTGTAAACTTTACTTGAGCACCACATATCTTTCATATTTTGGCATCACAGAATTCTGTGCAGAGAGCAATTTTTTCCTTCTGTACCTTTCCATGGCTTGTATCTGCTGCTGAGGGACTGGTGTGTGTGACTTTTCTCCTAAAAACTTCCATGCCCTGTCTTAGAGAATCTACAGCGAAGCAAATTTCTAAATCACAAATAGTTCAATGCTGATGATAAGTATCCCCTGCTAAGGAGAGTCTAAAGAACTCTCACCATGTAGGAGACCATCATTTATACTCATACCCTCATAAATCTTATATATTTCAAAATAGTTACAGATAGAACTAGAAATACAAGACATTAATTGCATTAGACTGAGAATGTGTTCTGTTCACCAAACAAACAAAACTGCACCGCACAATGTTACACAGAGTTAGCAGTCACATTCAAACATAAATTCATGAATTTTTATAAACTGTATTCCTTCAAAGAAACATTTTATTTTCCCCATGCTTTTTTCTCTCCATCAAAGCATGCATTGCTTGCAGACAGCAAAGTATTATTAAATATTTGCTAAAATGGTTCTTTTAACGTCACTGTCTAGACATTAGCTGGTTGTGCAATTTTTATTTTCCTTTTCTCTTTTATAAACCAGCTGAAATTAAAATGAAAATAATTATGGGAAATAGATCACTCTTTGAAATGAAAGAGATTTTTTCAAGGTCAAAATGATTTGTTTTATCACATTTATAGAAAATTTTGCTTTGACAGTTGGAGAAAAAATAAATTAAACTGTGAGTATTAAGTAATTTAAGGGGTTTTCTTAAGTAATAAAGTGGAAATAATTACAATTTGAGAGGAAGGCTGGGTACACATATTAAAAATGTTGTGCAGTAATGGTAACTCAAGTCCAATACCTTGTCAGAGCAAGAAAGAAAGCATTAGAATAATTTAAGGAGAAGATTATAAAAGATATAAGTTCTATTGCTAATGAGTCCATCAGCATACTGTATGATCACATTGTAAGGTGTGGCTTTCTTTGCCTCAATTTCTTGTTTGCAGAACACAAAAACATTTATTTACATGAAATAATTCCATAAAGAAAATAGTTTTGCTGCAACTTATATTTTTAATTTGAAGGTGATATATTTAGAAAGAGTAATATTTTCAAAATCCTTCAGTGATGTGGAAGCCTATGTCTTATTTCCAAAAGTAAGGAAATCTTTTGCATGAGTCAGTTAGGTGTTGGTATTTAAATCTTACTTAATATCTAGGACAAAAGAGAATAAGTTCCTAAGTGACCTATAAAAAGTCTTTTTGTCCTCTGATGCATCAAAGTACATCAATGTAGAGAACAATAAAATGTTAAATATGAATAAAAACAAAAATAACTGTAATGTGTTACCTAATATATTAATTTCTACTCATCAAACATCCTGACTGAAATGACATTATTTTGTATTATTTCTGAAGTAATTATAGTATTATGCTTTTAACATAGAGGAAAAACAAGCTGCATTAAAATTACTTCTTTCCTAATGCAAATCCTAGTATGAAATTTTCAAGGAATATGTGTTAAATATTTAAGCCGTGCTTATTTAGCTACAGAGGCAGACACTATCCATAACAGCCAGACATTTAAAATGAGAAACAAGCCCTTCTGTACCTTTGGGTTGGTTATACCTTCCATAAGAGACAATAGTTTTCACATTGGCTGTTTCTGCAAATTCCTTCATTTTCTTTAAACTATGGCTGTCCATAGATAGCCTGAAGCTAACTGGAGTGCACATGCAGGAATGTGCTTCTAGGTGGATTTTGATTTATTTTACTTTATTCTTACTTTTTTTTTTTTTCCTACAATGCAAAGGCTGCAATTAGTAATTGTTGGGTAACTTTTTTTTCAGAGTATGTTTGGAACTCAGATGATGTTTGCACTATGTGGAACCCAAGTTCCTCCTTTTTGTGACACTCATGTTCCTGTTGGTTCATTGCCCACTTGCAGAAAGCCATGGTCAGACAGATGGAGGGTTCCTGCAACCCATTTCAGTATTTCTGTCTGTTATATTCCTGATGAGCATCTGAACTTGAGGATTCACAACCTAAAACTGATTGATGCAAGGAAGAACCCCACATTGCTGTGATGGTAAAATGGCTGCTTTTAAATTCAGCAGCCATTGAGTGCTCTTTGCCACTACAGTGGTACCCGGATATATCTTCAGAAAAGCACATTTTCCTCTGCTTTGAAACTCATTTCATGCACTCTGCCTTATAAAGGTCTTTCCGTGGTTTTTCATTGTCATCATATTCTATAAAAGCTTTAATAAACTAAAAGGCTTAAAACAGATTTTGCACAGAAGTATAGACTACTGTAAGTTTTCATCACAGTTTTATTATCACACTGTTGAAAAGAAGCTAGCAAAGTACAGCTGCAGTTGCTTGAAAATCTTTTCTATTTTCCACTTTCTACCAAAAATTTTTCAAAGATTAGGGGTTTTTTCCCTATTTCCTGGATCTCTGCCTTCTCTCTGTCCTTGCACTGTCATCAAGAAGAAATCTCTCAAAATAGCAACAACTGTGACAATACATTTCTGAAAAGTATTTATGCTATCCCTTTTTTAAATAGTAAAAATTGCATATACTTAATATAGCACCTAGCAGAAAATTTTATCATCCAGGAAACAAAAGCATCAGGGACCAATAGGTGCTCAGCTCACCTTTTCAGGTTATTTTTCATGTTACAGTTTCAATTCTGTCTTGGAACAGCAAAGAAAAAGTACTTTATTCAGTCAAGGAAATCAGCTTTAAAAATATTCTGTAAGCAGTGTTCAAAAAATAATCTTTTTGTTCAAATTTTACTTTCATTTTTGCAGGATATCCTGTAAAAGAATGCTTAAGAAGAATATTAATTATGTAAGAACAAAACAGAAAGATTAAAGAATTTTTCTGGATTTTTTTTTTTTTAAAGCTTAGGTTTCAAGTCATGCTGTTGCCTGCTTAAAGGGTATGTTGTTGATGCTAAAAATAGTTTAATTCCCCTTGTGTGGGTTTTCCAGGATATGCTGATTTAAATTCTCTTTTTACAGGCATTGGCTTTTGCACAGTTGCACATTTTTCTAAAGTTGGCTGAGAGCAGATGATATTCTGAATTCATAAAAATGAGATTAAATTATCACTTAAAGGCAATTGCAGGTTTTAGGAATTGTCTTAGACTGTTGCTGCATTAAACCAAGGGGCAATGGAGGGAAATTGATGAGATCATGGTGCCCATAACACCAATATTTTGGGTTTGATCCTGCATGTGCAGACCATCCACTTGAGTTGCACTCAATGATCCTTGTGAGTCACTCCCAACTCAGAATATTCTGTGGTTCTTTAAATAACCAAGAGGGCTTTCATTGCATATATATGCAACATGTACAATAATTGTTATAGCTGATCATTTCAAGCAATGACTTGATCCTTTGCTGTCCCTCTGTGCCCAGCAGCCAATTAATAGAGCAGTGAGTGACAGGTTGCTTCTTGTTGGGATGATGACCTCAGCTATCATGTAAGAATTCTTCTTCTGAATTCTTTTATTCAAGTATGGGAAGAGACCTCTTTTCCTTAGTAATGCTTGCATTCTTCCTTTTTAACTTCTCAACCTGACTTTGCTGACACCCTACAACCTGCAGGATTTTATCCAATTCTCTTTCAAGCCACATGAATTTATTACTGCCTTTTGCCCTAGCATGGAAAATCAATAATCAATCCTGCCCATACATGTCCCCAGAGACCCTTGGAAAAACACTCAGGTCAGCCTTTACAATGAGGTCAACTGCTTTGGTCAACAGTTTCTTTGTCTTGTGCTCTCTTGTCATACAAAGAGAATATTTGTTTCTTCCTGTGGCCTGTGGAAGAGTGCTTGACACAGCTATCATGCTTAGCAAGATCTGCAGATAATGGATTTTGACAGCTGTCATTAATACCCAACAGTACAACTTGTCACCATGCCTGGATCACTTGCAGACTCTCCCTGACTGCACTGAATTCTGCAGGCAGTAAAGCCTGGTCTTCACAGATGAGGTTATGTAAATAGGCTGTTTGATAGAATACATTTGAAATTCACACTCAAATGCACTTCCAGCAGATGTCTGAGTTTAGACAGATCTGATGATGGGAAAAGCTGCAGGAACAAAAAAATGGGGGCTTAAAAATGAGTTTGACTCTTGTAGTGGACATAAATTCTATCCAAAAGCACTTGTGGAAATTCCTTATATAGGGCCAAGCACAAGCCCATCTGGCTTGATAACAAATAATAGCACCAAATTATTTTTCTCAGAACAAGGTTGATGAACTGGGTGAAAATTGCCTACCTGTCACTATGAAAAAGGATACATGGAGGAAATCATCTCTAGAAACCACCATAAAGACTTGATCTGAAGTTTATGAGGTTAATTTTCCTTTTATTTGAATTGCAGCTGAAAAAGAAAACACTGGAAGTGACTGTCTGGGATTATGATAGATTCTCCTCAAATGACTTCCTCGGTGAAGTGAGTATCTTATTTCTCCCTCTCTACTAGTAATAACTGCAGGCTGTTATTTGGAGACTGTTCTCTTTCAAGGTATGGTACATGTGTTAAGTTAAACTTTTTTTACATCCCAATTTTACTGTTGTCTTCATAACAAATGGTCAGGATTTCTTTAATTTAGACGTAAAAGATACATCCCCTTTATCTTGATTAACTGGGGGCAAGTTAATTTAGGACCCAACTAAATCTTAATTTGCTGAAAATGAATGCTTATTTTGAGTGTGAGAAAGCAACAATGTCCACAGTGACTCCAGGGGAAATTCTTGTTATGACTGAAAGCTGCCTGACTTGATTTTGCAATAACATAGGAAGGCTGAGGAGGTATTAGTCCCTATAAATGATTAAAGAATTAAACTCTGCCATCAAGCCATATTTCAACACATGCACAAGTATATTCAAGAATGAGCAATTTAGTCTTGCTGATCAGTCAGCCTCATTTTTAACATTCTGAAACAGTAATATCATTACCAAAGTATGACTGAAGGCAAAATCTAATCTTGTAATTAATTATAAATGAGTGCTCATGGGAAGAAGGCCTTCTCTCTAAAAAACAAATAAACAAAAATATGCACATGTAATACAGAATTTCCAGCAATAACTATGTTATAAAAATAATTAAAGATGCAATCACAAATAAAGATTATAATTAGAAACAGAAGCACAGGAAAATCAATCACTCATACAGAGTAACTGAGAGTATCCGGGCTCATTCTACATTTGAATTCTGCAAAAAAGCCACACAGTTCAGCTCCAGTTCCCTTTGTGTAACTACCAAACTGAGCAATCAGTGTCACTATTTGAACAATTACTAAAATAAATGTATAGGAAGCTGCTACATGATTACTTATTTCCTGCATACTGTGTCTGTATTCTTGTTGAGTTCAGCATGTTTGTCCAACTGCAGGGCTTTACTGAATATTTACATCCTTGTTTTTTATGACATTTAGAAAAGGGATGCTCCAGCAACTTCTTCCACATTTTAACTTTAAAGATTTAAACCTTTCCCCCTCAAATTTTCTTCAACCTCTAGAACTACTTTATTTTTTTTTTAATTGTGAAAGCAGTTATTCAGGGAAAAGCAACAGCAAAGACTATCTCAAGCATCAGCTTATCCAGAGGAATCCTGCACCATAACATCAGATGTGGGATATCCAAATTGTGCCCCAAAGATTTGCTTGAAGAGAGCCAGCAGCACTTGTGTTCAGCCCCGGAAGAAAAGTGGCACATCATGGTCCATATCCATGGAAAGTGAAACATCTCCTCCTGCAAAGCAGAGCCCCAGCCTCCACTGCCTATTTGCAGCAATGCTCAGCCATGCTATCTTCCAAGTCATTTTCAAAGCTTGACTAGAAACCACAGCAGGAAGCATGCAAATAGTTCATCTGTTCAGGTTAAATATAGGTCTAATCAGAAAGACCAAGACAGTTCATAGACCACTATACACAACTAAAAGGAAAGCAAATAGACTTTTAACTTAGAAACCATCAGTTGTTAGGAGACTTCCCCCTCCCTAAACTTGAAGAGACTTTCTTTAATTCAGGGTCATATAATAAAATGACAAAAACATTGTTCCCTAAGGTAATTGCACAGTTTATTTGTCCAGCAGTTTCAAAACTTCTACCTGACATTTGTTTTAACTCTCTCACTTCAGAGCCAGATGCAAAGCTATTTTAGACCTTCCTTCCTTCAAGACTCTGTGATGAATTTCAGTATTTTCCATCCCTTGGCCCTCTTTACTGCAAGCTTATTAAGGGAAGAAGAGTCTTTATTGGTGCCAATGCTCTCTCTTTTTTTTTTTTTACTTCTATTTTTAAAAAAAGAAATTTCACAGAAGTCCTGCTAACAATGAAAGTGGCTTATGGCTGATTTTATCTACAATGTTTGGGGGCGTTTTATAGCCAGTTTATTTGCTTCATTCCCGCATTACCATTACACCTCCTGTTTCTTTCCCCAGTAATTTTTAGATGCCTAAATGGTCTGTTGAATTCTATTATTTTAGTGAAGTGTAAGAGTAACCCTGTTTTTTTCTTTTTGTTGCTACTTCTGCATATGTGGATTTTTTAAAGACTCAAGAAGCATGAGTCTCATATTATTGAAGACCTTAATGAAAACAAATATGCAGCTTTTTGCCCTCTTAAAAGCACTGATAAAAGGCAGAAAATTATACTTCTTGGTTCTCCTATTAGAATGTGTCTGTACAGAGGCAGAATGGCTGGATATCTTTTTAATGTCTTTCTCACAAGCTGCCCTCTAAACTTCCCAGTTGTCTTTGTGGGGAGCTATGCCACAGTCAAAGGACTCAGCTGATAGTCCTTACTGAGGTCCTGGTGAGAAGACATGTTGCTTCAGACACAACAATGTGCTACTGAATCTGGGTTTGGGGTCACAGCATGCCCAGAGAGTCCTGAATCTGTCAGCACACAGCCTTACACCCTTCACTCGTGCACTAGATTGCAACTTCTGACAACACACCTTCACTCTCTTCTGCTGCATGCAGTCAATAACAGGTCAGATACAGATACATTATGCTTTCATTTATTTGTAGGTATTGATCGAGTTATCCAGCATCTCTCAGCTTGACAACACTCCTCGGTGGTATCCCCTTAAAGAACAGAGTGAAAATGTAGATCATGGGAAAGCTCATTCTGAAAAGAGTAGCCAGCAATCTCCAAAACCATCTGTCATCAAGAGCAGAAGTCATGGAATCTTCCCGGACCCCTCCAAGGGTAGGAATGACTTGGTGCACCTGATATGAAATATTTTCCCAGATGATGTGTAAACCTTTCCTGTGTGTAAGTTCTAATAGAAAAATAAAGATACTGGTATGAAGTCTGTATACATTTTTATTAAAAATCCATTTATCTCTGTGATTAATTAATTGGAGACAAAGCTTAAATTGTCTCAATCTTGCCAGCCAGCTTACTGAGTAATTTTGTCCTTAAAACAGCAGCATACAGACTCTATGTGCTCTGCACATCTGCTACAGATTCTGTGCCCTTTTCATTTTCTTGATAGCTTTGCACAAACTCAACACATATTTATATTTCTATTTTTCATGTTCCTTAAATATTCTATGGAATTTTTTTCTTCTAAAAATGCCACATTAATATTTTATAGAGCAACAATTATGCTGCAATAATGCATATGCATCTCCAGTCAATGATAACGGATTGCAGCACATCTCAGATGAATTGGAAATCAGTGGGGCTGATACGGTAGAAATATACTGTTTACAAAAGAAGAATTGATCTCAGTGTCTCCTGCTCCAAGAAATTTGTCTCTAATTCTTTTTTTTATACTAAGTAGTCAGTGGACAGGTGCTCTCTTAGAACTCAATGTGTCCTCTCAAAGCATTCCATATACAATCCAGCTGAGAGCCTCAGAGGGACAAGACTCTGCTCCATCTCCTCTCTGTTTCTCTGTGTAACATTTTTTCAGGGTCTGGTGTCTATATAAGATGCCTGTCTGAATTAGAGGTAAGTATAGAAGATATTGTAAGTTAGGTGGTGATTTTCCTGATGGCATTATTCAGGATAAAATGACTTGCATTTGCTGAGTGTTTGGTACTGATGTAGGTGATGCTGCTTAGCCTGGACACACTAGAGAAAAGTAAGTGGAAAACACTATGCCATCATTCCACCAGTTTGAACCAGCACAGGAGGTCAAATTCACAGGTGATAAAAAACCAATACTAAATAAAGTATTCCCTGGGCCAGGTAACAGTGGGCAAGTAGAAAACATTGCTTCATAAGAGTTTCCTAATTATGATATATCCTGATACTTTAAATGGAAAGGCAGAGCTTAATCTTTATCCCTTATTCAGGATAAAATGACTTGCATTTGCTAAGTGCTTGGTAGTGGTGTAGGTGTTGCTGCTTAGCCTCAAATACTAGAGAACAGAAAGTGGAAAGCACTATGCCACCATTCCACCAGTTTAAACCAGCACAGGTAATAAAAAAACCAATACTAAGTAAATTATTCCCTGGACCAGGTAACAGTGGGGAAGGAGAAAACAATGCTTCATAAGAGTTTCCTAATTGTGATATATCCTGATACTTTAAATGGAAAGGCACAGCTTAATCTTTATTCCTTTCCCTGGAATTCAGCTAGAGAGACCAGCCAAGAGAAAGAGAATGAAATTGTTTGTTTTTAATGAACGCAAGAGTTGTCCTTCTTCATTTTCCTGGTAGACATGCAGGTGCCCACCATTGAGAAATCCCACAGCAGCCCGGGGAGCTCCAAGTCTTCCTCGGAAGGCCACCTGCGCTCGCACGGCCCGTCTCGCAGCCAAAGCAAAACCAGCGTCACGCAGACGCACCTGGAGGATGCTGGGGCAGCCATCGCCGCTGCCGAAGCAGCTGTGCAACAGCTCCGCCTTCAACCAAGTAAAAGACGCAAATAAATTCCTCAGCATGGCAGCTTAATGTTCATCTGTTGCCTTTTTCCCTGCTGTCCTTCCCTTTATTTGCTATATTTTTTTCTATTTTTTCTTTTTTCTCCCCTGTCCTCGGCACACTGTGCTCACTCTGTTCAATGTCTTTCTTTGTGTGCCTGTGTGTGAATACATATAATTACAATATACTCTTGTATTTAGAAGTCTTTTGTTAATTTATTTATTTATTTGTTTTGTAAAGACTGCAGTGAAACTGGCTGTTTCTCCATCAGTCCCTTCACTCTCGGTCCATGATGTTCCATGGTTGTGCATGACTCACAGACAAGTCCATTGTGTTTTGATATCACTAAATACCTACCAATGAAATAATCAAAACCTGCAGAGATGCAACTGCCAGCTGTTCAAATTGCACATAGGACTGAGACCACATTAATAACAGGTTGTATCTATAAGTAGTAATCATGAAGGACAGTACTATACACACAAAAGAAGATTTGAAGTTAAAGAAATTTTTTTTTAACTACATGGCTGAGATTTCTATTTTTGAAACATGACTGTAAATATCTATTTTTTTTTTTTTTGGAAAGGAAATATAAGGCAATCTTCTTTATATCTCAGATAAGATTGTGGTAGTGATGAGCAGAACAGAAATAAAGCACTAAAAACACAATAAATGCAAAACCATTAAAAACACAGAGCCAGTAACAGCATCAGTTTTCAACAGTGTTGTCAAGTTAGCAAACTCAAAGGGAGTTGAGAGCTAAGTCAGGTGTCACAGTTCAATTTTTTAAGTAATTTTTTGCCATGGATTGATTAAGGGTCAAGATAGTTTTCATCTGACAACTTCAAATAGGTTAATAAACTAAAACTATTCCATTCAAAAGGATTACTCTCCAGAGCATACTTCAGACCAGTATCATCTGATTGCTAGCTGAGGGTTTAGTTGATGGCAAATTAAATCTCTCTGACTGTGAGGTCATTGTGTTTGTCTTTAGGATTTGTTGATATGCCATAAACTCACCATGGTATAATGCAAAACTGGGGGAAAATTATTTATTTCCCTTGTTGTCACTGTCATTAATATAGAAACAGCCAGTTTTGATACTCTTTAATGCTGTGCATGTGGTGTCTCTTTGGTGTTTGAAAACACTACTTACTTAAATACAGAAAAAAAAAAAAACCACTTCTGTTTGCATGAATAACATTTAAGCTGGTTCCATCTGAGGATACATACTCTGGGTTTCCATTTCACCCACACTGCCACAGCAGCACACAAAAGCGGTCAGTCTAATCATGCCAGGAAGCAGCACAGACACAGCATAGCAGGAGTCCTCCCCATTCAAAGAACTCAGTCTGACAATCTGCCTCCACCAGCCAATGACAACAAAGACCAAAGCCAACTAGCCCTCAGGAAAGTGATGTCTGATGGACCAGTCAAGCCTGAAGGAGGTGAGCAGAAAGACATGGTTAAGAAACCAGCTACATCCCAAACACTTCTTGCCATGTCAGCTAATTCATTGCGATATTCAATTATTTCTTTTACCCCTCCATTAAGCGCTGTAAATGTTAACATGAATCAAGAACTCTGCTTGATTTTTCCACCTATCAGTGCATAAATCCATAATGAAAAACTGTGCTAAGAAGCATTATGATATAACAAATGTGTGCACTTCCATTCCACTGGAGTACTTGGAATTCTGTTGAAAAGTAGTATAGCTTTGCTCATGTTGTTGCCTAATAAAAAGCATGCATCCAAGCTGGTCTGCTTAAGCATGATTGGACATTTCTTGTACTGTGACAAAAACTTAACTGCACATTTTTGTTTCTGAAAATGTAATTGGGACAATAGCAATTCCTGTTTCCTCTTCCAACACAATTATCATGTCAACAGTCATTAGCATAGATAATTTTTCAAACTACCAGTGGAAAGGAAAGGAGTTTTGATCCATGTATAGTTCAATCTCTTGGTAATTTTCCTATCAGCATCTTTAAAGATTATTTTCTACTTGTAGGCACCTGTAATACCACATATCACCAATTTATTCCCTCATCACAAATAAAGAGCCAGAATCTCAATCAGTTCAAATTGCCACTGTTCTTTTGACTTCTGGAGCATCTTGTTTATTTCCATGGAATCTGAGGGATAATCCTAATAAATGTACTGACTGAACTCCCAGATGTTCTCTTGTGCTGTAATCCCTTCCTAAGCTCTCAAGATTCGTTGAAGGTTTTTCTGCCAACACCATTGCACACACTGGACAATATAAGCTGGCTGAGAGGGGTGCAGGAGAGAAAGAGGAAATGGTACTTTAGACAATATATTCTAAAGGCACCAGGTCATTCAGACAACCAATGTGATGTTAAAACCAATTAAGAAGGCAAAAGTAACAGATCTTTAAAACATATTTAGAAATGAAAAGTTTTTCTCTTAGGTGAGCCTTTAGAATTCTTCCATAAATCCATGTATTTACACAAACACACACACACAGACACACACATATTGTGTTACTCGACAGCTCAACTCCAGACACTCAGCTCAGGCAGAACCAGAGAATATCATGGTACAAGCTCAGGCATCATGTCTGGAAGCTGCACACCACTCCTGTGGGGAGACCATTCAAATCCAAATGGCTCTAATGATCTTTTGAGGAGTAGTGTCTGTCAAGTTTTATCACAAAGACTCATAGCCCTGTGATGATGCATTTTCACATAGACAGGAAATGCAAAATATTTTGCTTGTGATATGAGATTGAATTAAGGTTCAGATACACTTTTATAGTAAGGAAATAGTGAGTCTGCTGGCCTCAGATACCTGTGCCAACAAACTGATTTTCTATCTTCTTTACTTTTAAAATTGCAAAAAGAATACATACTGATACGTACTTGGCTCAGCAATATTGGAAACATCATAGAGTGGGAATGGACTAAGAGTCTGTAATAAGAGTCCACATTACAATAATATATGAAAAAGGTTAGAATTGTTATGAAGAGATGTAGTACTTTTTACTTCTGACAAATAAACAAAATGCATGGTCACCTACACAATGTTTATAAGTCTGGTTTCAGACCAGTGAGATGTTTTGGCTTCTATTTTTTTGTAGCAAAGGTAGTTTGTCCAAATTTATCCATGTGAGGTGAACCAGTAGTTTGAGGTTAATGACTCTCGTGACTTTTAGCAGGAATGAAAAGCAAGATGATTTCACTGCAGTTTTGTGGAGTATGAAAGTAAAATGAAATTAGTCTATAACCTCTAAGGGAAAAAAGCACCAAAGATACTCAAAACAGCTTTCAACTTCTGGACTTCTTTGTGGGATGGAGAGATGATAAAGGAAGGAGACATTTCCCCTGCGTTGTGAACTATGAATGTTAGAGCATCATCAGTTTCCAAGTCCATTCCTAAAGGGATGATGCATGTTTGTGATACTCACCTCCATTACCGCCTACTTTACTGATACCTGGAAAAGAACACATTAGGAATTGGTTTTAATGACTGCAACATTGTCATCTTGGCAAGTTAGTAATTTTTTATTACTGTGTCTCAAAGCCTCTTACTAAGGAAACCATTAGAGATAATCCATAACACTATTATTATTTTTTACCACATTTATTTATACCACATCTTGCACTGATTAAACAACAGCACCTTTTACAGGAATTGTTTAGATTTTTTCAGCCCAAGTATACAACAGTAATGGAAATGATTCTATGTTGTGAAGTCTTTCTATGCCTAAAATAACCCTCATAAAGAGTGTCCTCCTTTGATCTAATCTCTCAATAGCTTCATTTTTTCTCTTGAATTGAACTGGATCTAGAAAAAAACAACAAACCAAATAAAACAAGAATCCTCAGTCATTCTGAGAATGTCTCGGAGAAATCCTTCTCTACTTCTGATTCCTAGGACCCTTTCTATTGGGTCTATTTTGTCAGTTATTAAGTGTGTCTGTTGAGAAGTAGTAAGGAAATCTTATACAAAACCAGCACCTGTAGTATAAATAGCATGTTTTGTGATAACAAAGGTCTTTCATCAGTTTTTTTATTGGACTGATTTTTTTCTGTATTCTTTTTGAAGAGTAAAGCATGTATTTAAATCAATCTGCTTTAAAATTAAGGTGAAGATGCAACAAAAAACACTGGTTTTTTTGTTCAGAACTTTTGTAAAATCCAACATCCAGCTATAGCAGTTAATTAAAAATAAGCCCTGAAGTATAATTTTGTCATTGCCCATGAGAGATAAGAGTGTGATCTGCAAAGAAACCAACTGCATGCCACACTTTCCAATCACATCCCTCACAGAGGAACAATAGCATTTCAGAGCCAACTCTTTGAAGCCAGAAGTTGCAAGGGATCCGAGTCAGAGGAAGAGAGCAGTGCCCACGCTTGAGTTAATTTGATTTAGGTTTTGTGCAAAATATGAATCATTTCCAATTACACATTCACATAAAGTTAAGCACATTCCCGTCAACATAACTCTGTGTATTAGAGTTTATCCACCAGATGAGTCAGTTTTAGACACAGAGTGAATCAGTCCACCACCTTTTCAGTCAGTAATTTATCCCACAGAAGAATCTTCTCATTATATGGAATTTTCTTGGTAGGTCAGTTATGTTTTAAGTCAATTATTTTATCAGTTCTTCAGATACCTGAAAATTGGAGATGTTCTGATGATTATCACAATTATCACCAGTTCTCTGGATACATTCATATGAAAGAGTAGGTGTATTTGGAATATAATTTTGCTGATTTTATACAGAAAAGTCTTCTCAAACCTAGCTTATAGATTTAAAGGAATGAATAACATGCTTCCAATAAAGTGAATAAGAAAGACAAGGAACAGAAGAAAACTTCAGCATTTGTTAAGCAGAAAGGTGCACCACTTCTACCTCATCATTGTAGAAATTGTAGCTTTAAGGAAGTTCAGAGCACAAAAATAAAAGATATTGTTCATCATATGGTCAGCATTTATTTGCACACCATCTTTTTAAATTATGCACTTTTATAGGGACCAGTACTTTGCACAGGAATGCAGTTTAATGGGTAAAATTTGATGGGTTTATCCTTATTTGCACAGAAAAAGATGCCAGCTTTTCCCCTAAGGGTCAATGATTGTACAATGAAAAATCAATTCCTTTATTACATCAAAATATCCAATGGTGAACAAAAACCCCATTATTTTATGACAAAATAAGAGAATGTCCAGAAATGTATTTTGAATCTTCTTAGCATCTTTGAAGAACAGTAAATTAATATTTAAATAGCAAATAGCTCAGTAAGTGAATTTAAGTCTCAACATCATTGTAGCCCTATACATTTTTTATTATTTCCAACAGACACTCATGAAAGAGAAGCTACAACTCAATATGCTATTGCTTGTTTATCATTTGTTGATGGATGCCATAGGCAATGGCTCTTCTATTTGACTCACATTAACCCAACCAAACCAACAAGCAACCTGCCAACATAAAAACATTGCTATACTCCTGACCTGAATTAGTTATCAAATCTTAAAGATCTAGAGAAATTGCCATGTGTTTCAGTTAAAGATCCAAACATACCTGTTAATTTATGGTAATACCAACATTAAAATTGTACAGGAATTTCTGTCTAATTTTCAAGAATGGAAAGTTTTTTCAAGATTAAACCTCTAGCAATACAAAAGCACAACATTTCCTTAAAATGTCCTCTGACACATGTGCCTGGTATTAACTATTTTTGTCCCTGAAAATGTTGGAGGGAGGCAGGGGTGAGGAGGAGGAGAGAAAGTGCAGCACCACAGCATTTCATAGAGAACATTTCATCTTTTATGTTACGCATTTTCCATCACGACCCAACAGCTTTTCCAAACAGTTGTATGTCAAGTGATTTTGCTGGTCAAGGGGAGCATTACTCTCAGAGCTGATGCTGTTTGCTAGAATACCTACAATAGCAAAACTCTACATCAGCCTTTTCAGAATTGTACCCAGTTAAGCCTATCAATTTAAACATCTAAAAGAATGCCAGTTTAAAGCAGTTAATTCAAAAAGTAGCACATCTGCTTATAACTGCCTTGAACCAACAACTTTCACACAAGTTCACTTAACTGTCAGCATAACAGATTAAATCTACACAGAAATGTGATGTGATGGATGCATCAAGACATTGCCATCACTGTACAACCTGTGACACAAGCCTCAGCCAGCACTGCCTAATTTCCAGCCACTTAGCTGCAAGAAATTAAAATTGACATGAATTTTCCTTATCACTAAGTTCTATTTACTGGCTTTAGCAACAATGGAGTGAAAGGAAATTGATTCCTAGGTTATATAAATCCTCTGAGTTGGATATGATTGTGGTTTCAAATACCTGCTTATTTGGGATCCCTTTTGGTCTGCATCCATTTTCACACATTTAATGGGCAATGACATGTTTTAATTTCCTACATTATTTTAGGATATTTCCTTCACACTTAAATAATTTATAGCCCAAAGCTGTTTAGTGACTCATGTCACTGGTTTCTTAATTTCCAAGTTAAATGGGCCTTCGTATTGCTACAAATAACTCATTTCCAAGAATCATTATCAAAACAAGAACAGTTTGTCCCCACTCTCTGCAGATAGCAGTAATCTGAGGCTGTCTTTTCAACCTTATTTCAATCTAATAGCTGGCCCATTTTGCTTTGGTTATTCCTGCTATTTACTCTTCCACCATTTTAAGCTGACATATAATTTCAGACACTTGCTCAGATTCTTCATTTGATAACTCTCATTTCAAAAGCTTTTTTCAAACTTCTGTAGGGTAGACTAACCCTACATAGTGCATGGGAAGTTATTTCATCTGAATTGCTTTCCTGGGTAAAGAAATTACTTCAGCACAGTCTAAGTAGTGTGTTGTTCTTGTTACTCAGCTCAAATGGTAAATTTTTCTATAATGGGTAGTTGAGAAATATCACAAAATATCCCTGCTCAGTGTGCAGTCAAATCTGCTTCTAATATACAGCTGTGGCTGAGATGGGTGAGACCATGGCTTGAAGTCCTGTTCAGTATGAGGGAACATTAATAAAATAAACCATCTGGGCTGACCTGAGGTAGATGTGTTTGATCACCAGTTTGATCCCCAGTTTGATCCCCAGTTTGATCCCCATTCTTTTGCCAGTTCACAAAAGATGCAACAAGCAGTGTCAACAACTTTTACCCTGCAGAGCCTAACAGAGCAAGCTGGAGCAGCTCTTGCTTTAAATGCCAGAAAACACTTCATAAAAACAGGAAAACTGGCATTTGGGGCACTTTGAGTTTGGAGCACTTGAAACACAAGGCTACTGAGAGTGAAGGGCGGCCAAGCATTTGCCAAAAGACACTGTGTGAGATGCCCATGCTCAATTTTCTGATCTGTTGGTCATCAGAAATATACATACAGCAGTGTTTTCACCTTCTCCCATGGGCTTGCATCTCTTTGAGGAGACTCAGTGTGGTGCTTTCAGCCTTTTTTGTCACCAGGGTTTCTCAGGAGATGGACAGTTAAAAAGAACAATTTTTTTTTTCAAGTAATTAGAGGCCAATTGTGGAAACTTAATCCTGAATCTGCACTTGAAGGTTTTTTCCCTCGTTCCTGTTTGGTTCACAAACAGAACCACTGTTCCCAAGGTGTTTTGACAGTGTATTTCTCTTTCTAGACAGAAACTGGAAAACAGGACCATCCACAATTTATTCACTTGGAGAAATTGCTGGTCTGTTCTGAGTCTGCTCTTTCCTCCATGTACAGACACAGAACTGTATAGTCAACTTTTTAAAATTTAACTCATGAAAAAACATCCATTCAATGTAGAAGAATGGCTGGAGTGGCTGCAAGTGCTGGATTGTTTCCATTTTCTTTCTGACTGATTTAGTAGTTCCTGGTTGTAGATCTTGTGTGAATAATCTATCTTCCCTACATTAAGTTTTAACAAAGCATCTTCTGTGTTCTCTGTCGAAAACAGATTTTTCTGAAATATTAAGTGAAATCATATGCCTTCCAAGATTTCATCTCTTATTGATTTTAATATGGTATTTTCTTCATATTAAGGTGTGACACATTTTCCTTGGTTCTAAAGGTTTGTTTTCTAACTGGGTCCATAAGCTAAAGCACAAGATAATACCTATTTTTGCCATACTAATAATAACTTTTAAAAATAGAAATAAAAAGATGGAGCTGAAAGGTGGGGTTAGTGCTAGCCTCCATTTTATTTTATTTCAAGAAGGTCTCCATTATTTTATTCCAAGAAGGCATAAGGGAATACATGTCTAATCATTCTGTTGAAATTTTCTTTTCTTCCTGTAAATCACACAGAGTACAAAAGGTATCTATCTAATCATTTTAACTTTTTCTTGGGAAACCCTGATCCTACACCAGGTATAAAATTATCCACTTTCTTGGAATCTGAAATATTTACTGTAAACAGCTGAGAACTTTTCCAACTCATTTAGTTATTATTCAGTAGAATGGTTGAACTGAAACTTTTGATCATGCCAGAGCCTGTAAAACAGGCAATTTAACAGAATCACTCAGAGGCAGCATTAACACCACATTTCAAACTAGTAAATGTGACATATGTACCCATTAACACCCATTCCAAGTAGAGAACATTTCATCTCATCGAGGGAACTACCAGCTAAAAGAGGATTAACAGATGAAAATTAAATCAAAGCACAACAATGGCTTTGTATAACAGGAAAATCTGTGCCCTATTTCAGAGAAAGCAGCTCATATTTGAGTTTTTAACTTTCATTTTGTATTTCTATTCTTCATAGTTCTATGGCCGGAGAGCCCAGACATCATGACATTGCAGTCTTTAAAAAGTGCCAAGCACCTGATAAACTGTGTAGTTTACAGAAAAAGGGCTGGAGGGGGTGAAGGGATATCTCCTCTCTCCCAGAGGGAGGCCAAATGAAGGTGTGTAATCACCTCCATAAGGCTTTAAGAATCATATAGAATTGGCAGCAAGACTTTACCTATGACAAGTTATTTTTAAAGTTTTTTTTTAAGCTTTCTAAGAGTTTATAAAAGTTGCCTTTTTGGTTGGTTGGGTTTGGGGTCGTTTTGAGAAGGGGTGGGGAGTATTGCTTAAGAGCCAGGGAATAATTTCACAAACATTTGTGAAAACAAAGGGCAAGGGACAATGAAACATAGCTCTTCCACACTCTGGACACTTAATATTCAAATGATGGGAATTGCCTTCACTTGAGTTCCTATTCAGGTAAACATTGTAGATTTCAGCAAAGCAAGACGACACCTTGTAGCTTCAGGCACCTGCTTGATGCCAGATGACAACATCTAATCTTTGGACCCAAGTGAATCCATATGAAACTGTTCAAATGCTACAGGCCAAAGCACCTCCTGCCAGAACTGTGATGTCAAAACCTGAGGACTAAGGAATTTTCCATCATAAGCATCTGTAAGCTTTTTAACTCAGAATTAACCTTCCCTAATAACATAATTGAAAGTAACATTAAAAGTAAATATAAAGTAATAGTAGCCTGTCCTTTATGTGGATATGAACCCAATTGACCAAGCAAGGTGGAAATTGTTCTGACACTTTCAGGACTTCACAGACCTTATTTAGACTGGGAAGATTAGAGGAGCAACACAGTGAACTCTGACTTTCTTGCTCAAGTTTCTAAGACAATGTTTGTATGTATTCAAAAAGGCAAGACTGCAAATGAGTTTGCAGACTACTTTCTTAAACACAAGAATATGGAATAAGTTCTATCTTTCCACATAGAATAGAAAGATAACTATAGTTATACTAACTCTAAGGGAAAATATTGTGTGGCAGCAAGCATTGCCACATCATTAGAACTCCTAAGTTTTGTATGTAACCAGCAGAACCATAGAGGTCTGCATGTATCTGTAAAAATCTCTACATGTAGAAAATGTGGGTGTCTCACAACTTATGAGATGATCTCTGTATCCAGATTCTGAATTTGTCACGAAACCAGCTGTAAATCTATTTGTGGGTTTCATTTTTTGTCACAAACTGACACTGTGATTCATCACTTTCATAGAGCAGACAGGAAAAAAAAATAACATTAAACTTTAGAATTTTCAAAATTCAATCATGAATCTAAACTTGGATCCATTATAACCCTTCACCAAGCGAAGTGATCTTATGGAAAAAAAAAAACATTGATGTGGAAAATTATGTGAATTAGTGAATACAGTAGAAAAACTAAAAATATGGCATACTGAATGTCTAATCAGGACACAGCTGTTTCAAAAGCTATGGGTTGATTATAAATAGATGAAGCAAAACTTCTAACCCATTTCTAAAGGCTTAATTCAAGCTTTTCTAGACTGAACTAAATTCTAGTTTCTTACTGGTTTCAGAAATCCACCAGTAAGGTACAAGAAATTACTTCAGACACTGGCTTTACAGCACAGACAGTAAAAAAAATAGCCTAGGCCAGCAAGATCCTTTGAGGCCACATGTGTTATAGTGGAGATATATGCTACACCAAGCAAATTCATGCCTAAGGGAAGGACTGAAGATACTTTTCTGTGCTGGCACAATGCTGCTTTGGCTTCCATGGGTTTTGCAGATGTCTTGATCTCCCATTTGTTATCAACTGTGAGGCATTTGTCATGCCATGGCACAAAAAAAGAAAAAAAAAAAGCCAGCAAAACAGCCTAACCTAAAGGAACCCTCAGAATTCCAAACAGAAAACATTGAGAGACACACAGATCATACAAACACCATGAGAACAGAGGTAATGAATTAGTTTGGAACTGGCATGAGAGAGCCACAATTCAGGCTTTTGAATACAGGGTAACTGGCAATAATACTCCATAACAGAGAGCTTGACCTCTCATCACTGAAAGGTCACTCTTGCCCAGCATTTCTCAGTAGCATTTTGCTGACATGTCACCACAGGCATAGGAATTCACTCACAGCAGCACCAGCTGAAAGGGATAAAGCAACCACTGCACACAGCCACCCCAGCTGGCTGCCCCTCTGGAAAAACATGGGTGTCTTTCCTCCAGGTGAGATATTGAGAGTATCTGCTAATAACACTATGATTTTAAAATTTATTCCTTTGTATTTACATCCAAGAAGGCAGCCTTTGATTAGTCTGGAATAGAGCTAATCAATCATGGAATAGAGCTAAAGAATAACTTTATCTGAAAACAACGTAGAATGACAGATTCCACTTCTGGCTGTGGGCAACAGGGGAACAAACTTGATTAATAGAGTTGAAAAGATAAAAAAGTTATGTGACAACTTGGTTTACCAGTGGAGAATCACTGTGGAGAATAAGAGTTCTGTCTTAAAGTTTGCCCAAGGATTGATGATATGAGAATTGCTTCATTTATTGCTTCTAGTTGAAATTACTCACCTGTTTTTGCATTATGTTTGAGGAGTTACACTCAGCTTCCTGATCCCACATCAGGCAGCGTGCAGTGTTCTTCACCAAAAATATTATTCAGTTAGTCAGACATAAAAAATATTGATTGCCAGTTTGAAGCAAGACACTATTGGGGCTCTGGCTCTTATTAAATTTCCAGTTAGATACTTGACTAATTTATTTTTAAAGAAGAATCTCTTTTAACTACTTACATAGGAGTTTCACAGTTCAACAAAATAACATAAAAGCTCATTAAGTCTCCATAGAAAAATAACTTTGCAAAACAGTATTTTCTGTCTTTAGTATACATGCTCAGTAGGTTGAAACATGACAATAGCAGATGTGTTAGAGGACATTTAGCAAAAAAAAATTCCCCAAATCTGTATTAATATTCCCAGACAATTGTGCTATTCAGTATGAGAATAGCTACTCTATTGTTCCTGTATTAATTACTCTGTGTAATGTCACTGTGTCCTTTTTCATTTATATTTCTCAACTTGCTAAGTGCCAAATACTGGATGATTTGTTCATGTAGTGCAGTAATAATGTCCAAAACACAAAATAAGGCAATCTGAAGTAAAACTAGCATATGCTATACTAACACCAAATGGTAAATTAAATTAGATTAAGGCATCTCCCATCAAAATATGTTCATTAAAATTCTATGCATGAAGTAAGAGAGATCCAGATGGGTAGAAGCAGTTGAGAAATATAATGCATAGCTGTGTTATGTCTGAAGAGGGGTAGGGATATTCTCTGTAACTGCAGATTGTGTGCTTACACATCTTTGCAAACTCCTCTCTTCAAAATCACCCAATGCAAAGAACATTTCACAAGGAATATGAGGAAGGCCCACTGGGGCTTTCATTTTTACAAGATTATCATATGAAATGTTTCAGATAAATAACTGGTTTTCTGTCACTTTAATGAGAAAAACAGTGTTAATCATTCTATCCCATTCCTTTTTTTTTTTCCTTCAGGTTGTTAATTTGAACTATTAACATGACTGGAGAAAAAAAAAAGGTGGTGTAATTTGGTTATGACACCTTATTCTGTGTGAAAACAGACTTAATCTGCAAAAGATGAAAAAGCAATCTGTGAATGCAAAATATAAAAGTGAAAGTGTTTGCAGCATGTGATTTTGACAAATTACATTTTTTCTTCATGTCAGTGGTACTGATTTCTTACAAGTTTTTAGTAACCAAATGTTCCTGCTCTGTACAGCAAGGTCTGCTAATCACCGACCTGCAGAAAGCTCTGTCTCCACTGGCTCATCAGCCAGTAGTTTTGGCAGTGGATACAGCATGGACAGTGAAGGCAGCAGCAGTGCCACGGGAGAGAATAATCTATTTCCCATCCCACGAATGTAAGGCTTTTCTGTTAATGCAGTGTACCCTCCATGCACAATTTATAGCACTTGCACTTACCAGTCATCTTCTGATGTACTTTCCTCTGCAGGCTGGAATTATGCAGTAGAAGAGCAGCTAACTGGGGAGAATTCCCCAGAGTTCACACTTTCATTCTGTTTTGTTGAGCATTGAATTGTTAATAACCAACCAAACCTCTGCCTCAGCCTCACGGGTTTCTTCCTGTCATACAGGAGATGTGCTGGTCTCAGCCTTTGATGAAAGTGTGTAGAGATGGGCTTGGCTTATGTTTTAAAAGTACAACTATTGTAGGATTGAGAAAGCTTAATTTCAGTTTTCAGATTTTCCTCCCTCTGTAAAGAGGTGTTACTAATGAAAGGGGAATTCCTACTCTAGGTACAGCCCAACTTTTCCCAAAATTTAGGAGTTTCAGTAGAATTTCTCAATTCTTGGCTGAAAAAAAGCTTTTTGGTACAGAGTCCCTGTAGGAATTATCAAGCTACTATCAGTGTAATGATCCTATAAAATGATTTTATTTTCCAATTTTTTCCCCAGTTGAGTACTCCACAGAGAAAAGGTTTGCCAGGATTTTTTCACTTCTGTCAGCATGCACCTTCATTTAGCTATTTCATTTATATTCTGCAACAGAACAAAGTAACTTCTGATCAACTTAATGATTCTGGACTGAAAAAAATAATAGTTGGTGGTCATTGTTCATTCTTTGTCTGCAATAGTTCTTCAATATTTTCTCTGAAACAAAAATTTTTTTCTTTTCCCTTGAAGTTGTGAACTATTAGTCACACAAAATATGAGCTTCCTAGAAAAACTTCAATGTAGTGAAAATTCTCTAGAACTGTGATATTTCTGAGTATTTATCATTTTCAAAAAGAAAGCCCAATGGTATTTGTCTACATCTTGTTAGTAACTAAAGGGAAAATAGAAATAAATCTAAGTTTTCAATCTCACCTTCAGAATCTAGGAGGATGATGTGAGCTTATGTTGTAGGGTGCCAGTTGTTTTACTTGTATTGGACTTCTCACTCATGTTGTTCTATGCTAAAAGGGGAAAAAAAGATGATCTTTGACAACATCAAAAGAAAAAGAAAAATACTGAGCTGTCGATCCTAGGGAGAAAAGCAAAGATGCATAAAATCTTTGTGCACAATAACACGAGATGGAGCTCTCAATAGAAATTTTCAGTTCACACAGGCCAAATTTGAGTCCAGATAACATCATGTACTGTGTATTGACTAGCAATGTGACAATAGCTACAGTTACTTGCTATTTGGCTGGCAGACTCAGTGGTCTCTTAACCCTGAGATCAGCCCCACGTCTCCTGAAAAGCAGGAGAGAGTCTCCATAGCTTCAGATTTTCTCTTATAGAAAGTTGTTCTCATGAATGATACTTAATTAAACAAAATATATCCATATCTCATTTTTTGTAAGGCTACACTATTTATTTTTATTATGGAATTTTAAAGTAAGTTATTGATATGCTGATATTAGACAGAGTCTTTAAAATTACACAGGAAATTTAAACAGACAGGACCTGCTTCATTTTTCATGTTAGTTTCCAGGGCTTGACATAGCAATGTAAGGAAAATGAATTACAAAATAACTGCTTACCATCAGATCATTCCTGGAGAGAATGTTTAAAATGGATAACTATTTCCATTTTGGATTCTGTACAAAAATTCTTATTTATCTGAATATATGGATAATTGGAATTCTACTCATCATTTGCATTCACACTGGCTTGATAATGACTTCTGTGACTCTGACCTTGCACTCTAATTCAGCAAATCCATAAGACCATAGCTTACAATTTGGATGTGAAGTATTAAGTAGGCTAAATATTTTTAAGTATGTCAACATTTGAAAACCTCTTTGGTTAGAAGCTCTCTGCTTAGACTAAGTTTCTGGTCTACCAATAGAAATTGTTGGATATGCTGAATTTTAAACACTTTGTTTTAGTCCAAATGCTTTTAACCATAAGAACAATTAGTCTTGAAGCAGAATAATATAATTAAATAGTGATACCATGGGAATTGTTCGATGAGGTAACTAATTAGAATACTTGCCAATATTAAGCAGCTATAACTATCAAGGGAAATTATTAATTATATAGTTACATAAATTGGAATATATCTTGTAAAGTCTTTCTATTTTGGAGTTTTTCTTAAATACTCCTATTATCCAGTTGTAATATTCCTGAAAGCAACTCATGTTCTTGTCTCTGATAAAGACTAGATTCTCTGTGCCTTTGTGTTGTGTAACCCTTTGTAGCAGTACATTGGCTGTAAAATTAAATTCATTTTGAATGCAAAGGTGAAAAACAATTGAATGATGCATAAGGAATATAACCCTTGGGACAAATAATTCTTGCATCATATTTGTAATTATTTATAAAGCATTCTCTACAGAAAGAGAAAATAATAGTTTTCAGTTAAAACTGAATATAACATCACTTGAAAACCCATGATTTTATACTAATTTTTTAGTTGCCTGTGAATTCAGACAACTTCAGACATGAAGCTGGCTCACATGTAGAAAAGAACAGTGCTGACCCTTTAAACCCCAAGGAATCACATGCAACTGAAGATAATGCCTTATAGTCTCTATCAGAGTCTTAAGGCAAGAGGAAAACTACAAGCACAAATGTTTGAGAGTGATTGTAATCATGCCTTGGAGCTTGCAACAAGTATATCTAAAGATAGCTCATATTTTACCTAACTTTCATTGCATAAAAATAGACATCAAGATCCTAATGCATGTTCTTTCTAAATAAAATGCAAGAAAATAGGGAACTCTGGAGCATGATTGATTCCACTGACTTAAGATTAATGTTAAATTTTCAGAATTGTTTGTTATCCTAAATATAAACTGTAAAGAAAGCAATCATTTAAGAAGATAACAACCACAGGTATGCCTTACCTTTGAAGTAATGGTATTGTAGACCAAATATCAATTTTTGTGACTGCTTATTATATATTTCACTGTTGACTATAACAAGATAAAGTGAGAAGATATGAAGCCCCAGACTGATGTGGGGCAAGGAGCAGATATCACCAGCTGGACTCGTTCTGTAGGAATGTACAAAGTTAGCAAGATGTGATTGCAGCTGCCTTCAAAAGAGAAAAAGATCATATTCTTAAAAGGAAAAGCCTGGTTGGCTTAGGTGTATCAGTGTTTTAGCTCTCATCTTTGTCTGGTTTTATTGACAACAACCACCATATCTCTTGACAGAGGGAAGATGAGCCAGAATGGACAAGAACCCGTAAAGCAGCCGGGAGTGGGAGTAACCGATTCAGAAGGTAAAAAGAAATACAAACAGCTCTGCAGTGGTGCCCCATGTTTGTAGGAAGGATTTCCTATTTCTTTTACTTGCTATGCTGTGAAAAACTAGTCTATGCTCTCTTTGTATTGTAGATTAAAATCCTGACCTTCATTTCCTCTGGGGACCCTTTACACAGAGCATCGGTGTAATGAGTCTTCAGTTGAAATGAGAATGGTGTCTTACCTGTTTATTTAAAGTAATTAAACAGTTAGATGACAATGAGTAATATATAATTATTTCTGTCTTCTGGTATTCATTGGTTTTCAAATAAGAAATGCAAAGTATGGAGCTGACTCAATACTCAGTGGATTCAAAGAATATATCTAATGCCTGTCAGGCTCTATTTTCATAACATTTCAGAATATTTACTTCATAAAGCAATTATTAATGTCAGTGTTTACATAAAAAATTAATTTTCAATAAAAATATTACTTGAGCAGGTTTGACTGCTGCACTTAATGCAGGTGCATTGTAATGAAACCTTTATTGGATTGGGAAATCTTGAGTGATTTTGTTTTGATATTCATGTGGTGCTGAGAAAGAAGAAGACATTGTAATATTGGAGCTGGAGAGCACCAGACAGAATGACTTCCAAAATTTCACAGGGAATGTGATTTTCTTTTTCATGTGTAATAATGGAAAACTGCATGAAAATGAAGAGTGTTTGTACTGAAGGACATGTAACGAAAATTCCATTTCCCTTTGCATACAAGGTGTATTCTTTCAAGTGTATGTTTATGTTGACCTCAAATATAAAACTTAATTATCATGGCCTTCATTTTATTATAAAATAAGACCTTTGTCATTTAGATGCATTTCAATATAGCTTTAAATATCAATTAATTCAATAATTGAAATGTATACATATAATTGATAAATTGATCTTAAGTTTAGTTATTAAAAAAAAAAATCAACATTTTTCAGGTTTCTAGAATCTCTATACATGGGAAAATAATTGCTGTTTCCATATTTGAGGTGAAAGCAGTCTAATGTTCCACAGAGCTGAAGAAGTCAAATTAAAATATACAGGTAGACCTGTAAAGTTCTCTTTTCCAAAGAAAGAATTCTTAACCATGTAAATGTATTTTACTAAATATTTCTTATATAATACTCATTTAAAAATACTTAATAATCTGCTTTATCAAATAACAAATATCATCAACTACTTTGATAATCTTCCTATCAAAATTCAGTTTCTCAACAGTATATTTAAGCATTTGAAAAAAAAAAATTAAGAGAGAAATGGTGGGATGAAAATGGGAAGTCAGAATTTTTGAAATTTTATTTGGTCATGATGAGTTTTTTACAGATTTATAATTGTAAAAAAATACCTTTCTTTATTTTGTTCATCATAATTTGCCCCTTAGGTTATGTCTTAGATCCTAAATTTCAGAGCCTACAAATACAAAATATTTACATTTTTTATTGGTATTATTAATTAACCCCAAAACCCAAACAAACTCAAATGATAAAAACCAAACAATACCCAAAACACCTTTTGAAACATTCTTAAAGACATGTGTATAACATTTGGTCTCAAATTACTTTTCCAAAATTACGTTTCTTCTTGTCTTCAAAATTTGCAAATAAATCAAGAGCTGAAATTCCCTAATTTTCACTTACAATGCAATTCACCTCTGCTACCTTGAGAACTCTTAAGAATTACAACTCCTGATGAAATGACTGGTTCTTACTGAGTGTTTTTTACCATTGAGAGAGGCTGGTGCAGTCAGCCTGGATTTTAGTGTCTGATTTCCAGCTGACCAAGAGAGGAAACGTCAGTGTCAAAGGATAAATTAAACTGAAAACTGGAAAACAATTAAAGAGTATTTGAATTTCAGTATGTAAATATAATTATCTTTTGGGCAAGTAGTTCAGAATTTAGAGGAACTCAAGATTAACTGAGAACTACTTCAGTATTACAGTTTTGTTGTGGCTCTTTTTTAATAGATGAATAAAAGAGAACTAAAATCTTAAAATCATGTTTTTTCTGTAGTTCACTTACCTGTGTTGTGGACCAGATAAGCTCTGCACTTAACTGGAGGCAAATATTCATTCCAACTTTTCATTAACTGTAGAGATCTCCATAGCTGGAACTTGTATTCTTGTTTGCAAATAACGACTTAGAGTTACATTTAAAACTTCTTAATCCTGGTACTCTTTTTTACATTTTCAGATATTCTTAGGGCACAACTTTAGTAAAAAGTAGCTTTGGGTTAGTCTCTTTAAAATGTAAAGATTAAACTCAGTTGATTGAACATGCAGATCTACTGCTACGTGAAATGTTTTAGTCATCCAAGTCATTCTCCAGGCCTGACAAACATGGCAGGGGACTTAGAGCATCTTTAGCAGCAGCAGGTAAAGAAAGGTAGGATCCTCATATGACAATGGGATTGGTTTCTGGGTGGCTGAATCAAAACAGTAGCAACAGGGTTTGAGTTCAGCTCACAGGGGTGTGACAGCAAAATTTAGGCATTTACACAAGTGGAATTTCCAGGTAAAAAATGTTAATTTTTTAATCGTTGGCCCACTTGTGTTAATGTTTTGTTGGGAAAAGTTTTTGTGCTATAAACATCTATTGGTATAGTACATACTGGAAACTACTATTTACTTTGCTGACATAACCAAATGGTCAATATAAACAACTGTGATTCTGTCTATGAAAATCTTTGTTTCTCTAAATATATTATCTTCTCATATTCTGTATTTTTGTACTACTTAATAATATAAAAAAAAATCAGAGCTTTGTTATTGGATGCTGTATTAGTTATTTTTATGATATGCATTGCTGCATGCTCTCTTACTCTGGGCATTCTGCCCTGAGCAGATGAAATCCTTCATCTTCTTAAGCTTCAGTAAATCTTATTATACATATTGTGATCTCCATTAAGTTATGCAAGCCAACTTCTGTATTTGTTTCAGAAAGTGCAATATACCTTGTTCAAAGATTTCTTATGACATGGTTAGAGTATTACAAACATTATAAAAAGTCCAATTGCATCCATGTAAGGATTGAAACAAACAATTAAAAATACATTATTAATATCTTGATTTGGTTGTAGATCATGATTGGTCTATCTGTCCCATGAAGTTGCTCAGCCAATTGGCTCCAGATGGTATTTTCCACCTACCAATGATTTATCCATTAAATAAATATATGGGGAAAATTATTTCCATACATTTTAAATGTGTGAATTTGCAAGGGAATACCAAGATGCCATTATTTCTAGTATAAGAGAGAGATATAGACATAAATAACATTGTTGTGGAAATGTTGTATCTTCTCCTTTTGAAGATTCTGTATGCATGCAAAATATCATTTCTCAGTCATTCCTCAGTCATTCCTCAATCCTCAAGCTTTGAGGTTCCTCTCAAGTGAAGAATCTTTTTAGGAGTATGTCAGAGTTTTTTTGAGTGAATGAGTACTCAGAGTGCTTCTGTCATCCTCTGTGGCCTCATTGTTGTAAGGATTTTTAGTCAGAAAATTGTCATCTTTCTGTGGGAGCAGTGTAGCACCTCACTCACATCTTCCAAGAGAATGGGTTTTTTACTTTTTTTTTATTACCCTCCAGTCCATGTCATGAATACCAAAAAACTCCTGTTCACTGTCCAGCCACATCTCAAAAAGTTGACTGTGTGACCTTTCCAGGGGTCCTTTGAACCTCATACTTTGAGTGTAATTGAGCAAAGTTCTCTAAGTAAGAAATTGTCTCCCTTTACAAGTGATTGAACCTGAACAGAAATTTTCAGAAAGCTCTAGTAGAGCCCCAGTAGATATATTCCCATAGGCCAACAGAAGTAATAATTTGTACTATTTCAAAATCTAAAGATGCACACATATTTACTGAACTTTTACAAAATTATATGATAGAGACATGCTCTCATTTAGCATAACCTTTAGTGAACTCTTGCAGGGTTTTTCCTTTTTTTTTTTTTACATGCTAATAATTTGCCTAAGTTATAGATTAAAGGAAAAAAACAAAACAAAAACAAACAAACAAACAAAAGGCAAACACAGCAACAACAAGCTCCAAATATGCTCTATGATCATATTTTAACAGACAAATTTTACAGTACCATGGGTTTAATTTCATTTATTCTAAGTAATCTAAGATAAAAAGACCTGGGTTTTTTCTTAATTTTTGAGGTCTGTGGTTCATCAACCAAACTTGTAAACTAAGAAGTTCAGTTTTAATAGTTTAATCTCTTTTCTCTGTATTTCAATAATTAAGGCAGTCTAATCTTTATTTATGAAGACAATGGTTGAAATACCACATTAAACTTAAAACATTCTAGGGAGCCATTCTAATAAGATTGTGGAAAGGTGCATGACCCTCTGACTGGGAATCATTTGACTTGTAAATGTTCCTTTGTAGCTTTCTGGACAGTCCTAGTAAAATTTTTATCCAGCATTTCTGCACAGAATAGACCCTTGAGCAAATTGTCTTGCAAACTGTTTCACACTGTCTCCTGAAGGGGAATGATTAGGTCTCTTGAGTAAAACAAGGCATGAAACAAACTGATAGAAGAGGTACAGCTGACCAATGCCATATTCTTCAAAGCAATTAAAACTCAGGAAAAATAATTCATTTTTACTTGTATTTTAACTAGGCTAGAGTAACACAGTTTAAGCCACAGGACTCACTGTACTGTAACCAAACAGGCTGCATCTCACACCTTAAAAGCTAGCATTTTAACTTTTAAATCTGAAGGTTGAAATACCAGAAGTATAATATTAGCCCTCATGAGGATGTTCAAAGAAAAATACCCTAATATTGGACTTTCAATCAGAAAGTTATAAGAGGAGAAAAAAGGCAGATGAAGGAAACTATTAACAGATAGTTTTGATACAGTTACTGAGATTTGCAAATGATTTGTATATGCACAAATCTTTGATGTCTGGTTTGTCCAGGCTAAAAATAGGAGGTTTAGTGTAGGTGAGAAACTTCCTTGCATTAGATGATCAGAGACAGAACCTCTCCTGTGGAGACAGGCTGAGAGAGTTGGGGTTGTTCAAGCCTGGAGAAAAGAAGACTCTGGGGGGACCTTGTTGTGGCCTTGAAATAGATAAAAGAGACTTCTAAAAAAAGGAAAAATCTTCTAACCTACCAGGGTCTACAATGGCAATGGTTTTAAACTGAGTGTAGATTTAGGTTGAATATAAGAAGCATTGGATCAGGTTTCCCAGAGAAATGACAGATGCCCCAACCCTGTTCAAGGCCAGGGTGGATGGGGGTTTGAGCAGCCTGGTCTAGTGGAAGATGTCCCAGTCTTGGGGTGAGGTTGGAAGTAGATGATGTCTAAAGATCTCTTCCAACCCAAATAATTCTTTGACTCTTTGATATGAAAAAGTTGACAAAGACTTTTGAAGGGTTTAGCACACAAACTGCAAATGTGCCTGCTGGGTGTGAGTGGTGTTCTGGGAACTGCTGTCCTCTCAGGTGTTTGACAGTCACAGAAGTACAAACATTTCTGTCCTTCAGCAGTGATTTCTTCTGTACCTTTGATTAGGAGCATCAGGCACCCACATTTCACGCACTTCATCCAGTTTAGTCAGTAACTTGTGCCAGGAAAATTCCACTTACTCCTAGTTTCTTACCTTTGGATTGTTCCAACATCGGAATGTCATGCACAGGGTAACAAGAATCTGAGGACTGTTATTTCTAAGGAAAATCAAAAGTATCATTACAGAGCATAAAACTGCTAATTTCTATATTTATGTCAGGAAGTGACTGAATAGACAGAGGAACTGTGAACTCACATGCTGGAGTTGTCTTCAATTTACCTACAAATCATAAAGTAGCAAATATTTATTTTTCTTAAATTTAGTTAATTGAACTAAACTGAAAATTTTTACCCTCTGTAACATAATCCCTAGCAGTATATACTACCAGTATGTAGATCAGCAAGAAATGTCCAAGTCAGAAGCAGTCACTTTCACCATAGCTGAGAATAGTTCTGTTTCTGGACCAAGGATTGATCCAATTTTTATTTCTTAAGGTCTTTTAAGAGTGTATCTCAAAACCACAGGAAGCATCATCTATTTAAGTCAAATACTCTCTTTGATGTTTGCTGCCTTCCCAACAACTCAAATAATTCTGGAATTTTGCACATTTAATCCTAACACATACTAAAATGTATGAGAACTCAGAAAAAGTCTAAACTTGCAAGTATTTTTTTAAAATCAACAGAGTTTTGTACTGACCAAGTATGAGACTGTTGACTTGTAATGGATATTGATCCATGGATTTAAAGAGAAATAGAGACAATCTGAAATGTTACCAACACTGACTTGAACAGAGGTTGAATTGCATTTTTTGGTTTTGAGCTCTTGTCATGTACATGGCAAAAGAAATTGCTGCACATTCTAATTGTCTTTCCTCAAGAACAATATAAACCTGTTAATCTGTTCTTAAAAACCCATTTTTAGTGGCTGTAATACCTGCTTTTATAGTCCTATTGCCTTTCAGATTTACATGTAGAAGAGGTCTTTTTGTGCAATAAAATATTACTGTTTAAAATGTAATCCTTTCTCAGCAAGATATCTAATTGAAAGAAGAATTGCCAAAATTCTCTACTATCTCTATAAATAAAAAGGCTAAAATTCAACCTCATCCTGTTTAAACTGTCTTTAATATAAAACCAGAACCTTGCTTTCTGCCATTACCTTCTACCAAAGGTCTGCCATCTACTGCTCAACAGCATCATTTTAATCAATGCCAACTAAATTTAAAGCTGAAAATACCAGCAAGGGTAATTTCTCACATGAGCAGCTGCTACATCACAGAGGAAAAAAAGGACATAAGGGAATATAAAACAAGTACTGAAAGCACTTGCAGATAGCCTGTCATATGTTGATTTTAAGAATTGAAAAGATACAGATATACTTTTCTGTCACAAGGGATCCTTAAGCAATGAATCAGGCCTATGCACTGACAATAATTCTTATCCTCTCTCATTTTTTAAAAAGAAATCTGTATTTTATACATGTTCCCTTAAGCTAGGAATAGCCTCACTACTAATGTCTAAAACCCACACTTTAAAAACCAAGTCAAAATAAACAACAGCAGCATTAAAAACCTAAGTAAGTATTATCAGCTTCCTCTCTAAACTCTGAGAAGTATTTTTTATCTATCCCCAATTGGCCCCACATTCTAATTTCCCACCTGGCTCTCCAGTAATAATTGGAGCAATTAGTTCTGCCTTCCTGAGGTATTTGCCAGTGTCATCCAGCTGGTTTTCCTAAAAAGAAGCAGAAAGAATTTAAATAAGAAAAAAGTTTGCGGCAGTTAAAAAATAGAGGAAAAAAAGGACAAGTTCTGTGTTCTTGTATACACATCACAAACAACATTGACTCACAGTGTTACAAATCAGCCTATTCCTGAACTGTCACTGTCAAGTGTCATCCAAAGAAAAGTAAATAATCCAGGGAGAACGTGCTTAACTAGTAGCTGGTCTACAGTTTGTGGAGTTCTGAGTTCTGTTTGCACTTTTACTAAAAGGTTATTAGCCCTTAAATTATGTCTCAAGGTAATGCTAAAAAAATTAATTTTTTAAAGTTTTATTTTTAAAAATTCTGCTTTTCCCATGGGATCGATTTAATTTTTTTTTAATTAATAAGACAAATGAAACAACAAAAAAGCTGAAAAGCACAAATATTTATTCTGAAAACCAAAATATCACCCCTTTAAAGTGATACTTCAATAATCACCTGAAAAGCTAACTTGTTTGCTTAATATTATTGATCACTTCCATTGGCCTGACTCTTAAATGCATTTCTGTTAATGTAAAGCTTCTTGGAACTTTCAGAAAGCTTCTTTTGGTGACTTCTTGGAGTGTTTGGGCTTGGAATCAGAATGATAGGAATTCCATCCAAAATCTGACAAAAATACATGGTTTAATTTCAGAATTAAAAAAAATATGGTAGAATTCTGGAACCTATCTCTTTTAATAAGATGTGATTATGAAGGCAATCTGATTTAGTACTACCTGGCACATTTAGTACAAATAACCAGTTAATAATGAAGACTGTCAACAGTGGAAAGCCAGCAGAGGGATCCCCCCATCAAAATGGAAGGTGAAGGTGCTGGAGTGTGATTAACTGAACCTGAGCCTTGCCTGGTGTAAGTCTGAAGAAGAGCTGCTTCACCTAGTGAGTAGTTTAAAACCACTTTGAAATAGAGTTACTTTCCATGATTAATGTTCATTTAGGACCAATAAAAGTCAGGTTGATGCATTAATAGGATAAAAGGTGAATTGCTAAATCCTAAAGGATTTTCCCTCTGTCATGAAACTGGAACAAGGACTTACCAAGGAGAGTTTTAAATGTCAGTTTCCTGGAAAATTCAGGTGATCTCTTCCATTAAGCAAGATCCTAATCTAGAATTGTGTGCGTGCTCCAAGGAAAATAAAATGAGTAAAGTAGATCTGTTCTAAAGTCAATAATATTCAGTACTCAAATATATATAGGTTATTAAGTAGTAGGAATTATGCTAAGGGGGCTTCACTCCAGTGATTCAAGACACAATATAGTTCCTAAAAGGCTTTTTTGGCTTGTACCAAAAAATCCCTAATGTTGACAGAGACTTTACAGCTTCACTACTCTGTTTTACTGATTGATTATCTTTATTATATTTTTCCCTATGTTCTAGCCCAGTTGCTTGCTGAAATTAACACTCAAGGATTGAAATTAGAATCCAAATCCAAGAGCTTCATTCACAAATATAGCATATTTTATCAAGCATTTCCTGTAAATAGATTATTCTAAGCTTGCCTACAAAGGATAACACTGCAAATCCTATAGACGAGTTCTTTATTAGAACTTTTGCTGTATTTATTTGAAATGTTAGAAAAACCCAAAAAACAAGATTGTCATAACCTGTTTCTATACAAAACAGTCCTTTGTAGCTCCTTAATGTCTTAAAAAAATCTTTTTTTTTTCTTTTTTTTTTTAGGATAATTTAGAACTTAGAAATTAAACTATTATGCTGGGGTTTCAGAAAAGAGGTTTTTCATTTACCCTTGCATATTCTTGAATACAACCCCTATTCTTGGTCTGATATTCAAACTGTTACTTTAGGATGCTGTTTAAACGCAGATAAATCTAAAGTATTTCCAGGTGGGATCACATGGCAAGCTAAAATTCAATTTCAGCTGATCTTCATTTTAGCATGTGAGAGTCCTCAAAATTATTGGACTGTAAATTGTGTTCCAGGAGAGATGGCTTTAAAAATCAGTGCATTAGAATGAATATGAATCTTTCCTATGATCACAATGCCTGGATACATCCAAGTCTTGTAGTAGAGAGTGTGCTTTCTTGTCTATAACTAGAAACTCCTGCTTTGTCCCCACTTTATTTTCAGATTAATGTGCTTTCCATAATGTTCATTATTGCATCCTATGATAAAGTCTTGCAGCTTTAATGAAATGTGTTATCCACTGCTGCAGTATGTGAGCAATGGCTTGTCTGTTAAGGGAAAGCTTTGCTGTGTGTGTTTCTCCTAAAGAATTCCTAATAGTTTGTCCCGCAAAAACATTTGTAACTGCTTTAGGCTATTATATGTTGGTGTTCCCTTTTGTGCATTATTTATTCTGACGTTACTAGGCTGTAACTGAGAGGGAATCAAATGGACAGGAGACTACACAAATCTAGTGGCTCAAAGTAATGTACTCTGTGTGTAAATGTAGATGAAAAAGTTTATTTATCCTATTCTGCAAATGGATTCGGGATCTTCAAACGTAGGTGTATTCTGCTGGTTTAAATACTCTATTTTTCTGCCTCAATGCAGTTGCTGTTCCAGAAAGTTTTGGATAGCCCACAGATTCTTAATTAAATCTGCCATTCCAGATCAGCCAGTCCTTTTCCTTTGGTTAGGAGCCAAAAGATTAAAAATGAAAATTTAAAGCATTTATTTTAGCTTCCTAATCTAATGTTTAGGTGGATCATATCAGATGAGATTTGTGCTACCAAATGGTCCTGGGTTTGCACATGTGTTAATGCCATCCACTGCAGAAGTCTTTATTTTTGAAAACACCTTTTGGTATGCTTTCTTTCTGTTATACCTTCTTTTTTAATATTTCTTTAGATTTTTTTTTTGTCTGCCATATTGGCTTTGCACTCTGACTGCCTGTGATGTGATAACAACATGACTGAATACGCATGCCCTGGGAAATGCCCAAATCTTCTGGAGATCAGCTGGGTCAAACATCTGATACAGACACCTGCCTTCACATTTCACACTGCTGTAGTACCTAGAATCCTTTTCAGAAGCCTGCTACCATACTGCCTCCCATAATTAGTCAGTTTGGGTGATTTACTGGTCCCATGTGTAACTTGCATCAACCCCTGCTGAGTACGCTATGGATTTTTGCTGTTTCCTCCTGCTGCTCATCCAATATCCACAGCATTATTCACCAGCCTCCTGATTGCCTTGGCTGTGCCTGGCTGAGTGTTTAGCTTTTTAGAAACACATTCATATTCATGGAACACTCTGTTATATTCTTGAAGGAATTGGATTCTCACTGATCTGAATGCAATTATTTGCCTTTTCTATAAACAACGCCTTTCTGACTGGCCTGATTGTCTGAAGAGCTCCTTCTTTCTTAGCAAACAAAAGAGAGAATAGGAGATCTTCCTACCTTGTCTTTGGGCATTTGTGAGACTAATGAAAATCCACCTTATCTCATTGTTTATATGTTGTTTTTAAGACTATTTTGAGTTTCATTTATATCTCAAAGCAGTATGCAAGTCTCTGACTTTACAGAGACACATTTTCCCCATCATTTTTATGTTTGAAAAAGTGAAGCCTACACAATATCTAGGCTGAGTATCTTCCTTCCTGCTTGGTGCATCCTTTTCAAACACATCCACAGAGCAAAGTTATCTAAATTACTGTAAAATTGTAATACAGATTGTTATGGTTCAGAAACCATCAGTATAGCAATAGGTTTTTAAAGCCCATGATAAATGTGTGCATGAAAGATGCCATTTCCAAAGATAAGAATCTAAACAGTGTTAGGAAAAAAAATAAAAGAAAAATAACAGGAGAATTTTTTTTCCCTGTTGATAATCATTTTGGATACAATAAGAGTTTTAACAGCAATACTTAAACATAATTTAGGCAGCAGATCCTGGGAGATGTTCTTCACCTCTCCTAGCAACCACACCTTACCTAGATGTTGTTCCACTGATTAAAGGAGCTAATCCAGATACACAAAATTATAGAAAAGAAAATGATATCTTGAAGACACTCACCTTCAGAAAATAGGGATACTTGGAAAAATCCTGCAGCAAAAGAAATAGATTTTTGCAATTTTTCTTCATTGGAGACAATGCCAAAGTATACTGTTTCCCACTAGCAAAAAAAACCAGGCAGGATGAGTGAGGCAAAGCCATTTTTCCTAACATTTCTCATTCCCTGGAAAAAAACCCAGCAACTAATGTGTCATTGTACACTGCTTTTTTTTCCTCCAGACTCTTGTAATTATCTTGTTGAATCTGCCTTTTTGTATGCAAGTACAGATCTATCAAGGAGGAATGGTAAAGAGGCCATAACCTTTCCATAAATGTCTCATTATTTTGGGTATGTGCCTTCTCACATTATAAGGGAAGAACCACTCTGATATCATAACTATATCCAACTATAATATGACAAATCAGTTCCTTCTATATTGGCAGCATTTACTGCCCTCAGGTTAGTTGTTCTGAATCAAATTCCAAAATTAAATATTGCAGTTTTCTTGTTGAACAAAGCTGAGTAATTTGTTTCAAGTATAATTTTCTGCCACTGGCTAAAGATTCTAAATTGAAGACAGCTTGAAAAATGGATATAATAGGAAGTGATGCAAATCCTGAGAGAAAGAACGCTCACAAAAACATCCTTTTTTTCCTTGCCCTTCTTTGGGATCAACTGAATATATGGATACATATTTAAAGCATTGAGCAAAGGTTGTAATTATTCCAATTTCTGCTATAATTTTGAGCAGAAAGTTCCTTCCTAGGGATACTATGTCTGTTATGATCACAGATTAAAGTAAAAAAAGAAATCTGATCTTTTTGGATGTGTTTTGTAAATTTATCTACATGATTTTTTTATGTTAATAATCCCAATTACACCATAGCAGATTCTTTTCACAAAAAAGGTCCAAAAGGTTATCTGAGCAGATTTCCTAAAGAAATTGCAAGTTTTGATGAAGTTTTAACTGTTTAGTTAAAACAATGCTAACAAAATTTAGGAAGGGATGAGTAAATTTGACATCTTCCTTAGTTTCCTAATGAATCATTTGAATGAATTACCTGATCTTTATAATGCAGTCCCTTGTAATGACAATATGAGATTTCCAATGCATTCTCAACTGACTGAAGTGCTTTAAGCCTTGTATAAACACTTGTTTTATGGTACCAAGTTACCTTTGATGCTTAGCAGAGGAACTTCAAGGATTCCCCATCATTTTGAAATCGGCATAAGTGGAAAAGTTGGTGCTTCTATCTGGAAACTTTAGATGCTGCACACTGTGCATTCTGTCCTCCCATCTGTACTGATGGCCTCTCAATATCTCAGTGAAGGAGACTCCAGACTCCACACTCCCTCTGGGCAATTCTGTTCCACTGCTTGGTCACCTACAAAATAAAGGGAACTTGCTGTGCATGAGTTTCTGCCCATTGCTCTCGTCCTATTGCTCAGCACCAGGAACAAAGCTCTGTCCATCCTCTTCTCTCCATCCCTTCAGATACTGATGGACATTGATGAGGTCTGATGTGGGCCTGATATTTCTAAATCTAAAAGATTTAAACCTGGTAACTCGTTCCAAAGGGAAAAATTCTCTGGAAAGCTTCTTCTCAAAACAATCTTGGCAAAAACAATTATCTTTCTCAAAACAATTTCCACCAGGTTGTATTTTGTTATTTCTCTAGTTTATATAATGGAATTAGAGAGGTGTCATTCCCATTCACCAATCATTATAAGCCTGTATCAGAACATATTATAAAAATTAAAGAATAAAGCCTTCTCTTTTTTTTGGCCTTCTGACAATAGGAGTCTTTCCTCTTTTATTCCATGTCCAACAGTGACAGTCTTCCTCAGTCATCTCTTCTCAAAGCTGGACAGGCCCAATTCCCCCAGCTTTTCCACGTAAGAGGAAATCATTTTTATAGCCCTTTGATGGGCCTGCTCCAGGATCTCCATGTCTCTCTTGTACTGAGGAACCCAGAACTGGACACAGCACAGATTATGTGGCCTCACTAAAGCTGAGTAGATAGGCAGGGTCACCTCCTTCAGCCTGCTGCCAATGCTCTTCCATTGGCCTTCTTGGCACAAGGGCACATGGAAGGTACATGCAGAGTTAATTGTCCTCCAGGACTCCCAGGTCCTTTTCTGCAGAGCTGCCTTGCTGCAGGTCTAATCTGTGCTGCTCCACAGGTGCAGGATCCTGCCATTTGCCTTCCTTGAATTCCAGAAGTTCTTCTCTGCCCAGCTCTCTATCTGAAGGGCTGCACAGCCCTTTGGGGTATTGGCCTCTCCTCCCAGCCTTGTGTCATCAGCAAACTTGCTGGGCAGTGTCTACTCCTTCATATGTCATTGATGAATAAGTTGAACAAGATTGGACCCCATACCAAAACCCTTGTGGGGTACCACCTATTGCAGGATTTCATCCAGGTCTCTGTGCCACTGCACAAAACCCCCTGAGCTCTGCTGTTCAGCCACTTCTCTGTCCATCTCACCATCCTCTTGTCCAGCTTTCACTTACTGACTGTGAGGATATCAGGGGAGAGAGCATCAAAAGTCTTACTGAAGCCCAGTAAATAACATTCCACTGCTCTCCCCTCACCTATCCAGACAGGTTTTGGAATTCAAGTGATGCTTCTGACAGGAGAGACTGCCTTCTGTGAGTTAAAGGGAGTTTATAATTGGAATTCAGCATTGCCTCATTTGAGTTCTGCAATAAATTTTGAAATAAATTAATATATTTCATTGCATTGCACAGGAAATGCTTCACTACTTTATGAATTATAGAATGTTTATACATGGTCATGACACACGTAGATGACACACACAGCCAAATAGATGTAGTGGGCTGGATGAATTATGTTTAACAGTTTAGATTGGGGTGTGCTTCATGAAAGTCACTGAAGTTTCAGCAGCCTAATATTGGCATGAGAGAAGAGGGATCATGAAATGAGAAACTTTAGAGAGAAAAATGAGAAATGTAAAAAATAGAGGAGTGGTGCTGGAGTGTGCAGGAAAAATATGATTGAAGCATTTAGATGACTGAGCAACTAAAGTTCTGCAAATGATTCCTGGAGGTGGGAAATCTTTCCTCTGAGGAAACCTGAGCTAAGACTCAGCAGCTTTTACTATATTATTTAGAGTAACAACAATTTTGTCCTACTCTAGAGGTGGTCTTTAACTCCCCAGGTTATCACAGGGCTGATTCACTGAACTGTAATTAATTTAAATAAGCAGAACTACATTTCAGAAAGTTGCTTACATAAATGTAAGGAATCCTTAGTAACATGAACTTGTCTTGTCCTCAGAGAAATATCAAAACTATGTAATTTTTTGCTCCTCTAGTCAGTTTCTATACTGATGCTAGTGGTGTTTTTGGTGTCTCTTTTTCCTTTTTTATTCCAGTATATTGTGAAAAAGAAGGTAAGATCTGTGAACCATTTCAAGTGGAAAAATTGTACAATTCTACATGTTAGGATCAAAACTGGTATCATCAATTTGAAAATAATTTACATAACTCTAACTTCATAAACAAATTTTAGCCCAAATATTTAGAGTTGATTGGTTCAACAGGCAAATACTTGGTGCTGAGGCAAGGCAGATTACTAGGATTAAGTCTACTTCAATGGTATAAATGCTTACATTTGGACAAATGAACATATATGCATACACATGTGCAAGGATCTGATTATCAAAAGATGCTCCTGCCCAAATTAAGGTGCAAATGAGACCATATGCCAATGTCAGGAGTGCAAATTTTATTTAAGAGCAGATTTGTGGTAGAGAGGATGGAGAGAGAAGAGATAAAGATTAAGATTAGGTCACCACCACATGGGTCCCTGTGGCATCCTTCCTGCCCTCCTTCCTCTGATCTTCTCACTGGTGGGGATCCTTGGAGTGCTCTGCAGGCACCACTTTTGTGCAATCTGACTCCCAGGAACCCACAGAACACAGATGCTGATCCCACAGCTTGGGCTGGCATGAGTGGAAGGACTTGGTTCCTTTCTCACTGTTCACCATGGTGGGAATTTTTGTCCAGATGTGTTACCCAGCTCTGCCTCAGCCTGGCATTTTCCTGCCTTCTGCACTTATTACAAGTTCCCACATCACAGTGGGGTTTTGTCTGATGATTTTTGATTTCACTGGAAATTTCTTTTGAGTCTTAAATAAAGGATAAGGAAAATTATTACCTGATCTTTCAGATTTTGCAAACAGGACCTGCTTGAGAAGTTTGGGCATTTCTCTGAATAGTAGAAGTTTTATTTCAGTCTCTTGCTCATTCTGTTTTCACGATAATTATCTAATTAAAAACTCAGAGTTTTGTCTACTATATATTAAAAAAATCTAGTTCAATATCTTTTTACAGCTGGGACCTCTGAAATAGATAATGCAATGAGAAATTGCATCCTGGGAGTTATGGGAAGATCAGCCAGTTAAATAAAAATTTTATGGTCTGTGGAACGAAACAACCTTTCTGAAGGTACAATTCATCTGACCTATTTTAGAGATCTATTTGCAAATAAGACAAGCTACATTCTAGAGAAGCAATCCCTCAGAGAGATGAATCCTAGCAGTGGGGTCTCTCTCCAACAGATGTTAGGTGACAGTCACCATAAAACATTAGTCTAAATGCATCAAGAAGTAGCTTTTAAGCACATTTAACTTTATTTGACAAAAATGTTAATTTGATTTGGTCGGAAGTTCTAAAACAACAGTTGTGCTCAATACTAAGTGCAATTACCCTTTGGAGTGTTAAGTTCCATAATTATCTTGAACTAACAAGAAACACAAGATGGAGTCAATTTGGGGTTTTTTTGTTTTGTTTGGTAAAAAATGCTCTAATTAGGGCAGGAAAATAGAATAGGGGAGAAGTTTTGGGTTAACAGTTTACTCAGATACAACATAACCATTTTGAAATCATAGACATGTAATTGTTGTAGAGAATCAGGATTACTTAATTAAAGATTAAACTGAAGCAGGTCAAAAAATCTACCAATTTTGTGCATTTTTAAGTAGCAAGTACTAATGTTATTTTAATATATTTATATCATTTATTGTTTTCAGTTCTTAAAATTCAGTGTTTCTAATCACTGTTGGTTTTGTTTGTTTTATTGACTAGTTGGTGTATTTTGTTTGTTTTGGTTGGTTGGTTGGTTTTTTAACAAGGAAAAAGGAATTTTGCCAGGGTTAGTAATTAATTTAGCAATAAAATATGTTTCTCTTTTGGTTCCTCTTGAAGAAAGCCCCACACTAGTCCTCCTTTCCACCTTTCAAATCTCACAGGAAAAAATTAATAAAATAAAAATTAACCCAACACTGTAGAGATGATAGAGAGCTTGTAGAATTCTTCCATAGATTCATTTACTGACAAAAAACTCATTAGAAGAAAATGGGAACATTCCTGATTCACTGTATCTTGAGTTCTGTAGATCAGACACAGTTACTGATTGTCTCCTGGTTGGTTTTGTCTCTCAGAGGAGTTGATTGCATTTGCTGAAAGAATTCCACCCACAAAGATGTTAGCAGGCAGCAGTTTCCCTTGTGGACCTGTGACAAGCCTGGCAAAGGATCTCTGGTTGCCTAAAGAGACCAAATGTGCTCCCCTCTAAATCCTGTACCCCTGTGGAGATAGTGGGTCACATCACTGCAGTTCACCAAGAATCACATCAGACAGAGTAAAAATCTGTAATAATCTAAAGGGAAAAATCACAACAGAAAACACAAGTAGATCATATTAAAACACAACACATAGAATTAGCAACTTTCTCCTTTTTTTAGACAGTGTCCCTTTTATTATGACGATTCAATCTATCTCAGATTTGAACTATAGATACATATCTCATATAATTTTAGAATTAGGCCTTAGGAAAGGCATGGAAATAATATCAACAGTTCAGGAAAGTTGACTCTCTAATACTTCAGTGATTGCTTCAGAGCTCAAACACCACCAATATTTAGATTTTTAATTCACTGTTGGTTAACGGAAGGAAGACAAGGATCCTTCACCAGCTGGGAAGGTGGAAGATAAAGAACTCTGGGAGTTCCTAGAGGAACAAAGATGAAACTGGAGAATAAGGGACAAAGGTGATATGAGAACTTGTCAGAGGGCATAGAATAATTCTAAAGTTTCACACCATGGGCCTATTTGGAAGCACAGACTGAAAGTTTGGGGAGTGGGCACCACATGAGGAAATCTGGCATATGTCTGTCAAAACAAGAATGAGGAAACCATGAACTTAATTCTCTAGAGTTTTCTAGTGAAGAGCAGCAAGGGACTGAAGCATCCTTGAGCTCTGAGGTGTTCCCAGGCTGTTACATTCCTTCTTCTGATTTTAGCCCAACAGTTGGGCCAAAGAGACAGAAGCCAAGTTCTGCTCACTTCTTAGAAGTGCCAAGCTGTCTTAGATAAACAGCACATTCAGCTGAGTCCAGCACACTTCATGGACACTCATTCCCAGCACTATAACACTTTGGCATTCACAACCAACCATAGATATAGAGCACACCCAAGCCATGATCAGGCAGAAATATGTATCCAATGCATCTGAGCTCTCCAGCTGCCTCCAGCAAAAAGGAGCAATGAAGAACTCAGTTTGCATTCATGCTCCAGCACTACTGACTTCTATCTCCTGCAGCAAAACTCTGGAATGAACTGGACTTGCTTTCATGCAGAAGTGCTAACTTGTTGATAGCACCATAGTTATATTTTAGGCTCTTTTCCTGAGGCAGCTTTTCTTTATTGTTGACAGTAAAATGGATGTGCTATGAAAAGAGATTTTTGTTTTCAAACAATTGGAAAATAATGCAAGGACCACAAAACAGATTCAATATTCTTTAGACTTTTTTAAAATGAGGAAGACTAAAAATATGCAACTGATGCCCAAAGCCATTTTAAAAATACTGAAAGTCCGGGCATTGTAGACAATGGCTTTTTCCCAAAAAGCAATATATTTTTTTCATGTTCTCATAGCAAAATGTGCAGTGTCCACTCTGTTCTGCTCAAAACAGAGGTTAAAACACTCTTCAAATCAGATTTTTTTCCAAGAAGGTCATTTGTGCAGTGGAAGCAATTTTTTCTTTAAACAGTATTAATTAAGAAATTGTCTTTGTGATCATTATTACTTGCATAGTGGGCTTCAAAATTAACTATGCAGGGACAGGTAATAAGAAAGGATTCTTCCCTTCCACTGGGTGCTTGTTAGTATGAAGATGATGAAGCCAGACTCTTCTCAGAGCTCAGCAGTCAGAAATAGAAATAGATAATATTCACAAGCTGAAGTAAAGGAAATTCCAATGAATAAAGGGAAAATAAAAAGCAAGCTAAACCAACCAACCCAATAAAACACACAAAATAAGGTTTTGGTTAAAAACTACTAAAAAACTCTGTTCAGCCTCATCTAATGTGGAAGTTAACCCTGTGAGTGTGAGGTTGGACTGGAATGTTCCAGCAGTCCTTTGCTCTGTGAATCATTCTATCAGTTTACAATTGCTTCATAAAGCACACTTAAAACCAGCATTATGGCTGCAAAATGTTATTTTGCCTTTCCCTGAACCTCATCTCGCCCTCCATGGTGACAGGAGGCGTGTGCTGATTCAGGTTGGGTGACTGACCCAAAACCAATACAATGGGGTGGGGCAGGAACAGGGTGAGGTTGCAGCAGTAGGGTCATTTCTGCCAAGGAGCTCACCAGGCAGCTGTACAAACATTGTGGCTACTGGAGATAAAGTCAGGGACACTGAGTGGGAAGCAATAAGCAGGAGCATGGAGAGAGCTCTTTCAGCACCACTGCCTGTTCATGACTTTTTAAGAATGGGTGATTAGTTACAGGTAACAACCTTTTAAGCAAGACTGGGGCTGAGGATGGTACAATTTTCTTGAAGAGAAAATTTAATCAGGAAGAGTTTAAAGCAGCAATCTTCTTCAATTGTTTACTAAAAACTCCATAGTATTTTTCATAACCACTGAACTGGTTGAATTTCTCCCAGGTAATTAGGTTCTTTTGCTTGACATTCCCTGCTGCAACTGCCTGCAATTAATGTATCCTTTTCCTTCCCTAATGACCACAAGACCTGGAATATCTGGTCACAGGCTTTGTAAATAAGGGCTATTTAAAGAAAAATAAAATTGCTATATGACAGAAAAAAACAAACCAGCACGTTTATTTTGCACATCCTTTTTCTGAGCAGAAGGATGATTGTACGGTAAATCACTGAGGAAAACTCAGCAAATTTTTTGGGTTTTTTTCAGTGCCAGTTGCTCCAGTTTTGTCTTTTGACAGCAGAGGAGTTAATTCTGCCTTTACCAGTGCCTGTTTCCAAAGCATAACAAACAGCTTTCAAAATCAGAGAGCACACTGCTCAGCGGGGTAGCAGACTTGCCTTATGTTTCTTGAAGCTTTCTTGATAAAAAAATACTCCTTTGCTGGAGCTTATATGTCACATAGAAAAAGGAAGTAAATTCAGCATGAGGCTTGAAAGTTCCTTATTTTGCTGCCTCTCTATGCTTCTCTGAGGTAGTTTTGAAAAGTAATGAAGATTACCAATGTACATTTAGTTGCAATTACTCTCTTTAACTGCATCACTTTTCTGATCAGAAGAACTACTTATAATTACTTATATTTTTGTGCAAATAATTATTGTAAACATACAATACAGACCACCATCCTTTCTAAATTTTAGGGGTCTGCTAACTATCATTATTATTAAGGGATAAACAAATAAAATTTACAAAGAAGAAATACTTCAAGCTGCTGAAAGTATTTCTCACAAAGCATCTGAGATACTAATTTTGATTATTTTTGGTGGAAATTGTGACTATTAGCTTACAGCATGATGGACACCTCTGGCTAAACTTTATTTAATGTACAGTGTTGTTTATGTTCTACTGAATTTTATTGTATGGCATTTATTTCAAAGTTGGAAGTTGGGTGCCTTGCACAAGGTAATTAGATGTCTTGGGAGCCATTTCAATAGTAAGTCTGCAGTCTCCCACATGAGTATGATGTCCTTGATCAGAATCATGGACTTGAAAGTCAGCATTCTTTCCTGCAGCCAAATTATGTTGGGAAGGAGGAATGAAAATGTGCAGAGAAGTTAAATTGGTGCTCACCTGAAATACGATGTTTACATGTGCTCAAATTTCAGATGTGAAGATAACAAAATGTATAGATTTGACAGGTAAATAAAGCTTTCCTCTCTTTGGAAGAGCTACCAATAGACCTTGTGACTCCCACAAGGTGGGAGTGGATCATGAATATAACAGAACTCAGAGACTTGCAGCAATGGATCCACAAAGTCTTGCTTGAGAAATTTCATGCAAGGGGACACTAGTGGAGCATGTGGCCAGGAGAGGGTAAAATTGGGCTGAAATAACTTCAAAGATAAAACATAGCCTTCAGCTTCTTTGGGCATGAATTCCTGTATTTCACAATGATAATCACAACACAGAAATAATTAGCACTACCACCAATCATTAATTCCATTTAAATTCATATGAGCATGAATATGTCGTATTTTCCAAATCAGGACAACTCGATCCTGCTCTCAGGGAAGAAAACACATGTCACTTTTACATGATGAATCCAGATATCATACTTTGAATTTGAGAAAGTTGGCCCATAGATTTTAGGAAAATATTTCCTTCCAGCAGTGAATCATAATCTAAATTGATCTTTAGTGACTTTAATAATGTTCCTGAGCTAATCTATATCTCTACCTCAATATTTGCATATTTAAATATTTTTGCCTTTATTTTTATGCTTATGCACACAGTGTTTTATTACTTTCATTGGGAAAGAGCTATTCAAGTCTCTAAATAATGTCAAATGCCAGTGAGAACAACTGAATTAGTCTTTGAATCCTTTTTTTTTTCTTAGTCACCACTCATTTAAAACTTTGTGTGTCCTTTAATCAGTTAAAATTATTTCTGAGATTGTATACAGCTATTAATATTTTTTCTGACCTAGAATTAAGAGACTCATATTCTGTGAGAAAATATACATCCCAGACTGTTTTTCCTGTAGAAAAAATTAGTTGGGCATAAGAAATAACACTGAAATTGCAACCTGGCACTGGTTCTTCTCTGTGATGAGGAAGGAGAAGTTTGATATGGTACTTTACTGCTCTTTACAAAGTTCTCTCAAGGTGCTGAGTGTGTCAGCTGGGGTGGTATCTAACCATGGCCAGCCACCAGCTTGACAAGTCATTCTTCATGAACACTACCCTAAAGGACAGTGTATTATCTTGGGTTTGAGCCAATTCCAGATATTCAGATATTCAGTAGTCATAGTGTGTCTCTTTAGGGTTTCTAAAAAGGCAATGCTGTAGAGTTGTTAAATATTATTTATTTCATCAAGACTCTTTTTGTGCTGACTCTGCTGGGGAAGGTACCTTTCTTCATTTCATATAAACCTGAACTGGAGGTTTAATAAATCTGTATATCAGATTTCTATTCAATCTTCTCTCTTACAGTATGAAATTCTTTCTGAATAAGCTCAAAACACAGGAGAAAATATATGTTCTGATTTCTGTCTCGGTTTTTGGTTTAACCCATCCTGCCCCTTCCCTTTACTTTCTGTTCTAAATTGATTGAAATTGTAACAAAAGCCTGTGCAATACCTTCAGGTATTGGAATCATGTTTATAGATAATGATTGCAAATGCAATGCTGTACTTTATTACAAATTATTAATGAGTATACAGCAGTAATAGATTGGGGTTTTTAACACGTCCCAGGTATTTTACATTTCAAAACTCCCAAGACAAGTTTTAAATAACATTGTGCAAAGAATCTATGTTGCACTTTCTGTTTGTGAGGTCTTGCAAAACCCTACTTTCAAATCCCATATGCACAGCTTTAATTTTTAAATGTAAACTATGAGCAAGACTCCAGCTGTCATCTTCAAAAGAGTTGTATTAAATCTCGGAGATTATTGAAAAAATCAAGAGGGTTGGCCTCAGTGCATAAAGTCTAAGAAGCATTAACTCTCAAAACAAGAGACTAAACTTTTTCAGTGGTCAGAAATTAAATCTACAGATGTCAGAGCATTAGTTCACTAAAAGATACTCCTTTGTATTCAATACTGAAAAGATTCAGCTAATTATAAAAGTTCTATTACGTGCATACTGCCCAGAGCAGAAAAGGATTTTAAATTTGTTATAAAATAGTTGGGTTTCTTTTTATCTACAGATAGATGGTGTATGCTTCAGTGACTTCAGAAAATGCAGGGACAGTTTCTAAGCCAGGCAGATATAAACACCAGCCAGTGTGTGTTTTCTTATTCACCTTTTCTGATGCACATCATTTTGAGAAAACTTTCATCATAAAAGTTTTCCATTTGTGTCTGGAATTGATATAAAATCCAGGTGAAGGCCAAGAAATTATAGCCTTAAACCCCCTTATTTGGGACACCCTCAGATTCCAAAATGGGATGACCTCTTTTCCTTGTGGTGCCAGGGAGAGGTCCCAGCATCTGAGAGGAATAAGTCTCTGAGTTATTTTTCTCCAAAAAGTCCGTAAAAATATTTTAGGTGATCATATTAAAAATTTTCAGTCTTGCACTATAAATCATTTCCCTCGCATTTCTGCTACCAATCTGTCATATTCTCCCATGACTGAAGATAAGGCCCTTCTGTTTTACTAAAATCCATAATTGCCAGGTCACCTTTCTTTATGAGAGAACTTCTACTATCTCTCCTATTTTCTATGGAGGTTCAGAAACTCAGAAACATTTGTGGCATTTTCAGCCCTGCAGAAGATTGTGATGTCTTCTGTAGCGTCATTTTGTCCACCTGGAACACGGATTAAAAATTCTTGACCTTTGCTATTGTTTTTTATGTTATATATAATACCAGTTATTTGGGGTTTTTACCAGTGCACAAGCACTCTAAATGGGAGCACATTTTCCCTCTCTCTTTTTCTTTCCATCATTTCAGTGTTCATCACAAATCTCTGAGTGGATTTGTATAAGGGCTGTACTGTCCCTGTACTTTTTCTTCTGCTCTAGGTTTTTATATAATATTTTTTATTCAAACATATCTCTGTGGAGTTTAGCCATACAGTGCAATGAAGTACCAACTTCAGGATATATCTGTTATAGCAGCTTGAGGGAACCAGCATTGCATGAAATAAAGGATAATGGCACTGCTGAGGGTGAATGAGAGGGGAAATGTAAAGTATGCATTCCAATGAAAAGCAGATACATTAGTCTATAAAGATTTCTGGTGGAAGGTTAAAAACCTCTTAAAAAAAACCAGAAAGGCATTTAATAGAACACTCTGGGCAGGAGCTGAAGGTAGATTGATATTTCTCCAGACTGGCAACTTTAGGAACTATGTCCACATTACTGTCAGATGTTTTCAGGCATCAGTCTTCCACGGACTATAGAACTCTGAATTCTGCATAATATTGTGGAATACTCTGCAGAACATTTCTGTTCATCCCTCCTGAGCAAAATTTGGATTAACAGGTTTTCTTTTTAGTTTTGACTGAAATGATTCCATATTTATCCTGATTAATGGAAAGGATCATCCTTCATTGCTCTGTTGGACAGATTATGCAGGTAGTAGAATCCCAGTAGTGATTACAAGTATTCATTCTTATGCTAAAATTTCCCAGGTTGTCTACAACCAGCCCCAAAATACTCTGATGGTCCTGGAAGACAGATTTGGTTTTCTTTCGTACATTAGTCACAATGAGCTTTGATAGAATTTTAGAATTACTGTCACACATAACAGGCAATGTCTCCTACTTTTACCCTTAGTAGTCCTATTAGCAACAATAATTTCAGTTGTCATTCTTATTTAATGAGAGAGAAAGAGCATCTCAACAGTGGGCTGCCACCCCTGCACCAGGTAACGTAAGTAGGCAAAAGGAAATCTATTAATAGAAGAGCATACCTGTCTTCCACATGAACAGTCAGTGCAGGAGCCTTTGCTCTGGTACCCAAGCAGTGCAGCACACACGGCTGTGCTCTCCAGTGTGTAGCTCCAGGGAGGTATGAGCAAGACTTTAAGCATATTTCACTGAAAGTGCCTCAGAGCTGCAGTATAAATCTGGGGGGGAATCTGGCAATCATGATGTGAGGAGTGGATAGGCACGTTCTTACCAAAAATTTTCGTCCCCAGCTATCATGGTAGTGTGCCTACTTGGCTTACAGCACAAAGGAGTGCTAACATATTGTGTTAGCTTGGGTGTGTGTATGGATGTATTTGTGTATACAAATGCCATCTTCCACCTCCTTCTCAAAGAAAGCCTTATAGAGTTACATATGCCACCATGTGTTAAGTAATTTTTTTGTGGGCTACAAATGACTCAGCCAAGCTGTGAAATGAAACAGCTTGTTCCACTGCACTAACAGAGCAGGCTCAGTGCTCATTGTCTGTGCAGCAAATGTTCGATGAGTCACTCTCCAAACGAAGCCCCATCATATGTGGTTCTCACACCAAGTCCTTTCCTCTGTGCATACATCCTAGGGATAGGACAGCTTTATGACAAAGGGAAAATATCCAAATATACTATTGTTTGCACTTTCAAGTCAGAAAACAGTGGTATTTTTTTCCAGTTTGATTACCACTTTTAAAAACTTCAGCCTGTCTAGTCAAACTAAACCTGTTTGACGTGTAACATCTACTCCTGAAGTTAGAATTTTACCTTTGAACTGCTTTTCTATTTATTTTTCTAGTGAAATAAATTCTCTGAAGACATGTATCTAATTTTATCTATCTACCTTTGAAGTTTAGGGGGTTTTTTGTTTGTTTTCTCTAGATTATATGTCCCAAGCACTACAAGGAATGAAAAAAATGAAAAAAGGGCTACTTAAACAGCCCTCTGCCAAAGCAAATAGGGAAGTTCCAAGGTGTTCCTGTTATGCAACACATACTTGGTTTTCATTCAAATGCAATATGACTATTTTTGCTTCTGCATTACCCACAAGTTCAGCAGACATATAAATAAACTTTGTTTTCATGTCATTCTGCCCACTTCTGAGTGGTCAACAGGTTTCCTAACAGAAAACTACTTTTTGCAAATGCAGGTTGCATTTGCAAGCACTTAGGTTTTATTGCTTTGGTTTTATTTTTAGCTGGTTTTGTTTTAGGTAACACATGGTCCTTAAAACATTTTCTGAGCACTCTGTGTATTTTTATTCAGGTTGGTAAATGTTTGTTTACATCCCAAATACAACATATTCTGTTCAAATTATTTGTCTCTTCTTGGATTCCCAGAAGTAAATACAATAAATGCAAAACATACTTGGTAATCTAGTTTTTCCTCTCCTGATATTATGCTACGTGAGTGTTCTGAATTATAATTATTCAATCCTATTTATTATATGTTTAAGGCCATTTTCTACAATCTCTTGCTACCATCCATGTGACAATTTTTTCTCCCCTTAAAGTGTTTATATTATTTCTATTACACTTTCATCATATTGTAACATAGGACAAATGGACTTTAATCCATTTCCTAGGATTTCTAGTGTTTCAAGCAGAATGTCTAATTTCTCCAAATCAAGTGGACACAATGAATAAATAAATCTGTTGTGATGTTCACATCTTCATATGTATGTTCAAGATGAGAAGGTGTAAACTTTTGAGACAGAAAAAAAAGACTGTCTCAGAAGGGATTTTGTCATTTCAGACTATGTCTTTGAACACTCAAATCCTGCATATCAAAACTAAAAAAAGATAAAAATTATCTTTACCATGAGAGTGGGAAAGTAGCTGAAAATCTCTCATTTTTTAATGAGAACACAAGCAAATTCAGCAAAATCTTCCCTTTTTTTTATAGGTGAGATTCATTTTGTGTTCTCGTACTGACATGAAAAAAGAGTGCAGACTCAATTGTCCTACTTTAACAAAATATTTATGTTGTGTTACACAAACATAATTGTAGCATTGTGTAAATTCTTTGCTGAACCGTGGGTATGTCAAATTCAGACTTTTCGAGGCAGTTTGTAAACTGTTTCTCCTTTCATCAACACATTTTCTTCTTGGTAAAGCTGCAGTAGAATAAGTTTAGTAGTCCAGGTTCATGTTGCTCTGGATGTACAACATCAGCTTGCTTGTGGCCCTATGAATTTTTTTTAATACAAAAAGCCAGGGCAAAGTGTGCCTTTCATCATCAGAATTTCAGATGTGCTGTGGCAAGCCATCTTTTATGCAGCTGAATCTGCAGCATCTGATATGTCTCATTATGTAAGATGCTAAAATTGTGAAGACTATGAATAGATATTTAGACTTGGGCAGTGATTTCTGGTGAGGATGAAAGGGAACAAGGGTGGTTGAAGAGAGTTTTTCCTTCTGAGATTGCGTATTTTCCCCTTTCAGATCCAGGCTGCACCTATCTTTGAGGTTCAGTTAAAATCACAAGGGTAATTTCGATTAGCATTTTAGCTTTCTCTCAAGTTTTAGCTTTCTCTAAAATTATGGAAAATTATGGAGCTGTAAATTTTAATTTTGATACTTTTAGCCTAGTTTCATTGGCTAAAAATCTGTTTTCTAAATGGAAGCCATTAACTCACCTCTCAACTAACACTTTAAAACACGCAGGCATCTCCAAAGGCATTTATCCATCCAAAATACAAAAAGATATCATCCATGCTGCCTACAAACTTCAGGGAGTTGGCATTAGACATAAACATTTCCTCATTATTAACCCTGTCATTAGTTTGCAATTTCGAATCAGAGATAAATTTTTGGGAAATCTGGTATTTGAAGGGATTGCAGAGAGGATGTTGATGGAATTATCAGTTTAGAATACAAGAATTCCATAAAAGTGGAATATATAAATAAGAGGTAATCTGGCAGGATGTGCTGTCATTTAAGTTCCTGGCTTGGGCAACTTCTGATACTAATGAAACTTTTTTCTCAAATTCACTCCCTCTAACTTTATTTCTTCATTATTGTCTTCCCACTGCCTCCCTTTTCCTACAACATGTTAGAAAGTCACACAACAGAAATAAAGCTGGTTTGAAAGTGGATTGGTACATGTCTTTATTTTTCATGTTTGAGCATATTGTGAAGCATCAGTGTTATTTTCCCACACATCACATTACTTCAGATCCAGAGTTTTTACATATGGTATCAATGTACAGTCAGAATTGAGTTTTGATTTCACTGGTTTTTGTTTTGTTTTGATTTGCTTTTTTGCTTTAAAAAAGATTAATAAAACCCAGGAAAGGGAGGAACACACAGAATGACCAATAAATGGAACAGAGCTTATCTTTTTCTGGGAAATATTCCACATCTCAACAGGCAAAAGCCTTTCTCTATTTTCAAAATATATTTTCTACAGCAGGTTTTTTGACTTAAAAAAAAAGGGATTTGGGGCATACAGGCTAAATTTCTGCACAAGTGTGTTTAAATTTCTCTCGGCAGTGAGCTTGCTAGGTCTGAGAATCACAACATAAAGCTGTCAGCTTCTTCTTATTCCTGAGCCTCAAATATTGTGGCACAAAATTGTAGATTGTGTTTGCTGTGAGCAAAGTTCCTGAGTTCTGCTCCTCTCCCCCATTACAAGATTGCATGTGCAGCACACCCGAGGACATTGGGAGATATTAATGACAGACCTTCTTTGCTCATCTCAGAACATATAACCAGTCCTCATCAGTCCACAGTGCAAGGGAAGGAGGAGGAAGGAGAAAAGAGAAGAGTTCCTTCAGTTCATGTCTGCTCCCAGCACAGAGCAGCCCTGTTCCCAGGGGCAGGGAGCCCTTTATCAGGAGTGGAGCTGAGTTTGCTGTCTCAGAGGAGAACAGCTGCCTGCACACAGTGTCCCCACCTGTGTCAGGTGAGGGACAGAATAAATCATATTAAAACCAAACCCTTCTCTTATAACCCCACATAGCCTTTCCACGGACAGATTAGAGAAGACTCTGAACATATTAGGGACCTTCAACAGATGGAATTCCTCTCCAGAGCAGAGGTAGATAAACACGACTTTTCTCTGAGCTTCAGTTTGTCCCACAAGCTGTTGATTGCCCTGTGAAGAGCAAACTGAATATCCAATTGCAAGACTAGCAATAGACTTCAGAACATATTCAACCTCATATTTATTGAGACAGACCCATGATAGTAATCCCAACACGTATCTAAAGCACAGTGAGACAGGAGGAAGTAGTAGTTAAAGCTGTATTAGATGTCTGATTTTTCTTACTGAGGAAGAAAAATTAATATAAAACCAGCCTACAAGAGAAAACTGTGGCAATTTTCATAGAGATATAAATATGGGTGCAAAAGGCAAAAGACAAAAAGAAGGAAATAATAGAATCATAAGGACAGAAAATGTTGGAGCCTGTAAACATTGGGAAGCATTGTTTATGAAGGTTATTCATTGTTATTTTGCAGCAGCTTTGCCAATAGCTCATGCCCCAGCAAGAGTATGAAAGGCATGAATAAAAACAGCTGGTACTGCAAGTAACTTGTGTGGTGGTAAAAAGGAAAAAAAAAATAGAGAGAAAGATTTGCTTAAAAAAAGAGTGGAAGGTTTTGGCTGGCATTTTAACTTCTTGATATATGCACATTTAAAATTATGCTGAATACTTTTGCTTTACCTTCAGTTGGAGTTGTTTAGGTCTAATACTGAAATAGATATACTATATATATATGTATATAGCCTACTATTTGCAGTAATACTGAATTATTTATTGCAATAAGATCATAATATCTTGTTTTTCTGGCACACAGCTGTCTGCTGGAGGATGAACTTCTGGTTCTTAAAATAGTGCTAAAGGAATCCAGCAGACACTTTTTCTTTTTTTTTCTTTTGTGCAGGGTCACTGTGTTAGACAGAAAATTATGTCTGTTCATGGGTTACTGTGGAGACATTCTTGACAGTGGCAAGGTCCTCATCACCCTTTCTAAGACTTTGTGTTTTCTCCTGGGATCACACTCCAAAGTCCTGTCTATGTTTACATGATCAAAGTCTCTCTATTCACAGAAAACTCAACCCCAGTTACTGAATCCAAACAACTCTAAGAGAAGTTATTATCTCCATCTCTGAGAGATGAAATCTAAGATCACAGAAAGAACATAAATCTTGTGACAGAACTCATGTGTTTGTGTTTTCTTTAATCATGTCCCATATTTTAAAACTGTAATTTTGTTGTTTTTTTAATTCAAGTTATCAAGACTTGGATTGGAATCTAGGATTACCTAGATTTCATGACATGCTACTATATGTTCTAACTCTCTAAATGTTACAAACATATCCTAACATAGCTGAAGACAAGGTTTTGTTTATTTCAGAAATACAGCCACAGAGGAGTACCTGATTTTTTTTTATTCTGGAATATATTTCTCATTACACCATGTTAGAGATAACTATCCAATTCCCAGTCATTCAATACCTACAAGACAAACAGTAGTTAAGTACATCCAAAAAATTCCATTATTATATCAAGAAACACTGCACAGAGCCCTCAGAGGTGCATTAATATTATCTCTCAGTGTATGAAAACAGATAAAGACCTTAGGAGATTATGCATCTCTTCATTAGGCCAATATCACTAGAAGCTGTTATGGAGGACCTTCCTCTCATTTAAAATCTTTCACCATAAAGTGTCTGACTCCTGAAGCTCCAGAAGAGCATTTCCTACCGATTTTGTAAACAATAATTTCATCTATAAACTTCATTTGAAAAAAAAAAGAAAAAGCTGGGAAATATTTGTTAATACTTTTCCCATTGTATTTTATGTTTAATTCCACTTCTCTAACACCCCCAGCCACTCTTCTGGAACAGAAGAGCCCACACCAATTTATACACAATTATGAAACAAAATGTCAGTTCATGTATTTTCCTGGTTCTGTTTTCTGGCCATCTGGCATCCATTCAGGAAATTACTCAAGTATGATGTTTATCAAGTAGCAGCGTTGAGGCGTCTCGTATTTAAATTTCCAAGTTCAACCTACTCATACATAATCCATCCATGTGAAAATACACAGTCAACGTCAGAAAGCAATTCAGCTTATTCTAAGATAAAAGTGCAAATTATCTCTAAACTTTACATTTAGACAATTGAACTGAATAAAATTCCTGCCATTCTGCAGTGAGATTTACTTGTTCATTTAATGCATTGCTGAATTAGCCTTGATAACACAGAATGATGGGAGGCAACTACTTACTTCTGTCTTGGGTAATTCTGTTTGGCAGCAGGCATTTGATTAAAAAGGAATGGGAGTACAATTCACACTTATCAATCTTTGGAACTGACAACAACAGTGCAGATGACACATCCTGTGATTTACAGCAGCAGTCAATTAAAACTAATAGCAAAACTAATTAACCTTTCCCAATGCAGAGTGTGGTAGTTCTACTAGAACAACAGCTTTGGTGTTGCCATCACCACAGCAAATTTAAACTCAACTTCTCAAATACCTTGCAGCAACTTAGTTAATGACCACCTCCTTTTAATTGTTAATAAATATGGTCCCCTAAAAAGAGGTGTGCAGTCATTAAAAAAAAGAAAAAACATGGATCTTTTTAATCCTAATAGATATACATATATTTAAGAATTGGTTGCCTACAGTTGGCATGTTGCAAAAGTGAACACAATGGTGCTGTGCATGCCTGTGGTCCTCTTGTGATATATCTGTAAGTGTGCATTTGATACAAATGAAACAGGTAACATTTCACATTAATTCATTCATCTTAAATATCTCTTATCCTTTTCAATTTTTACTCTAGCATATGGCTGTAGAACATCTCTTTTTCACTCTTTGTTTCCTAAGCTAAATTAGACAGTAACTTTTTTAGTGCTTTACTACATGGTTCCTTACCACTGTGATAATCCTGTTTTGCACCTCTTTCATCTGAAAATATTTTTTATTGAGAAAAATGTTACTACTCAAGTTTTGGGTTGGGTTTTTTTTTTTTCACTTCCTTGGGAAACCCTATCAGTAATTCCCTAAAAAGACATGCATTTTCTCTTTTTCAGAGTTGTACTGTAGCATTTATCATCATTCAATATACCAAAATACTGCAATCAGTTCCATTATCAGGTCACTTATGATTTCTAAACTTCTATAAGAAGCACAAAGTTGGGATTGGGTGCTGTATATTTCGATTTATTTCTACCAATGCAACCCTTGAGGTTATCCAATCCCATGACACTCTGAGTAAGTTTATTTCTGTCCCACCAAACACATGGCACATTCATGTCCTGCTCAGCCCACTATGAACTCTCACCTCTCTTACATGGTTCACTGTCAACCATTCCTTTAGTCACTATATCTCCCATTTTCATTTCAAGAATCAGCTCCACAAAACAAGACACATCTACTCTATTTTTGCACACCCACCAAAGGAAAGATGTAATGATCATATATGAGAAAGTGGGGAAAGCTAAGCAATAGAAGGAATAGGAATCCCTTCTGGGTCTAAAAAACTCTGGTGGATTCTGCAGTGGTGATTTATTTTAGTGCAAGTTTTCAGAAGGCTGGTGTTAAGGCTCCTTCACACATGCTGTGGTAGAAATTAAAATTAGTATAGAAGCACAAGAAAGCCATCATCCTTCATGTGTTTGCAGCTGTAGATCATTGTTTTCCCCATGATGTTTAAATAGTGGATTGCTTGTCCTAAAGAGTATCTGGTGATATAGAGTAGTCCATGGAAAACTTCCAGATGCTGAAAAATAGTGTTGGAATATTCAAATCTAATTTGCTGGAAGCATATATCCTTTTTTCTGGCTCACAGCATCACAAGTGGCATCCAAACCACCTCATCCCATCTCAAGTTTAATGCACACCAAAATGAAAAAGGAGGCACTGAGGCTTGATGAGTTTCTAACAACTAATGTAAATAGAGCTTAAAAGACAGAGAGGGAATAAAGAAAATAAGCCAAGTTCCTTTTCCAGAAAAGCCTGTGATTAACTAAAAATTGCCTGAAACTAATATTAGGTTTGTTCTAGAGCTGTGCATGCCAGTTTGGGTTTTTTTTCATGTATCTGGGAGTCAGTGCAAGAACCAATACTGATCACAAATTCAGATTTAAACAGCACCTTTCAGGTATGTCATGTCTTCATCTGTGGTTTGAAAATTTTATCTACAGAGAAAAGAAAGCATTATAATTTTGTTTTGTATTTCTTTCAAGTCATTTAAAATCCGCAGTTTAACCAAGATGGGCCCAAAGGAAACACAACACTTTTCAGGAAAAGGGCATTATAACAGGGATACAATGAATAACAACAAGGACACTGCTGGCCATTCCTTCTTTGATCCCAGTTGCCAATGATCTTTTCTCCTGGCATCCCAAGATGAAGACTTCATTATCTTTGCAAAACCATGTAGAAGGAAAAGATGCTATTGTTGCATATTCAAGCTTATAGGAATGGTTCTGTGATTATTAAATATTATGAAAGAATCACTGGCTTCATGATAGGTCCTCTCACACCTTAGAAACAAGAGAAGAAATGTTGGTCCAGCTGAAGCTGAATTAAACATTTATTATGGACTAACTAAATTCCAGCTTTGGTTTGTGAGGAGAGTTGGGGGGCAGTTTTTAGCTGTGATTATTTGTTATTACAGTTTTACTCACCATCCCTTAAACTATTTTAAGTAGAAAAAAAACTAGAATTGACATCTATGAAATAGAAGCTGTCGTTTTTAGAGGGTGTTATCCAAATTTGATTATACATTTGTGATACAAGAAGTCATCTTTATATGTCACTTGGCAACTGAACATTCCTAATTGAGAACCTTCTCCAGAGGTAAAATAATTGTTTACTTTCTGCAGTGTTGCTTTGCACCTTGCAACATCTTGGCACAAGCTTCTAGAATTTCCAGTAAAGTGTTAAAGCCTGCTTTACAGGCTTTTAATTTTAATTACATAATTTAGCCAGAAATTACGTAATAAAGAATCCCAGCAGCTTTATGGTTTGATTTCTTTTGCCCTAATAACTGAAGAGAAGAGAAAGATGAAATAATATTTGCAGTAGCAGGACAATGGATACAGAAGCACAACCCCCATTCTGACATGGTGTTAAATACAGAGAGAATTGAGCTGAGGATGCTCTGCTCCCACCACACCACACAGTTTGGAGACACAGCCCTGCTCCACTCTGCCTGGCTTCTGTAAAAGCTTGTGGGAGGACAGGCAGAGGAAAGGCAAAACAGCTTTGTCTACATTTCCTTCTGTGCTTTCTCTCCATCTCTGAACTGATTTAGAGAGAAATCCATAAAATGCAGAAATAATGGGCCTGTATTTCTACCCTTATAAGCAGAAAAATTGTCTTTACTTTTGAAGGTCACTCTGAGCACTTCTCTTTAAACTGTGTGAATGATATTGCTCCATGTATGAAGGAAGGTGAAATGAAATGCTGACTTCACCAGTTTTACTTCATTACCTTTGAATATCTTTCTTTTAACACTTTATTGAAAGTTCTCATTCTTATTTTCTTACTTTTTTTTTCTTTTAATGAGATAACTTCAGAGTCTTGTAGTAAATGTTTCTGAAAAGGTGATTTGCAGTGACCCTTATGAGATTTGTAATGGCTCCTAGAGAAATTTCTATTCTTGGGAAAAAAGCCCAACTGTGGCAAATCCATTCTAAAGAATATAATCCAGTTATACAAGTGTATGGCAGGTATACAACGTTTTCTCATCCATGCTATACATTATCCTTACACTCCTGACTTAAAACTAGGAGCTATAAGTATAGCTGCAAAAACTATAAGAAAGAAAACCAAAACCAAAACCAAAACTGAACAAATAAAAAAACAAACAAAAAACCCCAAAACAAATTAAAAAACCAAAACAAAATCAATCAAACAAACAAACCATACAATTTTACGTCTCTCCAAGTTAAGAAGGTACCTTTGATTTCCTTTTACATTAATGAGGGTTGCTTTTTCTGCTTTTCCAGGTAAAACACAGGTTATGGGTGAAATCAAGATTGCATTAAAGAAGGAAATGAAGACAGATGGAGAACAACTGATAGTAGAAATCCTTCAGTGCAGAAATATCACATACAAATTTAAATCTCCAGATCACCTTCCAGGTATCATAAAGAAAACAGGTTCATGATACTTTGAAAACATTAATTCCTTTGCATCTTAAGTCATTTAACATCATCACTAAAATGGAATAGAAAATGGCTTCTTATCCAAGATGATATATTCTACAGGATTCTTTTTGAAGTTCTTCTTTTCTCCAATGAGAAATTTAAATGAAAGTAAAAACATTTTGTAGAAGTAATTTAACTTTCAGAAGGTAATCCCCTTTTTAGTTTACTTTTTATTTTTAAAAATTAATCCATTTATAACTTTAGTAAAAGTTATAAATCCCTAGGTTAGTTATCAAAGAACAGAGATCATTAGTACAGAATTTTATTTTTATGAAAAAACTTTTTGAAAACAAAAATCTCATGTTCATAATGATATTTTCATACATAGATAAAGATATCAAGGGATTTTTTTTCCTTTAATGACAGTATTATAAACACAAAGTAATTACTTTGGATTTAGTGGGGTGGGTCCATTTCTACACCATATGAATGAGAACAGAATATGACTGTAAAACATCATTTTTTCACAAAAATTCCCCTCTTGAGATCGTTAACAACGATTATTTAAAAGCTTCTGTATTTAACCCATTGAACTGTTCTTCCCCAGACCTGTATGTGAAGCTGTATGTTGTCAATATCTCTACCCAAAAGAGAGTAATTAAGAAGAAAACCAGGGTGTGCAGGCATGACCGAGAGCCTTCGTTCAATGAAACATTTAGATTTAGCTTGAGTCCTGCTGGGCATTCTCTTCAGGTAATTCTGCATTTTATTGAGTCCTAATGTTGGATGTTGTCTGTGCTGTGCTGTGGGCATTTGAGCTCAATCTTCTACCCCAGTTGTTTGCTGAAAAGAGAACACTCCAAAGTAACACAGTTATGTAATAGTGGAAATATCAGGCTAGGGGAGCCATTAAAAGATGGATTACTCCATCACACTCACACTGAAGAAGGGTATTTATAGATCAGGCCTGACAATTTTAGGCTTGATCTGTTCTTAAAATCCCCTAGAGAAGGGAGTTATCCATGCCTTCCAAGAATAATTTTCGATCTATTTAGAAAGTTTAGTTCAAGATCAAAATTTAAAATGTCGTATTTTTACATTAGGCTCACTTCTCCTTAAGTATCCTCACAAAGCACAGAGGAAAACTGATTTGCCTTCTTTTTAATTTTATAAAATAGGGTTACATTGCAAGGCTGCTATCTTATCTCTCCTCTCTACTTTTCCAGGCTAAGCCAACCAGATTTCTTTGATATGTCTTTTTGCCTAAATGCCTAATCAATTTATCATCCTCTCCATTTCTCCAACTCCTTTAAAAGTTGTGGTACCTAGAATTTGATACAATAGTCATAATCTCAGATGCTGAGAATTACTGATTACACCAAGCCAGATATTCACTGGTACATTTGTGACAGAGTTGACTTTTTGTCAGTCTGTGGCACATCAAATGATGCATGGAATTGGCTCAGGAATGGTCCCTCTCCTGTGTTTTAGTTGCTTACACAGATTTGCCATATGGCCAGACTTGCCTTTTTTTTTCAGACAGGTTGAATTCAATTTGTTTACCTTCATTTATTTTCACACTAGGACAAAACAAGTATAGGCCTCCTTCAGGCTTCCTCCAGTCAGTGGAGAGGGATAAGCAATTCAAGGGGTAACTGCATGCCAACCTTAAAAGTCAGTAAAAGGCACTGTTGGGCATATCAGCATCCAGTTAATGAATCCTTAAATCTGTCAGAGCAACCTGAATAAGACAGCTATATTGTGACTAAAGTTAGTCTGGATTATATAAGTGCCCACATGATACTTATTGCTTGTATCATTAACATTACAGTCAAAATGAATGTTACTTACAAAACAAGATCCTCCAAAAGAGATACTGTTTTTCCTGTGTTAAGGTGTCCTAATATCTTATTGTTTCAATAGACTAAATAAATGGCTATTTAAGAAATTATATTTTCTGGGAAAAGCCAATGTGGTCATTAAAGTCTTGTCAAAGTTTAAGAGCTCCCATAAAATATTTGCTTCCCATGGTTTGAAGAGGGAACCATATTGGGCAGAAGTAAAGCAGGATTCACAGAGTCCTATGGAAAAATTATCCACCAAGTTTTAAGGAGGGAGATAGCAAGAGATATATCCAAAAGAGCAGTTAATCTGAGACTTGACAGAGTTCCTATGGAACTCTGTGATATAAAGACAAGAGGAGACTGAGGGGAGACCTTGTGTTCATCAACATGCTCCTGAGGGGAAGTGGAAGGGCAAGCACTGTTCACTGTTGTCACCAATGGCAGGACTCAAGTGAACAGCCTGAAGAAGAGTTTAAGTTTAGGAAGATGTAGGTTGTAAGTCAGGAGAAAGTTTTTCACCCAGAGGGTGGTGGGGCACTGGGACAGGTTCCACAGGGAAGTGGTCACAGCACCAAGGCTGACAGAGTTCAGGAAACATTTGGACAACACTCTCAGGCACATGGTGTGATTCTTGGGGTGCCCTGCACAGGGCCAGAAGTTTGATTTGATGATCCTGATTGATGTCTTTAAACTCAGCATGTTCTACAAATCTATAATTCTATGGCATGTGCTGATGTTGCACACCAGAGTTAAGAAAGACACTGAAAGACATAAGATTATCCTGTAAAACTATCAAGGAACAAGTTTAAAACAAAGAAAAAGTGTTTCTGCTTCATGAAAATGGGAGTTCGAGCTGTAAAATGTATTGCCTTTATGTATTGTAGTTGCTAAATATCTTCATAGAAAAAGCAAGTGGAGAAAATGATAGGATGAATTTACAGATGAAAGACATCAAATTCTGTTAAATGCAAACTCACTGCCTGTGAGTCAGGAAGTCAATGGTCCACAAACCTCACTAGGTATTTTGAGAGAGTGTAACTACTTAATTGCTTTGTTCTTATATTCTGCCTTACACACTGTAAATCCTCTGCACTTTTGGAAGCAAAATATTTGTCTGGAGAGAGCATTAATCTGACTCAGTTCATCTGTTTTTATGTGCTCTTCAAGTTCATTTGTTCCCATGGCAAAGCCTGAACCTGGATGATTTGAATGCTGAATTTGAGTGATGAACATTTAGGGCCAAAGAGATGGACACAGTCCAAAGAGATTTAGGGGAGAGGAAAATGAAACAAACCTAGAATTTATAGAACAAAAATGGAACTTGGAAGATGCTGAGAGAAATAAGATCAGAGAGAGGGAGTAAGATGAGATCAAACATGATAATAATAAAAGGTACAATGTAAAGAGCTATGACAACCAACCAGAGGCAGAAACTAAGACAAGGACTGCAATCTAAAATCAGCAGCAAGAGCTATGAATATTAGCCATAAAAATGAGACCATGGGCTGTTGAGGTGAAAAAAAAAATTAAGAAAAGCTTGAATTGTCAGTACAATTGTCTAGTATTGTTCTTACTTATTGGGAATAAATACAAAACAAAACCCCTGGGGCTTAGAAGCTAAGACTAGCTAATCCAGGCAAAAAGATTGGAATTTAAGTCTTGGAACATGGGGGAAACAAGGATGAGAGACAAACAAACTAGAGAAGAAAGATCCTAGGGTTCCATCTGGGAGGAGTAGGGAAAAGGATCAAGAACAGAACTAATGAAAAATTTGATACATTTTTTTCTGTCCCAAAACTGTTGATTGTCTCAGAGTAAAAACATTCTGTGAAAAATATTTTGACAGTTTTCAGACAGGCACTTTCCTCAGCCTCTGGCAGTTTTTTCCTCCCTTCTCTGATTTCCCTGTTCCTTGGCAATTCACCTGGGACCCCCCTGAAAAGCACTAAGCTTCTGGCTCCTGGCTCACTGCAATTAGAAATACATAATATCCCATGCTAATCAGAAAAACCCAGAAGAACAAATTTCACAGATGTTCTGGTTTGGCTTCCCAGCTTCTGGGCAGTCCATCCTTCAGCAAACAGCATAACTAGAGACCTAGAAAGCCATCAGCAGTGAGGCAAGCTGTCTATTTTCCTCAAGGACATGTTTTCTGATGAATGGAGTTTCCTGTTAGTTCAGTGCCTAAGAAATTTCCCTTCTCAAACCTGTTGACTAGTAGCCTTTAGGTATCTAAGCTGTCCAGGTTGCCAATTGATATTAAAACTGGACAAGGAAGTAGGAAGCCTAGTCAGGAAAGCATTTGATAATTTCTCCTCTTTTGAAATTTATTTTATATTTTATTTGTAATGTAAAGCTTGCTTTTCTTACGTTGCTTCCCAATTCAGAATGGAAAATTTTCCAAAATGGTGAAGTTCTTGATTACAGGAAATTCTGATTCTCTTGAAGATGTGTTACATTTCTACTGCCATGTGGTTTCAGCAGAATACAAAATCCTTGTGTTCTGTCATTTTTCTTCCAGCACAGATCTTTGAAACCAAACAACAAAGTGCCCTTTTTTCTCTCTGGCTGGTTCACATTGAGAGTGACAACCTCCTCCTGTTATCAGTTACTTCCCTTGCTTCTTGCTTGTTGAGGTCTGCTCAGTAACTGTGGATATTGCAAACTTGCTGCTAATCCTGTCATGGAAATGCAAACCTTCATTATTTTTTCTCTTTTTGAAAAACTTACAAAGTAAAAAAAAAAAAAAGACAGAACAAAAAATTGGCTTTTTAATTAAGTTACATAAGAATTAAGAAAGGATAAAATTTTTCTGAATGTGTAACCATAACTCATGCCATGAATTATAAACATTGTCAAATGCATTTTCCTGGAAACATGTATACTGAACCTAAAGATCCACAGAATGAGACAAGTCCTTCAAAAAAGTGTGTTGTTTGCATTGTCACAAGCCTCCTTAGCTGGAAAATACGTGGTTGGATGACATTTCACAGAGAGGCTTCACACCCAGCCTGCATCAGACTTCCACCGAGTTAACAAGAGCTGCTGCTTCACTTGCACAAAGCTTTATCTTGTAACTTAAAACTTGACCTTATGCTCATCTTTGGTAACCAGCAGCTGAACAAATTGCTCATTAACATTCAAGATTGTCATCTTCTAATTGCTACGTCTCATGACAAGGAAACAGAAGCAGGAGAAGATTCAATTTTCACAGGGTTTTCTGTGAAAGGAAAGGTGACTCTATAAAATGTGATGGCCAATGTTCCTTTTCTGTGGTAGCATATTTGAGCTCAACATTTCTGAATCTTTCATGTTTTGCTAGAATTATGTTACTGTGCACATTGATGATGATGATGATTTTTATCATTATTATTTTCACAGATTCTGCTTGTCTCCAATGGAGGAAAGTTTATGAAAAAGACACTGATTGGGGAAGCTTATATCTGGCTTGACAAAGTGGATCTAAGGAAAAGAATAGTAAACTGGCACAAACTGTTGGTCAGCTCCACACAAACACACTGAGCAGAGCTGACTGCTTAGGGCACAAAACATGCAGAGTCTGCTCTAAACAGCATCACTTCAAGAATATAGTTTGATATCATTGTGTTTAGCTAGTCTTTCAGATTACAAAGTAGAGAAGAGCAGTCTCTGGGCTACAAAGCACACTTAAATGAGGGCTAGTATACTTATTTTTGCTGCAAAACACAGCAAAAGAAGAAGAAAATCTGGGCCCAGAAGTTAAAGTGAGGCTGTTTGAAATGAAGACTGATACGAGGGCTCCATGTTGTTGGACTCTTTGTGAAGAGAGTAACTGTGAAGGAGACGATGAAGGCTGGAGGCAGGTGCTAACGCAGAGCGCGGCTGGAGCTGGAGGCAGTGTGATGGCAAGTGCTGTCTGGTGTTCTGTGCAGCCAGAAGGAGATCTTTTTATGCAAAAGCACCTAGGGTGACTGACTTTCCAAATCTCACTTATTAAAAGTGCAAAACTTGCTCCTCTGCACCTTAGGATCTCTGATAATTTGCTGTAGTGAGATTATGCCACTTGACACAAACTGCAAGGTGTTTGCAAGAGTGGTGATGTTATTTTACATTACTTTTTTCTTCTTTCTTTTTCTTTCAAAAACTATGCTGTGGAGAATCAGATCTGATTGTTTCATTTGTTTCTGTGTGTTAACAATGGATATAAACCACTCTCCTAGAAAGTGATTAATAAAATTATATAAATGGTCTATAACTTGGGATGTGGTTTTAAAGAGAAAGGACAGGTTATAAACCACACTACATCAGAAAGATAAAATGCTGTTTCAATGTCAGTGACACTGTATTTCACCCCACCCTTTGAGTCAAGTCTAAATCAGTTTGAGATTCAAGAGACTTAAGCACTGGGGCTAAGTTACTTCAACTAGTCCTCACATTTTTCAGCTACCAGTCTTGTTCTGAAGCTGTAGAGAGGCAATGGATTCTAGGCAATTTTGTGGGCACTTGGGAGCAGCAGCCCCACCGTGCCCCAGCAGTGACCCTCTCAATGCAGGGCTCTGTACCAACACTAGTGACACACTTGGAGTCTAAGGGGAAGGGACAGCAGGGCAGTTCCTGACTGGATGCTGCTGCATTAGAATGAAGAATACCCTCTTGCTATCTCAGGTGAATGTCTGAGTGTGATCCACTCAACAGCATGGCTTCTCAGTTGGGAAATAAGTAAATAAGAAAGTAACTTGCAACTTTTAAATCTGTGTCAGCACTTCCAAGCATAAAGTCCCTTGTTCAGGGTCTGCCAAGCAGTTGGCTCACTTGGGAAGAAAATACTGCCTGGCAGGGCTTGGGCTGGTTGCTGTATTTTCCCTTGTACCATGGCGAAGAAAAGAGAGCTTTTTCTCCTTCTCCTAAAAGTACAGCAAGTTTGTTAAAACCCAAGAATTGATGGTACTAACACCCATGTTACTCAGAAGTCATTCAAAATTTCATAGCTTCAATGAAAAGTAGTTTCCCTGGAAATATGATCTCATTACCTTTGCATACTTAAAAAGAAAATGACCAAATTTCTGCATGTCAGCCATTTATTTTTCTGGCCCAAAAAAAGAATTTCCAATTTCATTAAATTATTTAATGTACATTGTCTTACATTTTCTGAATATACGGAGTACACTTCCACAGGTTGTGCAAGACCAGCTGAAAATATTCTTCTGGAAAATATAATATGCTTTAAAAAAAAAAAAAAAGGAAAAAAAAAGCTTAGGTTATTAAGCAACAGGATTGACTGTGAAAAGGCTACACCATTTAATCTGGTGACACTTCCCACATACAGCTTTTGGTTTATGTTTATCAACTTCAAATATCAGCATGGAACAGGAATATGAGAATAAACATACAAATCTGATTAATGCTACACACACCAAGGAAACTCCTGTTGTTCATAACCTGCTGGTAGCCTGCTTAACTTGCAAGCAGAGCAATCTTACCAAAATTTTATTAGCTATCTTAAAAATACAACATCACTGACAGTGGAAGTAGGATGTGTGCTTTAATGTTGAATTTTATGCTTTCACCAGTATATGTATACCCTACCTCTCATATATTTTAAGAAAATTCCTCTGGAGTTATTGTAAAAATTCTATGTTTTGATGTTGTATATGTTTTTATAAGAAAATACTTCAAAGAAAAATCCCCGACTGAAACAAAAAATTCTGTGTGGGTACATTTGACATATGTGTTGCTCTCTTGGTGGGTTATCTTGCATTCCTGATGACTATACTGTGTTTGTACTTTAAAAAAAGACCTGCAAAAAAAAAAAATTCTGTGTGAAGTGCAAGCCAAGTGAGGTGTGCAATTTCGTGCACACGGCTGCTGATTTTGTTCCTGCTAAGATTTGCTACAACAGCAGCAAGTTCCACTGGTAGTTGCTATGGAGATTTCTGGGAGGAAGGAGCAGTCTCTGGCTGCCTTTCTGGAAGGCTAATCATCACTGAGAAAGTGGACAGGCATGCTTTGCTCTCACACACACACTCAGATGTGGCTGATATTTTATTGAATATTTTGCGGCTGTAGGGAACAGCTGCCTTTGAGGCCAATCAGCTGTCACCAACTGGCTTAATTCAAACATCTTTGGTTCTCTGAACGACACACAAAGTGTTTCTGCATGTTGAAATGGCAGTTCTGGACTCCTGTCATGAAACACAAAGAGTAGGGTTTGTGAGGAACGTGGCACTGCCTTGGCCAGCTGCAGCAAGGACAGGCTGGGCACGTGTCAGACCTGGGCCCACACATCTGGCTGTGAGGCAGCACCATGCAGAGGTCAGAGAATGCCACCAAAGTGTGCCAAGTTCCTTCCTTTGACCAAATTTCTAGGTTGTACTGAAATCACTCTATGCAACACAGATTCATGTTTGAATGCATAGTTTCTCTTTTCGTTGTTTGTTTGTTTGTTTTATGAATGAAGTCAGGAAAAACTCTCGTGACAATGTTTTTTAAAAAAACAATCAAACAGGAACTATTAGTATTTTTTTACCGTTTTTGTATATATCTCAGTATATTTTTATTTTCTTTTTTCTCATTAATTTTTGTTTCTTTTATCTGGCCAAATGTGCTCAGACGTGGCAACAGCTTTTATCATTTCTGAGTGATTGATTATTAATGAGTTCACACATTTCTATGATTGCTTTGAAGATACATATTGCAGGGAGGCAATAGCAGAGGCATTTTTAACTCTTTTAATTCATAAATCTGCTGAGACAACAGAAATTGAAGCTGCTTCTTAGTTCAAGCCTTGTAGAGTGGAAACAAACTGAAAAATGAGCAAAAGCACAGTGTGTGTGTTTACAAATGACAGGGATTTATAACATTATCATTGCTATTAGTACACATTAAATGAGCAGCAAACAGCCACTTTTCTTTTTCCCAGTTTAAAACTAGACATGAGAGTTTCTATGATGAATGTTGAGCTAGTTCTTTACCATTACACTTTAAAGGGATAGTATCCAGGGGCAATGAGTGCTGCTTCTTTATTATTACCCACGGTTTTACATTACATGGATCCTGTAGGGAAGAACGAAACACCGGTTTAAGTCAGTAGCAACCAATCTGCTGACTTGAACTGGCTTTAAATCAAGACCTAGGAAATATTTGAGTTATTTTTCTGGATGCTGGATGTTTGCATGGCTATGTTGTGGGATTTGGTAGCTGGTAACCAGCTGATATTGATTCATACTTTGAGAATGATGATGAAGAAAAAGAAGACATCTATTATATTGTAAGCTAGTGTGAGCCCAATAGAGATTATTTAATTAGGATTTAGTTTCATGGAGATATCATAAAGATGTTAATAGTATTTTTTTAAATTATTATTTGAATCATAACTGACACTATTTTTAACTAGTTTATTTTCATTGCTACAAAGTTGAATGTCCCAGATTCATTATTTGAGTATATATCTAGATATGTACATACCTATGTGAATAGCAGAGAAAACTTGTGTGAGTGTAACTTATAAAGGTAATTAAACAGAGAGGAAATTTAGCATAAGTATACACCTACATTATATTTAAACTCTTGTCCTACATGCCTTGTGAATTTTTTAGTACACCTGGCATGTAGGATGAATTGCTCTTTATAAATACATGTTGCCTTTAGAAGGAAAATAGGAAGAATAAGTGAAACCGGATACTTTCTCTTTAAACCTTAAGAAACATTTTAATGTTTTCTATATGTTCTGTTTTATTATTTTGAAAAAAATTAATAAGCAAATATATCAATGATCTCAAAAGTTATAATATATATAGATATCCATAATTAAAACTAGATGATTTGACGAGAGTCGTTTTCTTAATTTGTTACCCTGTAAATAAATATGCATTTTTGTAAAACAAACTGAGTTTAAATTATGAACTCCATTTGACATCCAAGCATGTGAGTGTGTCCTTATTTGATTGTATCTTATAGATGTTCAGTGATGTGCTCAGGTGCTCAACAATGGCTGACTAATGTGTGTGCTGTCATGCTACAGACAACGTGTGCAGCAGACACAATGTTAAAAAAAATCCAAAAAACACCTAAAAACCCTGCAAAAACAACAAAAAAAGAAGAATAGTCCTTGGGCAAATGTAATGTTTCCACAGTGAATGTTGCATGCATAGGTGGTGGTTTGTTGATATTCATTTCGTTTTGAATTTCTTTTAATTTTCATTTTGCTTCCAGAACCATCCAAAAAAAAAAAAAAAAAGAAAACAAAACAAACTTGTTCTAAAAGTTGTAAAAACTGAAACAAAAGCAGTACGAGATTGTATAAAAATGCTTGTAAATCTGTCCCAGTTTTCATTTTATGTATAAATCCATGCCATGGTTTTGTGATTGTATACAGGATGTATCTTGAGAATTTATGCAAATTGTGCTCTATAAAGGCTGTTATCCCAGTCTGACAAATAAATATTTAAAATATCTGGTTTGGTTTCTTTTTCCTAATTAACATGAAAATTTCTTTTGCTGGTTTGTATTTCCCATTTGTTGACCATAGTTGTTTTATGGTGCTGCTGTACTTACTTGCCTATCCTCTTCTGTCCTATTTCAGCATTAGCAGACCTCCCAGGTTATAGCTCATCCCTCACACTTCACTTCTAAATAAAGAATGGTTCATTAATCAAAACTTTCCTCCCAATGAGTCAGAATCAGAATCACATTCAGCCTGTTGATATTTTCATACAGTTTCATCTCTGGCATCCTATATGGGCAACAAATATATGTGCATACATCAGCACAATTTAGGAATATCCAGGGGTTTGTCTCCTCAATGTAGAAAAAGTTTGAATTAAAAATGTAGCCTAACTCTGTATCTTTGTAAGCTCCTGATGGAGACATAAGTAAGAATCTGATAAATCCTAGAAGGATTTTCTCTGGCTCTTTCCTCCAGCAGAAAGGTTTCCAGGAACAATATAACTTAGACTTTAATATAAACAAGAAATCATTTTCTTTAAACAATCATTTCTGTAGTACTGAATTTTACATGACTAGTGTAACATCTGTGATGCTTTCCCATTGAGACCGTGTTTTTGAGCCATGTCTAGATCTATATTCATTATATTTGCACAGTTTTCCAATTTGAAACAAATAATTTGAAAGAAACAAACATGCTCCCCAAGTGAAATAAATTGTTGTTTCGGTCTGGTACCTGAACATACAGACTGGATTTCTTTTCTGGGGGTTGTTGTTGTTTTCTCAAAAAATAATGTAATGAAAAATAGGCTACAACTTTGAGGATGCCTCAAGTATAGAGATGCCCTTTTTCACATTGGCCAATCTGCTGCAGCACTGACACAGGCTGACTTCTAGTAATGCCCACCAGGAAAGAAACTGGACTGCCCAGTGCCTGCCTCCATCACTGAGGTGTGAGTTCAAGTACTTTGGGTACCTCTCTCTGAGAAAGTAGTTATGACTACAGCAAACACTTTCACCTCACACTCAGCCCAAATTTTTAGCATCCTCTTTTATTTTGGTGAGGAAGCTCATGCTCAGCATACTGGCCCTCTGGAAATGGTTAGAAAGCATTTCTGAAGTGTTAAGGAAGAGAGAGCTGACTGGAATTATCTGCTGTGGAAGTTGTAGATTTATCTGAATCTAACTCCAAGAAACTAGTTTACAGACAGAAAATCCCAGTGTCCCTTCACAGACACAGAGAGAATTATTAAATAATATGCTTCTTTTTAAATACTTAAAAATATTTAATGAAAATATGTGTTTATTTACTCAGAGAATTCAGCAAAGTGCAAAGTATGGAGGAGCTATTACCTCACATTGCTATTTGTGGGGTTTAACTTAGAAGCTATGATGTGAAACTGGGAATTGGGAAGTTCATGGAACGTTTTTAAAATAGGCTGGACTTAAAATTCATATAGAGAGAAGTTACTGAAAAATATACATAGAGATTCAGCTTAGCATTCTGGCTGTGAGGACAAGTCTCTCTGGAACTCCAGTGATGTCTTCAACGTATATCTTCAACTTTATTCTTTCCAAAGAATCATGGAATCATAGAATAATTTGCATTGGAAGAGGCCTTTCAAGGTCCTGCAGGAAAGGGGCATGAGCAGGGATATCTTCAACTACATAAGGGTGCTCAGAGCCCCATCCAATCTGACCTTCAATTTTACAGCAATGGGACATTAGCCTCTCTGTGGGCAAACTGTTCCAGTGTGTCATCCCCCTTATTGCAAAAAAATTCTTACTGTTTTATCTAGTTTAAATTTATCTTCTTTTAATTTGAAACCATTATAGTTTGAAACCATTACATTTATACTACTAAAAAGGTAGTCTGTAGCTACAGACTACTAAAATGTCTGTCCCCATCTTTCTGTACGTACTGAGAAGGTGCTCTAAGATCTCTTCCCAGCCTTCTTTTCTCCAGGCTGAACACCAGCTCTCAGCCTTTCCTCACAGATGATGTGCTCCAGCCCTCTGACCACATTTATGCCCTCCTCTGGATGCACTCCAGCAGATACACATGATATTTATATAATTTATGATATTATAGACCCAAGACAGAACACAGTGCTCCAGAGGGGCTCCCATCAGAGAGTCAGAAACAGCTCCCTCCCTGCTGGTCACCCTTCTTGTGGTGCAGCCAATATACAGTTGGCTTTCTGGTACATATTGCCAGCTCACCTCTGCTTTTCAACCCCCAAATCCTTCTCCCCAGGACCACTCTCGATTCATGTGTATCTATAAAGGGAAATTAGGAAAATCCTCTCACTTTTGAGAGGTGATTTTCCTGACATGTCTGATGCAGAAAGAACATGGTGCTTCTTTTCCAACCCTGCTTTATAAGCGTGCAAATGACACAAATTGCAGTCTGTCAGTTAAGGGTATCAGTGAATTTAGGCCACAACAATAAACATAATAATATAATAAAAAGGTGTCAAATTAACATGCTGTCATACCAGCATGCATCACTCTAAACTGGGAAAAAAACCCAAGTTCATAGCAATAGTTGGATGATTTATCAGTATCAGCATAGCTAAGATGGTGTGTTTGTTCACAGACAAGGACTCACACTGTAGGTCTGACAGAACAAGGATAGCTTCCAATTTGATCATTTTGCTGCAATAGAGTGGCCATTGCTTTGACCTTTCTAAATGATGTATATTGCTATGTCCTTCAGAATCTCACTTCTGTATCAGGATTCTTGGGTGATACAAAATCAGATAAGATTTTTAACCAGAGGTGAAAAAACAAAATATAATCTTTTGCTCGGCACAGACTGTCAAATCTCAGAAAGTTCTTGGTATTTGCAGTTTAGCAGCCACAGCTAACATAAAGATAGCAGACACTGACAGCATTTTGGGAGCTGGGATCAATACAGTGTTGGTAGGGTCCTTGCTATCTAGAGAAGCCTGGACAGTCAGGAGGAATGAGCTGATGGGAAACTCATGCAGTTCAAAAAGGCAGATGTGAAGCCCTACATCTGAGATGAAATAATCCAGTGTAGCAGGCTGGCCCCAGCTGTGTGCCCAGGCAGGGTCAGGCTGCAGTGGGGCACAGGAAGAGAGATCCAAGTGGCTGCACAGCCCTGCATCATCTCTCCTGCTTAAGGAGCCTTAAGCCAAAAATAAAGACAGCAGGACGGTCAGCTACAAGTGGGATGAAAAAGTCAAGCAGACAAAAAGAGCTGCAAGATTGTGGTGAAAGTGTAATGGAACTAGGGCAGGGCAAAAAAGTCCTGTAGTCCTCTTTTTATGAGAGAAGGTACAATATTTAAGCAGGGACCCAGGCACACCTACTGAAAATTCTCCAAAACTTTCTAAAAGTGATCTTTTCACTGTGTTGTGATTCTAACTGCTCTGATACATAGAAAGTCCTTGATTAATTTATTCCTTATTATTAAGAAATATTCCAATGCATTATTAGGTTGATTTTTGAGATTGTTGCATGTACATATCCTTAATGAAAACCACCAGCGATTTTGTGTTTAATAATTCAGATCTCTGGTTCATCATAAGAACATGAAAAATTCTATTAAACTGAGGATTTAAGGGCTTTGCAGATGATTTTAGACATTCTTTGCAAATGCTACAAGGAGGAGCTCTAATGTCTTTTATACACAATTGCTTCTTCTATATCTAGCTTAAATTTTCTTGACTGGCATTTTAAAATATAGAGGAATTAAGATGTTTTACTTTTAGACTTTTTTTTATGGTGATGGACAGAGGCCATTTGAAAGTAAGTCCTGATAATGCAAAGAAATGTCTATATCTTTATCATAATACAAGGGAAATTCTGATCTCTCAGAAAATTATGTTTTACCAATTTTCAATAATAAAAATTATTATAAAAATTCACTGTCTATTTCATCAATTACATCTACAGATGGTAGGGAAATGCTGTTCCTTTTTTTAAGGTGAGGAGCTGAAGCACAAGAAAGCCTCTTCACAAAGGTTTTCAAGTTACCATGACTTGCTCATCTCTCTTTTGTAAACTATAAGCCTTATTCAGTCTCTTCCTCTAAGACAAAATCTAATAAAAGAAAATTATATTTCAACTCTGTGTTCTGAAAATCAAATTATTAAAACCTGGAATCATTCAATATATATAAAGAGAGGAGGTCAGAACAGAAGCTACAGCTAAAGGGCATTAAGCAGTTGTTCTGACAGCAAGTGTCTGGAGCTTTCATGTGGCTTCTGAAGCAAATTTGGGCTGAACACATTTGGGCAACTGCTCAGAGCCAGTCACAATCCCTGCTCTGGGTCACTGTGGTAATACCAGGGTCATTTCATCAATGGCTTTGAGAATTCTGGACTTTGCAACCTGGGGGCACTTCATTCTTGCTTCATCCAAGGCATTCAGATGTAATATGGGAAAATTACCTTCTTGAAAGCTAAAACTCACTTTGTTACAACTATATTCTGTTCTCAACCTAGTCTAGTAAGAGTTTAGGGCACAGCAGAATTTAGTATTGTTGTCTTCATTATTGTATTGTAGATAAAAGGACGCAGGCAAGGAAACCTTTTAACATCTCTCTCTCTCTACCAAAGTTGACTTGATGTCCTTATTCAGCTGATATTGGTGGTTTCTGCTCTGTTGCTCTGCAGTTTTTTGTTTCTAGGTGTGGTGTGTGTCACACAGATGGGATCCCCTCACCTTGTTCACTCCTTGTCTCCCACAAGCACATGATGATGGTTCTTCAGCTCCTTAGCTTGGATTAACTCTATATTCAACCACAGAAGAGCAGCTCAGCCTTAGAGGCCTGCATAGTAGGCATCTAAATTTAGGTAAAATAAATAAGTCTTAACTATCATAACAAAATTTCAGACCAAGGAGCTTGCAGTTTTAGGAGCAATAACAGTACCTGATAAGCACACAAGAGTGAGGTAGTTTAGTGAAAATAGATCCTGCACATGTTTTGAAATCCCTTGTTCATGACTGACAGATTAATCAATACTCTATGATGTTGCTTTAGGAAAAAAGAAACAGCCCAGAGCTACAAACTGACTTTGCTTACCACCACTCCCAAAAAAAAAAGGATTTATTGGAGCTATTCAGGGCATTGCAGTGGCATCTAAAGTTATTTGAAATTAATCTGTTTTTGTTGTTTTCCTGAAAGAGTTTCTCTGATCGGCAGTTCTATGGGTTGTCAATATTTTCTTGAGTAATTCAAACCACCTAGTACAGTAAAGAGATGTAAGACATGCACAGTGTACACTCTTAATAGCTCTGAAACACATGCAAAAAAACCAAACAGGCAATTTCTTTTAATGTTTTTTCAGCTACAGTGTAAAAACATATTTTTAAATGTCTGAATATTGCTAGTCCTGGAATCAGCGTTCTCAGAAAGAATCATATTTCAGAATTAATTTCCTCTAATAAATAGGTAGTGCATGCATTCCAAGGAATTGCTTAAGTCTCTGAAAGAGCAGTGCTTGGTTATGTGGATCACAGCAATATTTGCATACTGATTTACATGAGAATAGCAAAGCAAGTCTGTGCTTTCCTAATGAAAGGAAGGGGGGAAATGTAGCCTAAATACATTAAAAGCTTATTGAAATCAATAGACAGGCTTCAAAATTACATATTTTCTTGAGTAAAATCTAGTGTTTGGTGCAAGAGTCCTTTTCTCATTCCTATCGCAATGCTTATTAAGACCTTTAAGTTCAACATCATTTTACAGACTATGAAAGCTGTTTTACTGCCATGAGGCTTCTCAAAAGTGTCAGTGAGGGTGAAATTAGGTTTATCACTATCATTAAGCTTATTTTACACGTCTTGGTATGATCTACATAAAGAGCAAATATTAAAGGGCATAATAAATCAATGTGCCCACATAGAACTCCAAAGGGCAATATTAATCATTATAATAATCTCTCAAAGGCAAAGCTTAATCACATAATATCATCAGATTAATAATGAAGTAGTTAGTATGTAGGTCAACATAGAGAACAAGAGAAACAGAAAGAAATCTTTGGTTGTACTGTTAATGAAGGAGCCATATAACAATATTATGAATTCTGATCCCTGTGGGAAAAATTATTTCCTATAACCCTTCATTACCTTGAAAAATTTTTGTGGGCACATCTTTGTGTTTGTTCCACATAGAAGAAATTGTGTCTGTAAAATATGTTTCACTCTTTTTTTTTTTTTTTTGCAAAAGTGCTGAGAATTTGGGAAAAGAACATCAAGAGTTGAAAGGTTCAAACTGATGCTTTCTGGTTTTAATATCACTGACAGATGCTAATGCAGCAAGTGAAAATAACCACCAGTATTTTCAGTTCTTCTGAGGTTTTTAAAAACCCTCCTGCTATAGGAATAACAAATAACAATATCAAGCAGCAGAATTTTTTAACAGTGTTGTCTGACTTCGTTTAAGGTCTGATGTGTCCAAGTTTGCTCAGATTCAGCACTGTGCTGTCACTTTACTGTATGGGGAGGTTGAAGAAGAAAACACACAGACACACACACACATGCCCACACACCTGTTTAAAATTCTGATATCCTTAACCTAGTTACATAGTAAAAGAGAACACTTTGGAGATGACTGCTGAGTTATAGAAGCAAAATATTGGGAATGGCAAATAAAAGAGAAACTGTTGTTCTCCAGCAGAGGAGAAGAAGGAAGAGGAGGAGCAGGAGGACCCACTGCACAAACCCAACAGCACTGGCCAGGGGTAGCATCCTTAACCAGAGAAACAGGAGTGGAGTGATCCTGCTCCCCCTCTTCTTCTTCCTCTGCTTTCTCTTCCTGCAGGAGCTGTGGCTGCCCTTTGTGCCTTCTTGTTATCCCCTTTGTGCTTTCATGCTTTGTGGGGAGTTTTCCATGTGGTGAGTAGGTTTGGTTTTGTCTCAGCTGTGTCTGAGCCAGGCTCTGCAGCTCTCAGAGCTGCATCACTTCAGTGAGCAGCAGTACAGCAGACAGGATTTGGATTCATGCCCTTAGGACCTCTGGTGTCATACTGCACTTGTACTCTTGAGGACTCTGCTTATAGACAGGAAAAAAATACCAGTGACTTATTTTCCTTGGAATAAATCTAGTCAGTAATTACAAGTGGATTCAGGCCATTTTTCAATCGCATAAAAATTCCATCTTTGTTTTAATGACTGTAATAAACATTCATTCAAAAAAGAATCCCAGAGCCCAGTGAGGTTCTGTGTGGATCAATATGAAGAGCTATAAAATAAAAAAAAAAATATCTTTTAAAAGCTTGGGAAAAAAAAATTGTTGCATGTTTTCAAATTCAAAAGAAAGAGAACCCCAATATTTTTTTTTAACTGTGTATTTCTTGATTATCAAAGAACAGTTACTACATTTTAAAGATTAAGGCACTAAACTACAGGCTGGAGGAAGACACTTTATCTTTTTCAAGAATAAAAGTTAAAAATCATTTGCTGGTCTTAGACACCTACAGTAGATCAAAAAAGAGAAGCTTCTATTGTCATGCATTCAGCAACAACTTGGCACTCATCTGAAGTGTGAAGGGTCATGGTTCATACACTTCTTTCCTAACGGCTTCTTATCCTGAAAATAGGCTTTTCTTCTTTGTTAACTTCAGCAGGCCCTTACCCAGTACTCTGCTCTGGCCTCCTGCAGGGCTGAGGGTGGGCACAGGGCCTTATACATGGGCTAGGCAGGAAATCACTGGTTTTGAATGTCCTTCTGAGAACTGGAGCATTGCTGAGTCTGAGAAGACTCTTTACAGCAATAGCCAGACTGGTGTTATCCGATCATTCCAATTTAAACTATTACTCTATAAAGTTAAAGGTGTTTAAAGAGGCTGTTATCAACCACCCTTCAGCAGCTCAGCATGGATCATGTAGAGCTTGTTCACCCAGCCTCCAAGCTTGCTGATCAAAGACAGAAGCCAAGAAGAGTGGCTGAAGAGCCTTGGTTGAATGAACCCAATGGGGCAGTGCCCACAGCTCCTCACAGCCACCAGGAGCAGCCACAAAGCAACAGCTCCTGTTTCAAACCTCTCATGGCAGCAGGGTCTGTGGCATTCAAAACTGCTCAAAATCCACAGTAGCTGAGGAACTCATCTCTCTCAAAACTTTAACATTGCAAGTTTGGTTTGTCAGAATTGAATGTTAACCTTTACTATAAAATTTTTAAAATATTTTTGAAGAATTTACTATTTCACATCTGTATAGATGACAGTAAAATTAAGCAAGCATACGGAAAGCTCAGTTTTTGTGTAGAAGTTGCTGATATAGTTCTGTTTTAACCTGAACAATAATGATTACTATATCAGATAGCTATTTTTACTTGAAAAAAAAATGTATTAATTATTTCCTATGTTCCCATGTGTTCTGGGTTTTAATATTAATTTTTAATCATAGTCTTGTGTCTGTGATCCATTTCCAGTATCAAATACAGTTCAGCCACTCTTTGAAACATTGATTCAAACTTCAAAAGAATATGAAGAATGCTGACTAGGAAAGAGCCCAGAGATATAAGCATAAGAAATAAACAAGTGAGAAAACTCTCTGAGGAAGAAAACCCAGGGGCTAAGTAAATCTGGAACATTCCTCACAAATATGTGTTTTCATTTTTATTAGAAAATATCAGTTGAAAGTGAGGACAATAATATTAGGTTTTAAATATATAAATAGGGGGATAAATTTAGGGGAAAAAGGGAATAGGAATTTTTTCGAAAATTATAAACTGAAAATAAACATTAATAACCATTTAATGGTAAATTTCATGTGCAGACACATCTAATAATTTACACATTTTTAAATATTAATAACAGTGATGTCACTACCTAGAATAAACCAGTTAAATAATTTGTATATGTTAATTGAAATAAGGTTGTAAACTTCAGTTCTTACATCTTTTACTATGATTTGTGAAATTCAGAAGTCCTAACCCTAAGTTGCACATCGGATTTTTTTCTCCTGACTTTTAAAGGTTGAGGATTTTAAAGTCAGCAGCAGATGGCAGCAGTGCCATGAGCGTGGCTCTCAGGTTTCCCCATCCAGCACTGAGACCAGAGGGAACAAGTTTTAGAACTCGCAGGAGACTTCAGAGGGAGAGGCTACCCTAATTAATCTAAACCTTCATTCTAAGGCATAAAATTAAATGGAAGTATAAAATTTATTTTTTATAACATAAAATGTTATGAGGAAACATATCTTTACAAGTGCTCTCTTAGTGCTGTCACTGCTGAGGTAATGTTGGGTTTAGAAAGTAGCAAAGGCTGTGAGTGGCTCTAATGCTCTAAGAATTTTTTTCATTAAAACCATTGTCTTTAAAATAAGCCAGAAATTCATTAAACCAAGAACTATGAAGCAAGGACTTAACATAAATATGATGCAAGCAATACACAAGTTTCTTTCATGTATTTCTGAGGTCTTTTGTTAGCACATAATGTTCATTATACCAGCTTGACATGTTGTGGACAGCCCAAGATTTTCAGCAGTGATGTTATAAAATTCCAGACCTATGGAGTGTGCAGGGCTCTCTGAAATCCTAGGCTGTGCAGCCAAAAATAACTAAAGAAAACTAACCAGGACTCCTACTGAACTGCAACTGAATCAATTTTTTTTTTTTTTAAATGAATCATTTGCATGTAAAGGATTATTTTTGGAAGGACTGAATGACGCTTTAGAAATAATAAGAAAAAGTATCTTTTAAAAATTACCATTACAACATTAACTGCTTGCTAATGCTCTCATAGTCAAGCCAAATGAAAAAGCATTTTTAATAGTTTTCATTAAGATACCTGGCCCTGCTGTGTGTTTTATTGCATACACCAGCTATTCACTCTCTTCTGGCAAATCCCAGATAAAAGAGCGTCATTTTCTTGGACAATGCTTCAGCATATTTGTATTTCAGTATTATGATGACATGATAACAGACTGCTGGTGTCTGTGGAGATGTGACAAAACATTGCCAGTGACCTCTAGGTCTGAAAAATCATTAACCCAAACCAGGCCCTCATCAGTTTCTTTGTGTTTATGTACATCCATAATAATTTTCCTTTGCTCTATAAGCAATATAAATTCCTTCAGAAATTATTTTAATAAAAGTTAGTAGAATCAAACTGTTGAAGGATCCACGGGATCAAAAGAAAGTTTCTGCTAGAAGGGGCCTTGGAAGGTTGTGCCTTGTGTTCTTTGACTGCACTGTTGAGACTGAAGCATGAAGCAGAACAGTAAGTACTGCAGAAATCTTGATGACATCCTGGTAACACACACCTTCTAACCTCAGAACTGATCTTCTCTTCCTAGTCACTGGCTGTTGGATGTGGATTTGGCTCTTCCATGCTCTCATGAAGGAATAAGAGAAGGCTTGACTATGGAAGCAAAAGGGGAAATATTTTTTTTTGTTTTCACTGAGAGATTCCACAATAACATTGTACACACTGTGAGTAAGAGGGTGTGTTGCTCTGCACACAGACCAAAGTGCAGCTGCTCCTGAAACTCTTCATAAATTCTTTAATATTGTATTTATGGATTATTTTTTTAATTAAGAAGCTACAGATTGTATAGTTCTGCTCCTTCAGCCTTCATTAATGTACCACAGGCAATTGGGAGCTCTGGTAATTGAAATGATCTGGAGAGGGGAACTTCGGGGGAAGCACACAGCTGTCCTGTTCATTTTAAGAGTTACTTGCGAGCACTCCTTTTTGCCAGGAGATGGTGCCATAACTCCAGAAAACATGGATGTGTGGTTAAACAGGAAAGCAGACATACAGATTTTAACAAGGCTATACAGAATTTTAAAATCCACTCATATGTAGTATTGCGCTCCAAAATTATTTCAGTTTTGAATGTTTCTTAAATTTCTCTGGTTTGGGGAGCTTGCTTGATTGTTCTTTGATTTCTCTATAGGAAACTATTTACGTGAATAATTATGTCCAGTACATAATCCAGAGTTTGATTTCCTTGGTTTGGTTTATTCTCTATCTTAGTTTACTTCAGCAAATGTGGAGGTTTATTAGGTACTTAATATATTGAAATTACAGATAGAGAGGTAATTTAAGGACTGATAGCTGTTATGAACTGCTTGTGGAAGGACAGGTATTTTGCATTTGCATAAGAAAGCATTTTTGATTGCAGGATTAAGTTGAAAACACCAAGAGAAAATAAAACTGATTTGAGAATCTTAGGAACAGTACAGAACTTCTTCTTCTGTAAATCTAGCTATGCTTCAAGCCAGCATTTTGCACAAAATCAGAATGGCCCCCATGAACTGAATATGCTCTGTACTTTTCCTTGTGCCTTTCATTTTATTGTTCTTTTAATAATATTTTGACCTTAAAAAAATCCCAACGACCGGTTTACCTGTATTTTACAGAACTTGGAAAAAAAAGAAAGAGACACCTTTAGCTGGCATCAGGTCTGTTAGTTCCATAACTTAGGAGAATTGAATGTTTTTTCCAAACAACCAACAACCAAACTTTTGTCTATTTTGATTTTCAGCTTGTTGTTTAGAACTGAGAGTTTTCTAGGATAAATAATTTTGATCATGAAAGGACCTTGCTAGACCAAAGTGCTTTGCTGAACAGCTCCAGGTGAAACAAACTTGCTGTAGCTCAGGCACAGGAACAGCCCGAGGAGCTGGAGCACTGCAAGGATGCATTCCTAAATGTCCCTGTGCATCACCTGAATCCCACCTGAGTAGGGTTATTTACAGTCTGGCTGCTTTTTTAACAGCTGCCAGAGGAACCCGTTTAAGACAGATCCCAGGTTGTCAGGTATATGCTTGATGAGAAGGATAAACCACTAAACTGGGTACAGCATGGTCTGTGTCTACTACTTCTGAACTCTAAGACAAGAACCACCTTTCCCTACCAGAACTCTAATGGCTGACTCAAATTAAATCTTACTCAGAGCATATTCCAGGTTTTACATTTTCTTCTCTCATGTGGTCCATTAGTACGATCTACTGTCTACTGTAGCTCATTAATTTCTAGTGGCATCAGCCTAACATTATTTATCCCTCTCTACTAAATTTATTTTGCATTTTATGCCATTTTCTACATCTACCGTGGTTTTTAGCCAATGACCCAAGTCAGAAATTTAATGCATTGACAGACTTGAGGAAATGAATTCCAAAATGTACTGAAGATGTCTGTCCACAGACTTCTTTTAGGTGTAAAAATTTTCCTGTCACCTTAGAAGTGATAATTATGATTATATTCTCACAACTGATGAGAACCATATTTATACACTACAAGCCTACTGTTAAACAAAATTTTTGTAAATAAAAAAAGAGTGTATATTTTTAAATGAAAAATTGCTAGAAATACTTAGAGGCAGCATAAAAGCTTATTAATACTTTTTACTGAGTTTACAAGGTGTTAGGCTTGAGGCTTCTCTGTCTTGTCTGCCTGGCTTGCCTTGACCTACAAGTTTGTTTTAAGTTACCAGTGGTGAGTTTGGAGCTGCACAGAGGTGGTCTTAAAGGTTACAAGGAGAGGAGACAAATGTAGGTTTTTTTGTTTAACATGCACACAGTAAATTCATGTGTAAGTGTGGAGGTGCAGAGCAATGAAGACAGAAAGGTACAAATGGATGTTAGTAAACATTCAGAAATGGCTCCATGTTCTGCAGCTGGTGGGTGATGGGACAGCCTCAGTAAGGCCTGGAAACAGATGGCTAAAGAAGCTGACTGCTTTCATAAGGCAGAATAAGGAGAATACTACAGACAGGGAGCAAATCCTTTCAGATTTCAGATGCTGGACAGCCTGTATTTGTACAGATTCAGATGGAGCCTACATGGATTTTCCCACAGTGTGCTGCAAAGTCCATCCATGGAGAGATGCTTTCCCTTGTGATCATCTAGATGTTATATAATTTCCTTCAGAGAAAACAACTCTGTTCCTAACAGATGTTCTCAGGGGAAAATGCTTCCTGTACTGTCAGACAAAGGCAAGGCCAAGTAGGAAGGCCAGATCACATGGCTTGCTCCAGGTCACTATCTCTTCCAACTCCAAGTCTGCCACAAGGCTCCCTAAATGTAGATCCAGACATGAGGAAGAAAAATACATTGCCATGACAAAGGATTCCAGATGCTGGCAACTCATTACCTCCCTAAAGGAAGCTGCCAGCTTCAGGAGCCAGAGGAGCTCCTCTGGCTAAGGATGAGCATCATACCTGGAAAGGAGTAGAAACTAAGCACATATATAGCAATTTTAACTGTTTTGTTACTATTGCTGAAACTTTATTCTGTGTTCTAACTGTATTCCTCTTTGTTTTTACAATTAGATCTGGGACACAAAAGAATTGCTGCCATGGTTAGCAAGGAATGACCAACAAATTTAGACTTCTATAAAGCCTTTTATATGGTCCCTCACACATCCTTATCTCCAAATTGGAGACACATGCATTTGTAGGGTGGACTATTCAGTGGATAAGGAATTGGCTGGATGAATGCAGCCAGGGAATTTTGGTCAGCATCTCCATATTTAAGAGGAGTAATGAGCTGTGTCCCTGTCCATTGGTCTTGGGACCAATGCTCTGTGATATCTTTACCAATGACACAGTCATACCAAGTGACCTTTCAGCAAGTTTGCAGATGACATGAAGCTGAGTGGTGCAGTTTACACAAAAGAAGGAAGGGAGAGAGAATCTGGAGAAACTTGAGAAGCCAACCCATGAGCACCTAATGAAGTTCAACAAGTCCAAGTGCAAAGTGCTGCATCTGGGATGGGGCAATCTCAGGCATGAGACTGGGGGAAGAACTCCCAGAGAGGAGCCCTGTGGAGAAGGACTTCAGGGTTCTCAGGCATATCAGCTGGATATGATCCAACAACGTATGCTTGCAGTTCAGGAGGCCGTCCTGGCCTGCATCACAGCTAGTGTGGTCAGCAGGTCAAGTGAGGTGATTCTGCTCCTCTTCTCTGCCCTCTTGAGAACCCACCTGGACTGCAGCATTCAGCTCTGGAGTCCTCAGGACAAGGAAGATGTGGATCCGTTGGAGTGAATCCAGAGGAAGCCACAAAGATGATCAGAGGACTGGAGCACTTCCTATGAAGACAGGCTGAGAGAGCAGGCATTGTTCATTCTAGGGAAGAGAAGGCTCCAGTACTGAAAGTGGGCTTCAGAAAAAGAGGGACAGTGACCTTTTATAAGGGCAGCTAGTGATAGGACAAAAAAGGAACAGTTTTTAACTCAAAGATTTAGATTAGATGTTGGGGAAAAAATTCTTTACTCAAAGTGGTGAGGCACTGGAATACGCTGTCCGAAGAGTCTGTGGTGCCCCATCCCTGGAAGTGCTCAAGAACAGGTTGGACTGGGCTTTGAGCAATCTGCTCTAGTGGAGGATGTCCCTATCCATGGCAAGGGTTTGGAACCTGGTGATCTTCAAGGCACCCTCCAACTCAAACCATTCTATGATTCTGTGATTCTATTATAACAATAATTCAACTTCTAAGATTTTTTTTTTCCCACAAAGATTTCCTGGCTTTATATAAATCTAATGTGTCACTTCTTTGCCACTAAAAAAGATTTTGAATTTGATACTGTCTGCATCTGAATGAATCATGGGATGACACCTGTAAAGCTTGATTCAAGTGTGAGTAAGAATCTGGATTTCTCTCCTTTGCTCCAGGCATTGCAGCTCTCTCACCTCCCCAAAGATGTAGCAGTGAGGGTCCAGCTCCTTTCTAAACATTGCAGACTGACAGAGGCAAAACTATGTTGCTCACTGTTCTCCATGCATTATTTCAAATGTTCAAGTCTGGTGGCTCAAACATTGAAAAGTTTGAATAGGATTTCTCCTTCTATGATACAACATTTCTGTTCTCTCAATATCTATCAGGGTGAGGCTAAGCAATTTTTTGTGGATTGGAGATTGTCTAGAACATCACAGTTCCTTCTGGGTTTGGATGACACTCCAAACATCCATAGGAAACTATATAACAAAGATTAATATTTCTAAAAAAGTTAGATTACTTTATTTCTGATCTCTAAGACTTTATCTTACAAGGAAACAGGAAAAGTCATATTTTTTTCAATGATGTTGAGAGCTGAGATTCATAATTTTACTGGATACACAAAAAAGAAAACTCAGTACTGGTATTGCTCCTTTTTTCTTTTCCTCTATTAAATTATTACAGAAATTATCCAGAAGATAACTACCTTATGATGTTTATTTCTTTCTCTCTCCTTCCCTGCTCCCTGGCCCTTTTCCTCTTAGAATATACAATTTGCTTCACAGAAATCAAACCCCTTTTCTCTCAGAGATGACCTTACTAATATCTGACTGCCTGAACAAATGTTTTCAATTTCTGCTTAGCTTTAAAATGTACCTAGCCTATCTTAAACCTCAGGAAGGGCTTTGACACTCAAAAGTTTGCTTCATTTTTTCCAGCTACACCGAATACTCTGATGAGACATATTATTTCATGATGAAAAAACACTTTTGCTTGGTTATAAATTTCAGCAATATTTTTTCATTGAATTACTCATCTCTCTATGGAAACCAAGGTTTTATCAAAGGAGTTTATAAGTTGTTCTGCTTTGGCTCATAAGCTGAAGGATTCTTACTGTTATATTTGTGTGAAGAAGACACATGGTATTTACTGAGTGGTGATTCAGTCCTGAGATTAGATGAGTTCATGAGTCATTCACACCTGGTATTTAGATGTGCCTACGGTAAATCTTTTCCACTCCAAATTCATTACATGCTGATTTTCATTTGGCTGCTAAGCCTGTTTCTTGCACTACACCACGTCTAGTAAGTTGTTCCTGAAACACAGAAATATGCAAAAAATCCTGTTATTAAAATGTCTAGAATATAAATTAAAGTGGGGTTTTTTTCCTTTATAACACTTGTGTTTCTTAGTTCATTCTTGTATCTCTTTCAAGGATGAAAATCTCTATATTTAGAATTCTCATTCATCCCAAGGACAAAAAAAAAAGATATTTTCAATGGACATAAACACATCTGTTGGTGTAAAAGAGTAAATGTTTATCAGCTTTCAGTCCTTCACTTTGTTCATACCATGATCCCAGGACTAGGTTAATGGCAGAGGAACTGATGGTACAAGTATAGGGTAATACCACTTGTTCTTGGGGAATGGCAGAAATCTCAGCTCCTGTATATTGTTCACTAAAGCAATGCAGTCCCAAGAGCTGGGCAGAACCTGACTTGGGCACAGCAGAGACAACATAAATTATGTACTAATTACATGTAAAATACCCCATAAAGAATGAAAGCACAAAGGGGAGAACAATAAGGTATAAAGGAAAATCACAGCCCCTGCAGGAACAGAGGCAGAAGCAGAAGAGAAAGAACAGGATTTCTCCAGCTCTCTTCCCTTGGTACAAATATTGCACCTCTGCTGTTGGGTATCTGAGCAGATCTTCCTCTTCTGGTAGATGAAGTTTGCCTCTTTTATTTGCCATTCATCACATTTTGCTACTGGAGCTCACTTATCTCTAATGTGCTGCCTTTTACTGTGTAACTAGGTTAAGTATATTCAGAGTTTCAAGCAGGGTGTGTGTGTGTGTGGTTGCTTGTGTTATCTCCTCTGGCTTCCCTATGTGAGGTGATTGGTACTGCAACCCAGAGTCAAAAAACTTGGATGCAATAGTTCATAGAATCATAGAATATCCTGAATTGGAAGTGACCCACTAGAACCAATGAAGTCCAGCTCCTGGCCCCTCACAGGGCAGCCCCAACAATCACACTGTGTGCCTGAGAATGTTGTCCAAATACTTCCTGAGCTCTGTCAGGCTTCATGCTGTGACCGCTGTCCTGGGAACCCTGTCCAAACAACCTTTGGATGAAGAAACTTTTTCCAACTTAAATCTGTGCTGGCACAACCTCAGTCCATTCCCTTAGGTCCTGTCAGTGGTCATCAAAAAGATCAATGCCTGCCCCTCTGTTTCTCCTCTTGAGGAAATTGTAGACTGTGATGAGGTCTTCCCTCAGCCTCCTCTTCTCCAGGCTGAACAAACCAAGTGACCTCAGCTGCTCCTTGTATGGTGCCTGTGCAGAGCACAGTGGGATAATCCCCTTCCTCGACCATCCCGTGATGCTGGGCTTGATGCACCTCAGGATATTCCTTCCTCTCCTTTTCACTGCAGGAATGCAAACAGCAACACCTTCATGGATAATTAGTTTCTCTACTGACAGCAGCACTCTGCCTCTTCTTTCTGTCTCTCTACCTTTGTACCCCTATAGGTGCATGCAGTATACAGCACTTACCAAGCACTTCATGAGTCATTTATCCTTCAAACTGTTATTTTTCTTCTAAAGAACAAGTTTTATATTTTGTTATTATAGTTGGAGACCTTTTCAGTGACTTTATGTGAGTTTTCTTTTGAGCTCTAGCTTTTTTCTTTTAACACAATAACACTCAAAAGATTTTTCATTAAAAACATGTCATGGAATTTCTAATAACATTTATTCAATCCAGGCTTTGAGACATCTAGAAATACAGATTTTCAAAAGTTTCTGAAGAAAACTGAACTAAAAGTTACATAAAGTGACACTAAGTATGGAAATGCACCTGCTGGTGTCTCCAGCTGGTCATTAACCAGCTCCACAGATAAAATTTTTAAATCTGTAACATGAAATCATATATACTGAATCTAGCAAACAAGACCAGGAATAATTTAGGCAAATGAGGATACTGTAAACATCCAGCTTACATTGGAAAACTCCTATGAGATATTATAGGACTAGTCTGTAAAGTCCCATTTTTTGACATTTCAAACCATACCAGCCATCAATTTACATAAATATTTATCACATTAGAAATTTTGATAAAGTGTTTAATACTTTGTATGTTTAAATTCTTCAGGCTGTACCCTCCAAAGTGAAGCATGGACTCAATTCACACTAGTGTCATTTTCCTGAAGGAGCTCTGTTTACGAAGCCACAGTGAAATCATATTTACAATAAAGAGGGCCAGATGTCAGTGGGAAGGTTCTTACTGATTTTGGTGCAAACTGGAAAACTGGAGAATGAAGTGTGGGACCAACAAAGCTATGGCAATTGATAAATCAATTTGTCACCCAATGGGATTGTAATTGCCTGTAGATCAAAGAGCTGGAGAAATAGCATAGCTTTTAGTCCTGCCAAACATCTTATCTAAGATTCACTTTTTTTCCCAGAAGGAAAGAACTGAAATAATTTAGCAAATTACAAGTTGTAAAGGCTTAGACTCTTCTACGACATAAAGTGGGATGAGAAGGTGGTATGCTGGGAAATCATAATGGGAATAAAGGACACAAGGAATCCTTGGTGTGTTTAAAGAGTTCAGTCTACCAACACAATAATATACATGACTCTCCAATAGTTTTGTGTCTATATATCTCTTCCTCTGCTCTTAAATATGTTCTTATTTTTTTAAATGACACATTGTAATTTAATGATACATATTTCAGACATAGCAATCTTTTCCATACACCTTTTTTTTTTCTGCAACCTGTAATCACAAGGTTCTTTACTTTCTCAGTCTACCTTTGGCCATGCACTACAATGTGTGCACTAGATGGCACTCAGTGCTTAAAGCTCAGTTCTGTGCTCTGTCCAGAAAAGAGCTTACAGGGTCTAGTGAAATGATTACTGAGATTCATTTTACCTTGAACTGATAGAATTGCTAAGTAGGAATTTCTTAGTTTGCAAATAGGCTTGTAGCAGAATGAAATGTTGAAAAAGTCTTGTGTACACCAGGTCATCATGCAATGAAATAGCAATAGGAAAAAATTAAAATCTCCTAAGATTATATTGAATTACAAAATTCTCCCAAAAACTGAGGCAAAAAGGTCCTAATTAGAGCCCTTACCAGATGAGAAAAATGTAAAAACAAAGGAACTATGAAGAACATATTTTCATGGAATGTTTCATTTTCAGCAGTTTAGCTGGAAAAGGAAGGCTTGAACTTCAAAGTAGAAGTCAGTGCAGAAGACTTCAGACTGTTATGGTTTTTTATATTAATATTAGTTATGTTCTGGGAAAGTATAATTAACTTTATGGATCCCAGTTTTCTAAAGTACAGAGTTGCAACAGAGATTTAATTTTTTTTTAATCTTTAGAGTTTTTAAGATAGCTGAAAATAATAGGTAAGTTTTACCATTTGTTAATTTAAGTATAAAATTTTACCTTAGTTTGATTCAATCAAACTGTTCAGGACATAATTTACAACAAAGCAAGAATACACAGAGTTAACAGGAACATTTCTTGTGCTCCTTTCTGGCATTTCTTCTTGGATTATGTATTTCTCCTTTCATTCCCAATCATGTTCTTTTCCAAGCACAGTAAGGCTGGGGATGGAGCCAAGTCCAGTTCCTATTATCTCCCCAACTGTGACAGTCACACAAGGATCAAATCTCCATTACATTTTTCAAGAATAATGAAAAGTCACATAAGAGCAGCAAAATTATCCACCTAAAATACCAAGCAGCTGTGGCACTGGCAGGGTTTTAGAAGCTGGTGTCACATCAGAGCAGTGTTCTTGGCTCTCCTGCCTGTCCTTCAGACAACCACTGCACCTCTGGCTCCCAGAGATTCCAGTGCTCTCTTTAATCACCATCAGTCATCAAAGCCACCACATTCCATGTGCCTGCTAAGGCTCCAAACAGCCAAGTTGGAGATAACTTTTATAACTAAGTAACAGACACAGTGAAGTTTGAACCTTTTCACAGTAAACTGAGATGGGATCAAAGACACCATTTTTACTTGAGTGCATAGGTGTAAGAATACTGTGAAACACTCTGAAGAAATGGCAAAACTACAATATAAGCTATCAATTCCTTTTGAAAAGTCTCTTCTATTGGATCAAGGTTTCCACCATTTCGATTTTGATTACTTCCTGGAATGATGAATGCTTCTCAGCAGCCTTTCATGAAATATTTCTGAAAATCTGATCTGGTGCCTCTTTGAATCTGAGAGTTCTTGAAAATATCTCTCTTTTCACCCAGTGGGGTTTGTATTGGAAACCTTCAATTGACATCTCATGAGTTAGATATCACAATTTTAGTGTGGCAGTTTTTGATAGATTTTGTTGTTGTTGAATCTTTTTCTTTTAGTAATAGTGCACACAAATAGGAAGGAAACGTTTAGCTTTTTTTATTATGAAGAAAGTTTTTCTCAATAGGATGTTTTCTTAACCTAAGCTGAATACTCCACAGCAAATCTAGATTTTACAAGGAACTGTCCAGTTTTGCACTGTTAAGGAGTAAGTTTAAGTGCAGGGCTCTGTCTCTGTATGTAGAGTGTTTCCAGGCAGAATAGCTGATATCAGTTCTACCCTTACTGTATTTTATTACTTCTGTCCTCTTAAAGCAATTTTATTTACTCTGTTTTGTGAACTGAGAGCTCTTTACCCCACTATTATTTTGTGATGCCCCTCTGTAAGCAATAGTCAATATTAATTTTCATTTTTGCACTGTGCCAGCATATCCCACCTGTACAAATGATGTGAGATCTCAGCATATTTTCTATTCATGTAACAATAACATACCATACTGGAAGCAGTGGAAACATAACTTTTACATTATTTTTTGTTCCTTGTCAACAAAAAACCAAATTATTTTCCAATGAGTGAAATCAGGCTTTTGCCATGAAGCTTTCAATATCTCACTTGCACTAATTTGCACTGGATACTATCCTAACTCTAGTTTTCATTCTACAAACAGTAAAATTTAATTCAAGAGACTGTAAATTTGATTTGGATTGCTAGTACTTGCTAGTAGAAAAAAACCAGAGATTTCAAATAACTTTCATTGCAACTTGAAAAAAAAAAAAAACAAACCTTCTGCTATATTGCAGTCCATAATAGCCACCCTATTAGTTACTCTAGATTATCTCCTGGCTTTCAGAGCTCACTTCCAGTTACAATGGGCACTTGTGTACTAAAGGAACACCATTCATTTTTTACCCAGACTACATGAGGACTTACTTAATCAACAGGCCATTCAGGGGACCACAAATTGCAAGTCCTGCAGATACAGCCACCTCAGAGTGTGATAAATGAAGGAAAATGTTAGAGGAATAGTACTTCAGAAGCAATCAATATCAGAGAAAAATTCTCATTCCCTCTGCACTAAGATCATGGCTTCTCCTTACCCAGTGCATGTCATGCCTAGATGGATACCTAATCAGAAATTACAATCTTTTCATTATTAAGCTCCTTCTATGTTCAGTTACATAAAAAGTTATTTTTAATCTGAGTTTGTATTATTCCATCATCTTCCCTCTGAATCATCTGCATATCTGAAATGAAAACTATCAGACCACCTTTCTTAGCTAACTGTTTTATGAAAATCTAGCTTTCTGTTACCCCATATAATTCACAGGAAGGTGCAAGGGGGAAAGAAGTGCCCATGAAAAATCTGTGGGGGACATCCAAATTCATCCAGTTCAGACATTCTACTCAATCATTGGATTAGGGTAGTGGTTAAATGTTTAGATCTTTTCCTAGATCAACAGGACAAGGCCAATATTTTGATCAGACTGGAGTCTGGTTTCCTAAATTTTCTTGCTGAAGGAGCATGGCATTATGGTGGTGGGTTTTAAAGGTTCTGGAGCTACAAGAAGAGCAGGCAAATTGGATCCTGGGGTTAACACTGACATTGGCTTGTCTGGCTAAGTTGGTGAGCCATTCTTCCTTGTCCCATCACTACACGGCCTTGTAACAAGTCCTTTTCCAGTGCTCCTATGACACCCTTTAGGTACCAGAAGATGCTGTAAAGTCTCCAAGCCTGCCTTACTACTAATGTGTTCAAATGAAAAGGGTTTCTTAAAGTCAGAGACTAGTGTGTAGGGAAGGACTTACAACATAGACAAACCTTTAGAGAAATGTTTACATTAAGTCAGATCCTGGATTCACAACAAACTCTCTTGATACACAGGTGTGATAATCTTACAGAAATTAATTTATCTGAGTTTGAGTGTGATTTTCACTTAACATCCACCTCTATGACAGTGCTTCTCATTACCATATTTGTTCAAACCCCCAAGATTTTATAATCTTATTTTTTTCAGGAAAACAATTCTCAAGGTCTCAAGTACTTTACCTGTATTAACATGCTCACATGATGCATTTCTTTGCAGGTGAAGAGGTCATTACTCATTTCCTTGTTTTTGCTAACTCTGAATGTCTGGTAGTTTCTAATGAAATCCATGAAATATTGTCTGTTTACCAGCTTTAGAAAATAGGGCCAGAATTTTACTTAATTTGCCTAATTTTGTATTTCAAAGTCAGGTTACATATCTGTGTAACAAATGTTTATACCATTCAGCACAGTTCTAAGCTTCTTTTTAATTAATGCCATTATTTAATTTTGAACAATGCCTTCCCTTTCTAAAAATCTTCTAATTCTATCAATATTCACAGTTAGCGCAAGTTTCAATACAAATGGTAATAAAATAAAATATTACCTTTCACAAAGCAAAGTAGTTGTGGCAGTTCCCCTAAAGTTATTATTGTATTCCATCATATTTATGAAGATACAGTACACTTATGAAATAGAATACAAACAAAGAGGCAGTTAGCAACAAAGCAAAATAGCTCATTTTATGCTTAGCATGACAGTTTCATTACTGCCCTACACAAATTTCATAGTTGTAATAAGATCTGTAGTCTCTATTTTGAGACTAAAAACACAGCATGCCTGGCTTCTGTGCAGCTCTGCAAGTTCTCATTTTATGAATCATAATATCTTAACTTGAAATTTGCATTAAAATAAGGCTAAAATGATAGAAAGGAATTGTGGGACTCTAGTTATTCTCATTTAGGCATCCTAAATGCCTGATTCTTAAGATTAGAATCAGTCCTCTTAAATAAGTTGGAGAGAGGGAGAGAAAGAGAAGGAGAGAGAGAGGAGAAAGAGGAAGAGGGAGAGGGAGGTAGAAGGAGGTATTTCTGAAGGGTTCAAAGAGAGATTTGGTCTGTTCAAGTTAAGGCATTTATTGAGGAACTGAGGCTCCTACTCTGACCAGTCAGGCACTTATACTGGGGACATTACTGCTTTGCATCTGGCAAGAGCCTGTTTTACATAATTGCTGTGTTTATAGAAAATCAAAGTCAATTGGTCCAATAAAGGCAACCCATCCTTGTGAAAAAATTAAAAAAAAAAAAAAAGAATTGAAAAATGCATTTGATTTTTGTATGAGGTCTTCATGTTTTGTAGCCTTTTATGGGTCTCAGCAAATGGAGAACCCAAAATGGTTCCATGAAAACCTTTCCAGCACTTTTTTGTCTGACTATTAAAATGTATTGTCTTCTGCATAAGGCTATAAGTATGTAAGGTTATGGAACCCTATAAAATATTAAAGCTGTTCCATTATTCTCTATCCATAATATACGTATACATACATATATTCTGTGTTGGGACTAAGCAGGAAGTGTATGATCCTCCTTATAGAGATTATTTATCAAGTTCAAATTGTGGTTACTTCCTGAAAGATGCATAATTTCTCTCTAATGGGAAATATGGTGATTTGGTTTCATTGTGCTTCAAGGCTGGTGGAATCAAAATTCTAATCCTACATTTATAAATTAAACAAGATATAAATGCTTCCTGTTACACACTGGTAAAGTTTTTGTCTAGATGTGGTTTTGGCCCATGCCAAGTGAAACCCTTCTAAAATATCTGCTGGCATACTTCAGAAATTAGTCTGGACTAAAGACACATGCAGAAATGAGGCAGCTTCAATCCCTTTACCTTTTGGAAACAAGGTAATGGAAATGCCAGATTCAGTGCCAGCTGGCTCACGTGTCAGAGCAGTGTCCTGTGCAGTGTCAGCTTTCCGGCCTCCTGTCTGGTATGTTTTGCCTTTCTTGGGGAGCTGGGAGTATTTGAAAAGCCTAACCCAGATGTCAGTGCCCTGGATTTGGACTCCTTAGAGATGAATCCACACTCACACCAGTTGCTTTTATTTTTTAATAAAGTTTATTAAATGTGGCAAACCAGAGTATCTCTCTGGTTCTCCTGATGGGCAGGAGCCTGGACAGGGGGGGTGAGTCTTCCCTGGCCTGTGCCTGAAACAGTGGAGATTTTTGGTCTCANTCAGAAGAGATAACTCCGACAATTAAAGTCACAGACTTTTCTTGTGCCATAGGCCTTTCATTATAAAATGGGGTATTATTCCCTTACTTGACATCTTTGTGTCTCTCAAGACAGATATCTATTCCTGACTGAAAAGAGGAAGCCCTGTGAGCATCCACTTGTATAATGAGGCAGGTTATTTTTCAAGGTAGAAATTTATCAAAAAGCTGCAACAGTGGGAATTCTATTTTCTTCTCTGGGGCAATTTTAGTAGCTGTTGCTTGTATTAAAATTAGAGTCCAAAAATAACTAATGCTTCATTATGGATGATTAACATGCTATAACTAAAAAAAAAAAAAAAAAGGCAGACAAGCTTTTCCACAGAAATAATTGTGATTCAAAGTGGTAAAGTGGAAAACATTCTAAAGAAAAACTTGCAGCTCTGGGAGAAAACTCTTGTTCCCCTTACACTGCAATACCCCTCATGATTTCTGAGTATAAAACCAGTGGGACTCTGTGTGCTGAATTATTCTTCTTTTCTCATTAAGTTTGAATTTTAATAGTGAGAATTTTTTTTTCTCCTGTTCTTTTATTGAGGGAATTATTTGGAATTGTACAGTGCTTTCAGATTCATTTGGGAGTACAGGCCCACCAAACCAGAAAAGTTTGCAAGCTTTTCACAAGTACCTGTGAACAGAAGCCACCAAACATTTGACTATGTGACTATAATGCTTTATTAGGTATCACTCATTGTGACTGCAGCATCATGCAGGTCCATGACAAACTTTAAACCCCACAAAGCCATCAGCAATGGCAAAATCATATCTCAGATCCACCTCAGAGAATTCATCTAGAGATTTTCAGCACCCCATGAGTTTGAGTACTGTATGAAATAGAAGGGTTAGAATGTATGGAGCTCACAATTGTCAGTGGCACAGTTGAGAGTCTCTGGGTAAGTAACAAGGGACAAAAAACCAATGTGGATGCCATCATGGGAGTCTACTACAGACTTCCTAGCCAGGAAAATCAGGACAACTAATTATTTTTTGAGGAACTGAGGGATACTTCTGAGTCAACTGCCTTTGCACAGCTGGCACAACCCAGGCCAGAAGACTCCTAAAAAACCTAAAGGAAAACTTTATGGAGCAGGTCATAAGGAAGCCAGCTGAGAAAGGTGCCCTCCTTGGTCTGCTGCTTTTCCACACAGCAGAGATTGGAAGCCACAGCAACCATGTAGTGATCAAGTTTAAAGTCTCTGTTGACAAGAGAAAAAGTGCCAGCAAAAGCTCAGCTTTGGACATAAATACAAAAGACTTCAGGCTACTCAGAGAACTATTAAGACCCCCTGGAAAAAATGTTTTAGCAGGTGCTGGGGTCCATCAGTGTGGGTCCCTTTTTAAACAGGGACAGAACACAGGAGCAGAAACTCTGAAATGTCAGAAGCCAACTAGGTGAAGCTTGGGGTTGGTTGAACAGGATTTCCCTTGGAAATAAGGCAAAAAAGGAAGGTGTATGTCCAGTTGGAGCAAGAATTGAGATGCTTGCCACTGCAGGGAGAAAATATGGACAGCCAAAGTTCAACTGGAGTTGAAGCTGACCAGAAATGTGGGGGACAATAAAGAGTTTTTCAAAATTCATGAATGGCAAAGGGCTGTGCAGAAATAACATGATCTCATTACTGGATTAGGATGATCACCTCAAAAACAGGGACAGAGATAAGGCAGAGATTTTTAATGTCTTCTTTGCCTCTTACTTCAACATGGATGACAGACCAAGGGGGTTTCAGTGCCCTGAGCTGGAGGACCATGACTGTGACAATGATCAACTCCCAGGTGGCCCTGAGCTTGTTGTGGGATCTGCTGCTCCAGCTGGATCCCTACAAATCTTTGGAGCCTGACAGAACCAATCTGAGAATCTTCAAGGGCCTGCCTGATGTCATCATAAAACCTCTTTCAATGATTTTTGAGAAGTCTTGGGAATCTAAAGAGGTCCCAGCTCAGTGAAAGCTGGTGAACATTGTCCTAATTTTCAAGAAGGGCAAGGAGGACCCCAGAAACTGCAGGCCTGTCTGTCTCACTTCAGTGCCTGGTAAAGATATGGAGAAAATTATCATCAGATATAGTGAAAAACACATGGAGAACAACACAGTCATTGGTCACAGCCAGCACAGCTTCATGAGAGAAAAGTCCAGCTTTTCAAACCTGATTTCCTTTAATAACAAGGTAAGCCCCTACCTGATCACAGGAAGCCAGTTAATGTAACAGTTTTGGATTTCAGTAAAGCTTTTACTAATTTCTCCCATAGTATCCTTCCGGATAAAATGCCCAGCACAGACCTGGATAAACACAACACACTCTGTATTTGACACTAAAGTGAGGCACAACACAATTCTTTAAAGATTTAAGAGGAAGTTTCTGTCAGCAGTTCAGTATAAACTATTTACTTATTATAACTAAATACAGAATCCTTCTGAGCTTCAAACACACTGGCAACATACCTCCATTGACTGCAGGGAACTCAGTATACATTTGGGATGAATTTGGTTCTAGGAGTTTAAAGCTTCAAGGAAAATCTAAAGGAACCAAGGGAAATCAAGACTATTGAATGAATTCCTGATGCATATGTATTCTTTTATTGAATTGTCTCCTCCAGGGTTTATTATGGATGCATAAATTTTTGTTAGAAGAAGTTGTTCAAGTTTTATTTTTTTAAAGACAGAGCCATACCATGAAGGATTATAAAATTATTTTATGTATTAACCTGATGTTGAGACAGAAATTTCAGCCAAGATTATAAAATTATTAAGGAGTAGTCATCTCTACCCACTGAACTTGAAATGCTTTAGACTTCAGCAGTTACGGGTGTCTCAGATGCTCTGCCACTTTCACATACAACTCACATCTCTCAGGATTCTTGGGGGATGTCAGGAGATAGCAGCAACCCATCAGCAAGTCCTACCAGAAGCAGCCAAAAATCTGCTGCTGACAGTTGCCATGACCAACTAATCAACCTCAAAATTAGGTCAGCTGGTTTTTTAACAGGTAAACAAGACACAATTGCATCACTGAGAAGACAACAGAGAAAATCAGCCTGTGATCCTTTCATAAAAGACCATTGAAATACATATATTAAATTTTAATTTTCTCTTCCAAATAACTGTCCTGTGCTCTTATACCAACACCTCAATACATTGGCATGGAAATAAGAACAAAAGAAAATACATGACTCATAAATCTGGCTTGATGAATGGATTTAAAAGTGCCAAATATGAAATATGTGTCCTCAAGACAGAGTGTAATTAGCACCCAATACTGAGAATGTTGTTAATACCAGATGTTGTTCTATTTAACATGGCTCATCATACCTAAGCTTTTCCCACTAACTTGTAAGGACCCTACCTAATTAATAACCCTTTCTAAGCAGACTAAGCTTTTAATTAAGGCAAAAGCAGTGCTTGCAAAGCATTGATCTAAAAAGGCATTCAATCAAACACACGTTACTGCTTTTGTGGCCTTTAGGGAGTATTGTCTCCAAGTTGTTACTTAGGAGAACTGAGCCTGATTTTGGCTGTGGCTAGTAGATGCTGCAATAGTACAAGTAAAATTATCACAAACTACTTTCATAATCATGATTAAGGATAAGATAGCCTAATACTTTTACTACATCCATTATGATGTAGAAACAAGCTGCTCATGATTTGGACAGGTGCACTGTTTCCTGGGTGAAAAAACTTGCTGGAAGGATGAGACCAGAGACTGATGGTGAGAGCAGTTACAACCATTTGGTGGCAGGTCTCTAATGTCATTCCCCAGGGCTCAGTACTGGGACCAGTCCTGTTTGACATCTTTATCGATGATTTGGATGAAAACTCAGTAAACTTGCAACTGGCACCGAGTTCGGTGGGAGAGATGATCTCCTGGAGGGTAGGAGCACTCAGCAGAAGGATCTGGACAGGTTGGATTGATGGGTTGAGGAAAACTGTATGAGATTCAATAAGGTGAAGTGCTGGGTCCTGCTCTTCAAACACAACAACCCCAGGGAGCTCTGCAGGCTGGGGACAGAGTGTCTGGAAAGCTGCCCTGCAGAAATGGACTTGTGGATCCTGGCTGACCTTTGGGGCTGAACATGAGCCAGCAATGTGCCCAGGTGGCCAGGAAGGCCAATGGCATCCTGTTCTGTATCAGGAATTCTGTGACCAGCTATGGGGGGATGTGATTGTCCCTCTGTACTCAGCACTGGTGAGGCCACACCTTAAATCTTGTATTGTTGTGGGTCCTTCACTTCAAAAAGGATATTGAAGTTCTGGAGCATGTCCAGAGAAGGGCAATGGAGTTGGTGAATAGTTTAGAAAATAAGTCCTGTGACAAATGGATGAGGGAATTTGGGTGCTCTACCCTGGAGAAAAGGAGGCTCAGGGGAGACCTCATTGCTCTCTACAACTGTCCAGAAGGAGGCTGTAGTGATATGGGGGTCAGTCTCTTCTTTTATGTCTCAAGTGAAAGGATGAGAGGAAATGGCCTTAATCTGTATATGGGGAGGTTCAGATTAGATATTAGGGAGAAAAAAAATCACTGGAAGAGTGGTTAGGCACTGGAATCTGCTGCCTAGGGAGGTGATGAAGTCACTATCTCTGGAAGTGTGCAAAAGGTTCAAGGCATTTGGGGTTATGTTTTAGGGGTAATTATGGTGGTTCTGGCTTGATGGTTTGACTAGGAGATCTTGAAGGCCTCTTCCAAACTTGATGATTCTCTAATTCTGTGATTCTCTCTTTTATTTTTTATCACTGCTGTAGAGTCTTGAATACACTTTTTTTGTGTGTGTCCATACTCGATCTCTCTCACCCAGCATCTACCTGCAGTGCAGCAGGGCTTCCATGTCTGTTTTCACACCATCTCCTGTGGCAGACTGCCTCCGCCCCAAGAGGCATCTCCATGTGGGGTGCAGTCCTGTCGGTCTGGACCCTTCAGTTCCCTTTCCTTAGCCCATTCTCTTGCAGTCCCTGCTCCTCTTGTAATTGGATCCTGACCCTAAACTCCGTCCTGGATGTACCCTATAAAACCTGCCATCCCACTCTTGTTAGTGTTCTTGTCCCTGCGTTGCATCCCAGGGCTGCTTTATGTTTCTGCTAGGCTTCGGTGTATAATTTTTGTTCTTGTTAATAAACGGACTCTTGGATCTTCTGGACAAGAACCCGTCTCGTTCCTTTTTCCGACGTTGGCCACAGGTGACTGTCCGAAGTGCCAGAGCCCAGAGAATCCCCAGCTTGTCGCTGCACCAGTGCAAAGCAGGCGGCAACAATCTCCCTGGGTAACAATCATTTGTTTCATTGATAATTCCATCCCAGCTAAATACTCCTTTTCTTCCTCCATCCTAGCACATAGTCCCTTCTTTGTCTTCAGTGATTTTGCCAGTTCCCAGCTCTTTGTATCTATAGACTTTCTACAGTATGTTTGCAAGAGGGAGGGCTGAGTTGGAAGTCTTCCTTTTCAGTTTTTTCCACCTAAACACAGGAAAGGCTGACTGTTAATAAGAGTACCTGCTCTCCATTTGAGTGCCCTGAGCAGCATCTATGTAGCAAAGTCTGCACAAGACCAGAAAAGAGTGAGGAATATCTTGTTAACTGAGTGGAGGTCATCTTAATTGAATCTAAAAATTTATGGAGAGTCGGTTTTAAAATTTTTAGTAATTTGACCAAATATGATCAGCTTTAAAACCATGCTTCACAATTTTGAATTCTAAAAGTCATCTACCTATCATTTATCAAAGCCCTGTTGCTTGAAGGTACCAGAATTTTAAAAAGAAATGGGAATATTTTCTGCCAAGATCCTGGCTTGATCATATTATTGAATGAGCCTTGTTATAAATATAGAAATTAAACAGCTCCTTTGTGTGCCAATACTTTATTAGTTATCACAGATTAACAGATGCTATAAATCCTGTGTAAACTTCTAGGGCTGTCATTGCCATCAACCAGTTTCACATCTTTTAAAACAGCATGTGCTCATCCCTGAACCCCGGAGCGCAGTGTCTGCACTGGCCTGGTATCTCTCCTAATAATGAGGGGGGGAAAAAAGT
>VWYE01024474.1:0-15923 GCA_013398995.1 Alaudala cheleensis
CTGCTGCAGCCTCACACCCAAACCATGGAGAATTTGCCTTATTCCAGGCAGCAGTTTTATCATCTTAATCACGGATTAAACAACTGTCTTTCAGGAGAGAAAGGGATGGGGTTTAAACAGGCAGACAGAGGGATGCTGCTCTGTCTCACAGGCAAACCAGCATGGCTGGGGAAAATGTCCCCAGAATGGAGAGGGCAGAAAGTGGAGGGGTCTGAGCAGGAGTGAGGATGTCCTCAGTGGGCAGGGGGAGGCAGGGCCAGCAGCACTCGTGGTGAGACCCTGGAGGTGCCCAGCAGCTCCCATCACACACCAGAGTCTGCCCACCCGAGCAGAGATGCCCAAAGGAGAGCACACCCTGCTGCCTGAAGAGCTGCCTCAGCACCCCTGAGCTTTGCTGCACACACACACACACAGAATTTGAGAGCAAGAGCAGCACAGCCTGGGGTTTGGTGCTTGTGAAAGCCTGAAAACACACACACAAACACAAACACAGAGCCCTGCTCCTTTCCTCCCTGCACTCACATCTCTCACTCCCCCATCCCCTGCTTGCAAACCCAACAGCTCTGGGAGCTCCCTCCCATCCCACCATCAAACCCTGCCCCAGTGGGCTCTGAGGCCATCGCAGAGGGCTGCCAGCAGAAAGCAGCAGGTTTGCAAACACAGCGACACAAACCTGGCTTCCCCTTAGGGGATGGAACCAAAAGAACAGGCAAAGATGAAAGCAGAGAGCACTTTGCTGCTTTGTCCTCAACAACAAACAGACATCACAACAATGCCAGGGAATGGCAGCTCAGCGCTGCCAAATGTGGGAGTTGTAACTCCACAGGTACACCAGCACAAACGAGCAGAGCAGAGAGGCTGACACGGGGCAGGTACCTGCTGTTCCACCAAACCACCACAGAAACAGCCAAACAAACACAGCACAACCAACACGTGCTTTTCATTTAAAAACGCTCATCCCGCAGAGGCTGCGTCCTCCACAGCACACCCAGAGACACAGCCCTGAAGCGGATCCATCACTGGTAACCAGGCAAAACATTTAGTGAGGATCACTGGGATTTCTGCCCAAGTAACACCTCCAGGACTGGGCTTCAGCTGTTTGGATTTCCCTGGCAGACTGATGTCACTGGTTTGCTTAAACGAGGGCTTGAGTTGCCTCCCCGTGCAGAATGAGAAGGTTTATTTGTTCTGAGATAAAGTCTGGAGACACATTAAAGATGCCCTCACTCCTCCCCTTAGATCAGCCTGACATCTGTTTCAAAAACGTTATGAAACACTCTCTGAACCTGCCGTGGGATTGAATATTTTGATATTTCACCGAGGCGCCGTTCGAGCGAACTTTCACCTCCAAGTGAAGGTTTGGAGTGTCAAAAGTGAAAACAAACCACTCAGAGCCTTTCAGTGGGACAGACCTCCAGTGACACTGCATGTGGGGAAATAATTGCAGATGGAATGGTGGCGGGGGAAGTATCACCTGCCACGGAATCTCGCCCGGAGTGAGCGCTGGGTTGTTGTAAGATCGTATCGTTGTGGTAACACGTCCAGGCTGGGGCAAGGTCACTGCACAGGAAGCCCTCACACAACAACAGGGTTTTGTTCCTTGTGGTTAATGGTGCCAGAATGGGGTGGGGGATAAAAGAGAAAAAAAAAAAAAAGCCTAGCTAAATATTTTTGCTACAGAAAAAGCAGAATTCTGTTACAGGGAGTGCTTTTTCCATGTTTACAAACGAGAAATAAGAGCAGCAAAAAGATGATGTTTATTGAAAATGAGGGAGGGGGTATTTAACAAAAAAAAATTTAAAAGGTTGGTATATTGATCATGACAAAAGGAGGATGCTTGCCAGCTCAGTGGAATTTTTGTCACCTATAACAACCCAACAGTTTTGGACCACACAGAGGTGATCTCTTTCTCAAAGCCCCTGGGTGGGGCAAGATTTCCACTTCTCCCGTGGAAAGGAATCTGGAGAGGATGTTTTAACCACACAGAGGTGTTACAGCAGCAGAGTGATAGCAAACTCATCACAGACACTCTGGAAAGCACAAAGAGGATGGGGATGTCTTGGTGAGGGTCTGGAGAGAGAGAGCAAACTCATGGTCCACAGTGAAAATGTGAGGATACCATGAGGTTCACCTTCCTCAGGACAGCCAGCACCATGGCATCGAGGTTCTACTGCACTTTGCACAACAAACATGCCCAGACAGAGAGGAGGAGAAAGGGGAAAAAGCCTCTGTGCCTGAGCCCTGTGCAGGTGTGATCTGAGCCCTGGAAGCCAAGCAACAGGCACAGGGGTTTGCAGTGTTCTGCAGCCAAGGCAAACAAGGCACAGCAAGGCCCAGCTTTGGCCCCCTCAGGATCCATAAAGGGGCCTCTGGGAGCTGTGGGGGGCACGTTATTCCTAATTGTGTCTTGTTGAACTTGGCTCTTGAAACAGCAAATCTTCTGCTGTCTTGGCCAGAGTCCTCAGTCTCACACCTTGGTGGGGCTTACCTCTTTCCTTGGATTGGTAAATTAAAGAAATCTCTCAAGTTGATGCACGTTAAATGGTTTTTCATCAAAACCCACTGGTTTTTATGAGAGGTAGTTAGGGTGACATGCTGAGAACCTCTCCAATGCACAGGGAGAATTCCTCACAAAGAGGACAAGATCCTCCCTTTTATACTCCAGCTTCTCTGATTGCCACCACCTTTGTCTGGACTTTCCCCTCCTGACCAGCAGCAAAACAAGACACTTATGCCCAACAGAGGTGATGAGCATCCCTCTGCAAACACAGCTGGAAATCCCAGGATCTCACTCCTCCAGGAGTTAAGGAGAGATTCCCTCCTGAGGAAGAAGCACCAAGACCTTCAGTTTATGCTGCCCTGCCCTGAAGGGTTGGCTGCAAAGCTCACAGGCAGCCCAGGGCCTAGAGGGATGTCTTAACATCACCCCTCAGCTCTGTTTTATTCTATTAATGACAAAGTCAAAGAGATATAATGGCCTCGAGGGTGTTGGTCCCATTCTCCCAACCCCACAATGGTTCTGTGACCTTATTCCCCCCTCTCACCTGCAGGTTACCCAACCAAACCCCATCCCTCTTACCCAGGAGAGCTCCTGCAGCCATCCCTCTGCTCTTTCTGCAGGGCTCAGCCCTCCCAGACTTCCACAAGTCACCTTTGCTGCTGTACCTGCAACAGCTGCCTGCTTCAGAGGACAGGAATTGGGGATAAATACTCACTTTTATTCCTACAGCAAAAGAAACCATCAGCTGCTTGGTTAGAGGTGTGCTGCATGCAGAGGCAGGGAAAAATACACTGCTTTTCCCTGAGATAGGAAATAAACTGACCACAAAACCCATCAGCTGCTTAATGAATTTCAGCTTCCTGTCTGATCTGCTCCAAACTTTCTCAGCCCTGCCAGCTCCCAAGCATCTTCCTCTGGTGTGTGTGTCTTGGATTATCATTTCACAGGGGAGTTCACTGCTTTTTTTCTAGTTTGCACCTCCTTTCCCTCATTCCTGTTCTGTATTTCCCACACTTTCTGATCACTGAACACTGAGAAATGGGAACTGGATAAATCAGCATCACACCTTGTCCAATTACCTCCCATTATAACCACATCCAGATGCTCCACTTGGAAGTTGCAAGGAACTCCACCGGGGATGGCTGTAAAATTTAAAGCATATCTATTCCATTCCTCTCTTATCAGGTCACAATATTCCCCCTTTTAGCATCAAACACGTGGATAATTTGCAATCATCCCAAAATAGCAGGGAAAATGCAGAGCTGGACATGTCCAGTACCCACAGACCAGAGCACACCTCACACAAAGCCAAGGCCAAAACACATGAGATCTTGTGTACAACATAAAATAACCCTGCTCCTAATGTTTAAAGCATCCAGGTTTCTCTAGACCTGCTTCCTCTGGTGTTTTTTCCTTCTTTTCTTCAAAGCTTGCAGGCAGAGCCACACCAGGATTCCCAGATCACCGTGTCCCATGGTATCAGTGCTTCCTGATGGCTGCTGCTGACAGCCTGCACATGGCACTGGTGATTCTATCAGTGTCTTGGAGGCACCTGGGATTGATTTACACTGACAGTCCCTTCACTTGTGTCACTGACAGCCAGTGAGGCTCGGATTTACAGCAGAAATTCCTGGTCTTAATCCATAAATTCATCACCTCGCGCTTGTGTGTCAAACCCACTTCTGTGGCTCCCCCTCTCCAATCCTCCTCCTCCTCTGCTGATGCCTCCCCACAATCCATCAGCAGCAACAGCTCCACTGATGGAAATATTTAATAAAATCAGCCATAAAAAGCCACTTCACAAGACTCCACCTCACAGCATATTTAGTCCTGCTATCAACAAAATCCCTCACGTGTCCTTTAAGCAGCTCCCTGTGGACTAACTCTTAAAATCTTGCTTTAATCCTTTTTTTTCTGTGACTAAACTAATAATTTCCAACAACAAATACTTGGACAAGCACAAATAAGATCCCTGGCTTTTCCTAGATGAAGAGAGTTTACAGAAGTGTCATATTTGACCAATGGGATGCTCCTGAACTGAACCTGCATGCAATCCCACTTCCCAATCCCCTTTGTCTTTAACAATTCTCCAATATCCACTGCAAAGCTTTTCCTTCTGTTCAGATCAAACCCAAAGACCTGCAGTTATTCACCACCACTAAGTCTTTTGTTACAGTCACTGTAAAACACAATTAAAGCTGGGATTATGGTGGGCTTATGCAGAACAGTGTTTTAATCCACAAATGGTCCTGTGCAAGCCACATTTGGAGTCAAATCCAAGCTGGTGCAAGTAAGAAAACTGAGGGACAATTAATGCAACAGGACCTCAGTAATTCACACTGAAAGTGAGGAAACAACATCGAATATTTCTGACTAAAAGGAGTAAGAGAATACAAATAAATGCATCACAAAGTGCTCTCCTTTTCAGTTTCAAGCAGCAATCTCTGAGTGAACATCAGAGGAGCAGGCTGTACACAGCTAATGAAACCTTGCTAACATTAGACATGGCCACAGCATCTGTTAGTAAATCTTTGCTGAGGAGTGGACACAGACCAGCAGTTTCTAGAGAGCTTGTAAGAGAAGCAATGCACTGAAATGAGGCTTTGTCAGCTTCTATTGCACCCAAGTACAACGTTAAATTGAGGTTTAGTATTTCCTGCTGTGTCATCTCCTCAGGCAATTCTCCCCAGTGCCTGAGGTGATCCTCAGGTGATGCTGAACAGCCCAGCACCAGCAATTTCACTGTCCTTATGACTCTCCAGCAAATTTTCAATCAACAGGAAGGAAATGATGCCCAGGGCTCAGCTGTAAGGCTCAGAGCTGCTCCCCTGAACTCAATCTGCATCCAGTGGATGGTTCCAGGAAATTTTCACCTTGGAAAAAAACTTTTCAGTATCTTTCACGTGCTGAGCATCGAGCCCAGAGATGCTGCAGGAGCCCCACAGGCTCAGTGGCTCTGAGCTGTGCAGGTGCAGCAGGGCTGTGGCTCTGTCCCACAGCATGGGACAGGTTCCCTTCAGCTGTGGGTGCTCCAGGGCCAGTCCCAGACTCACAAAATCACAGAACCACCAGGTTGGAAGAGACCTCCAAGATCATCGAGTCAAACCCAGCCCTAACCCTGGCACTGAGTGCTACATCCAGGCTTTTATTAAACACATCCAGGGATGGTGACTCCACCACCTCCCTGGCAGACATTCCAGCACTTTATCACTCTCTCTATAAAAACTTTTTCCTAATATCCAACTTATATTTCCCTTGGTGCAGCTTGAGGCTGTGTCACCCACCTGCAGAGAATATTCAGGTAACAAATCTCCCCCAGAGAAACCCCTGAAGTTGGTGACTGCCCTGCCACTTTAGGGTTTCATCACCCATGGGGACAAATCAGCTACAGCCCTGCCCCAGGTCCCTCTCTGCTGGGGCAAACCACACCAAGCCCAGAGGAGCAGCCAAAGGAAAGGGAGGATCCCCCAGGACAGACACTACATCATCCCAAAACACACTTTATTCTGGGATTAGATCCCTTTGGGGACAGAGAAGAAGGATGTAGGATTATATGGAGCAGAACTGTGGATTTTGCAGCTTGGACCATCCCAGCACAAACCACCCCAGGTGACTTCCCAGCAGGAATCAGTCCCTCCAAGCACAACAGGATTACCTTTGTGAAACCAAACATCAGCTCAAACTGAGCCCAGCATTCATTCCTCAGGCTGATTGTTGCTTTGCAGAGCCTCAAACAACAGCAGCAAGGAATTCAGAGCCACAGGTAGGCTGTGAATCCACTCAGATACGAAGTCAGCAGTACCCACTGAAATGCAGGAAGCCTACAGCAAAATATACTATCCCTGACAATCCCTTCTAGATACCCATCTCTCATCATCATGGTGTTCAGCAATCAGAGTCAGTGACTTCCTGGCATCCTGGAGAATATTCACCTGCACCTGCCTTTCTCACCAGTTATAAAATTCCTGCCTGGCCATTTTTGGTGCCAGTTCTCCCTTGAATTTCACACTGAATTCAGTCCCTGGGTGAAGCCTCAGCATGGATTGCTCACCAGACCAGCAGCCAGAATTGATGTCGTGTCTCAGTGATGGGGCCGGGCGACCAAAAAGAAAAAGAGAGCAGGAGTAATAACAAGGAAAGCTGGTTTTACTTCAGGGTTAAAAGCCTAATCTTCCACTAAAATGGTACCACATGAGAGGAAAAGAGTCTCTTGTCCATGTGACACTGCTGACCCAGGCTTGGTTTAGAAGCTGTAATATCATTCCAAGAGAAAATCATGTTGGCTAGTAAGTGTTCTTCAGAGACACCTAAAAATCAGCAGAACTCAGAGAGAAGACAGCAAGGGATGGAAAAGGGCTGCTTTGTGGAGGAGACACTCTGAACCTCTGATGAGGAACACTAAAACCAGACAGAGGTAATGGGAAAGCCTATAAGGGCTCAGTGTGATGAAGTGCTCAAAAGCTTGGGTGTTTCCTCTGAACTCTCTCCAAACTCCCCAATTTAGGCTGAAAACCTCATGAGCTAAGCCCTTCCCAGGGGATTTCTGGAAGTTCCTGCTCTTTTTGGAAGCACGAGGGCTCATTTTTATTGCAGCAGTTTGGCATTCCAGTTTGCAGCAGGGTGAAAGGCTGAAGGCAGTGAAGAAGCAGAACTAATTTTTTTTCTTTTTGAGTGCTGTGAAAGACTGAATGTGAGTCTAAATGTTTCAGGTCAGTCTGATTTTGGGCACACACAAGCAGCTCTTCACGATAAACAGATTACACCCTCTCTTCAGAGCTATCCAAACACATAATGAAGCATCTTCCAGTGCATCTCAAAGACCCTGGTGAGTTGTTGATGGATAAGGGAACAACTGTAGGTTTTGCACAGCTCTGTGCTGGTCCTGCACACAAAACTGCACCAATGCACTGCCTGGCTGGGATGATTGAAAATCAGGCCACTGGTCACATTTAATTTCACTGAACGAATTACTACAACAGCTGAGTGAAGAAGTTCCTCCACAAACAACTCACAGCCCCTTCCTCCAATTCATTTATTGACTCAACTGCCCCCCAACACAGATAACCCAGATGTGATAACACTGCCGGGTACTGCAAACACTGCTCACCATCCATCACACACCACCTCCTTCTCCTTCACGTTTTCCTCATCTACTGAAATGTCACAAGAGGGAATTTAGAGCTCTTTGGCCCAAATGTTTTTGCTGATTGGAGCACATTCCTGGCCTCAAAGGAAGCCTGCAGACTCTGGTACTAACCACCTGTCCAGAAAAGTGAAAAAGCCTTATTCATTAAAAGTAATTAGGTGGATTTAAGCTGGCCACTTGCCCCAGAGCTATAAAGGGGCTTTTGGTTTGGTATTTCTGAATTAACAAGCAGAGAAAGAGAAGACCCATTAGAAAAAGTTAATTATAAACGTGGTCCTTCAAGCAGGTTTTGCTCTCAAACCTCTGCAGAGGCATCTTTGCTGTTCTGCTCCCATTTTTAACCTCACAGAGAGGTTGGTACCTCAGCCCCCATGACCTTACCAAGGTGCTCAGCAGGAGATGCACCTTCCATCCTGAAACTCCCAGGAATCTCCACGTGCCAGGACTGAGCAGATCCCCAACACAGGAATGCTGCAAAGTGTCAACAGCAAAGTACCTCAACCCAACCTAAAAAATCACAGCTCTGGCAGGGCTGGGAAAAGCCATGAAAACTCCATAATTCCTTCGGGAATGACAGGTTTGTTTTCTTGGTTTTGACGCAAATACAGTGACAAAGAACATTTAATGCCTTGTGTTTATCAGAATCTACTTGTTCAATGCAAATTCTGTTAAATCCAGGGAATTTTATTCCCCTCTTCTCTAAACCACAGTGGAAGATGTGAGGGACTGAAGTGGTGTGGGTGGTCAGGGTTATCCAGATCTGCCCCCAGCTGTAGGAGATCAATATTTCTTGCAGTTCCCATATGAAGACAACTGGTCCTACATGGAACCCCAGAGCAGATGTGAGTGATGGGAGCAACTTCTCAGCTTTTATGATTTTCATAGAAAACAGTTCATAGAACAAAGAAGGAGAACACAGAAGATTAATTCTGAGCCCTGAGGAATGAAGAACCTTGGAATGGTTAGGAGGAGATTCTCCTTATCACAGACTGGGAAAGTCATGTCCTCCAGCCTGAGACCCACAGGGAGATGCTTATCCCTGAATTTCTGGTGAGGCACCTCCTGTTCTCCTTCCCTGCTGATGGCAATAAAGCTAACAAGGAAATTGATTCCATATTTCAAAATATATTCCCTTTTGGCCAGGCTCTCTCTCCAGCAAGAAAAGACAACATCCTGAGGTTTGCTCCAACACCTTGAGAGAAGTGACTCAATTCCCTGTATTTTCATGCTAATAGGCTTTTTTCCTTCAAAAGTGTCAATCTATTTAAAAGGTCACCTTTATTTTTAAAAAATTCTTCATGAAAGATTTCAGAGTGCCTTTGACACTGGATTACATCATGTTTCCTCTGACACCTGAGTCACAAAATGCTCAGAGCAGGATTTCCAAGGCTTCCCTTTTGTTTTGTGTTCCCATGAATTCTACTCCCACCACCATCAATGGGATTATTGCCACAGGATTCAAAAGAAGGGCAGGCAAACTCTGAACACATCTGAGGGCCCAAACCTCAAAGCCAACATCCTCCACTCCAGAAAACAGCAGAATGGATATGTCAAATAAGAGGCCCATTATGAACAAAGCAGGCTAAAAATATAATAATAATAATAATAAGCCCAAAAGAAAAAAAATTAATAATAATACCATAATGCAACATGTTCCCTACAGCCATGGCAGCTCACTGTGATGGATTTGAGGTGGTTTAAGGTGCCAGTTAATTGAATCAAGGATTAAAGCAGTATCACTGAATATGTGCAGAGAAAGGGTGAAAAGGATGCCATAATGTCCTGCTTGAACCCCAAAACAGGACCAGTCCTGCCCATTTTTCTTTCCTGCTCCACGTTTCCCAAGCAGCCAGAAACCAATTCCACTTGTTCCATGCTCCTTCCAAACTCCTCCAGAGCTCTGCTGTCCATGGCTGCACACTCCTCTCCCAACACCCACCAGCTGCAGCCCCTCCTGTAATGGGCAAACACAATCCAGAAGTTCTCCTAATCCTCTTCCCAATAGCTTTTGAATCCACAAAGTTTTGTCCTCTCTGTCTTCTCACTCTAAATTAAAACATCAGAATTTCTCTTTTTTTTATAGGTCACACGTTCCCAGGTCTGTAAGTGCCCACTGCAGACTCTTCTGGAGGATCATCCTTTCCTGAATCCAACAAACTCCTCATTTCCCCTTATCTTCAGAGTTCAGCCCAACCTCAGCACAATCATCCTCACAATAACCCCACAACTTCCTCCTCCAGTTTTGATCACAACTGAGATCACAACTTTTTGACCTTTTTCAAAGAAGAGTCTGTTCAGAGCAGTTTCACCATTTTCACCTCTAAAACAGCAAGAACATCTCTGGTGCAATCTAGACATGATTCCACAAAACTTTTGGCCAGCACAAAACACATCCTGGCAGCAGGATCAGTTCTCCTGCAGCTTAAAGCCCAGTGCTGTGAAGATTCTTTCAGAGCAGAACTGAGGTTTAGGACTCAGAACTGAAGTGCTCTAATCCTTCCCAGGAGAGGCCAATGGTGCATGTTAAGAGTATTAAGCCTGAGATGCACTAAATCCTAAACATTTCCAAGGTGCAAGCAGAAATAGATCACAATCAAAGCCTGCAATTCAAACGTGCTCAGGAGAATGAGCTCAAAGCCAGGCTCTGATTTCAGGAGAACTCTTCTCCACACGCTGGGAGTGCCAGATCTGCATGAAGATATTAAAAAGTAGTTCCAGTCCTTATCTTTAGCCCATCTGAAGATCAAAGAGAATTGGAAAGAAAAGCATTCCAAGGCATTGAAGTGATACATTTGTAATGAGTTTCTCCTATTATTCCACACACTTGGGATTTTTTTTGGGGGGGGAGTGGGGAAGGAAGACAATTTTGTCAGCCTGTTAAGAAGTGAGGATGGAAACACATTTTAACACATTTAACTCGTCATTTTCTTCCCTCTTCTCCTATTTTTCCTGAAGAGATCCATGAAATTGCAGGAGATACAAATCCTTTATCCACAGTCTGCAGGTGTTGACATGCAAGACCCTCAATATGTAAATAAATTGGGCTGGGCTTTTTTTTTTTTTTCCCTTACCAAAGCAGCATTGGTCAGCAGATAAACAGCAACAATGCATCCCATGTGATGGCCCAAATAATTAATTCCTATAACCAGGAATCTTCTGGAGCATCTCTTAAAGTCTAACTCAGAGGGAAGGGGCTGCTCCTCAGTAAGTGAAAGAGTGAGATCTCTGAGAAGGAAATTCAACTCCAAACCAGCTGCTGTTTTAAAAATCACATCTCTTGATCATGAATTAGATGATGAGGGATGAAGTAAGGAATGAATGAGTGAAAGAGAGCAGAAAGAGAGAGAGAGAAGCACGGGGAGTCTCAGAGGATTATGAGAGCGGTGCCAGTGAGGAGGCTGTGCACAGAAACCATCTCCTTCCCTAAGTCGGCATTTTGCCAAAAAAATCAAAAAAAAGACCCTGATCCCTAGAAATGTTCCTGTCTGCTGGCTCCTGGAGATAAGGGAGTGATATTTCACAGTCTGACACTAATCATATTTGGGCATGCTAAGTAAGGACGGGCCAGGGGCTTTCTTTGCAGCATTGCATATTCCAAGTTCAAAGCAAAAGCTCGTTACTGTGCCTAAAAAATCCTCTTAGCTCAGAAACAGGAGGAGAAAAGGGAAGAGAAAAAAAGAAAGTGAGGGAGCTGCTTGGAGTGGAGGGGGGATGAGGAGAAATGTCCTTATCTCTGTGCTGTTGTCTCTCCCCAGCCCCATCAGTGATGTCTGCTGCAATATTTTATCATGGAGGGGGAAGATGCTCCCCTCTTTCCCCACCCCACCCATGAAAATCCAACAGGAGGCTCACTGATGCAACATTTCATGGCTGTGATTTCCACATCCCAGTCCCCCTTCCATCTGAAGGCAGAACAGCCACTGTGGAGCCAGTTGCTGGGGTGAAATGAGTGGAATTATCCCCACTGCATTCCCAGCTGGCCCTGTCTGCTCCTACAGCAGGAAATTGCTCACCTGGCTCAGCTGCTCCCTCTGAGCAGAGGTCACTGTCTGCCTCTGCTCTGGGCTCCTCATTGCAGTGTTCCCCCCACCAACAAAACAACAACAAATCCTTCCCTAAAACAACAAATCCATCTCAGCAAGGCTGGGATGGAGAGGCAGGAGGAATCCTGTCCCTGTGAGCAGCACCCTGCACATGCCATGATCACCCAGCCCTCAGCCTCCTTGGCAGGGCTGCTCCTCTCCACCCCAGCTGTGGCTCTCGGGGTGTGAGGAGCACAAAAATAAAACATCTCCAGGGAGCAGGGGAGGCTTTATCCAGCACAGCCTCTCTAAAATAACAGTCCTTATCCAAACCCATCATTTTGTGCTGCATCTCCAGCAAACCCCACCTGCAGGGCTCAGCAGTGGAGGGGCTGGGACAGATTCAAATGACAGTTTCAGCAAACAGCAGAATAAAAAAGTGAATCAGCCTGGAGAAGAGCCAAGGAAGGTCACTATTTTGAATCTCAACATTACCCAGAATGAATGTTTCAACTCCCCTTTTGCCAAATTGTATTTTTAGCTGGAGACTAATCTACTTTTAATGAAGAAGACAAAATAACCCCCATGTGAACTTCAATTTGTTCCACAATTGACAATTTCCTCATATTTTATTTTTTCATTCTGCCCTGCAAGCCAAAATAAAACCCAGACTGCTGCTCACAGCATGAGCTGGAGCTACCACAAGACAGTGGCTTGCCAGAAGTATTTCTCATCCCTCCCAAGCTCTTCTGAACACCTCAGACCAAGTCCTGCAGACTGATCCAATTGTGAAATATCTCTGGTCAACTTGGAACCCTCCAAAGAAGCTCTGTTTCACTGGGAGTAAACAGCTACAATTGAGCATTTCAGGAGCAGCATCCTTGGTCTGGAGCTGTCAGACAGGGGATTAGGAAAGAGAAGAAAACTCATTGGGATTGAAGCTGAGCAAAAACCCCACTGGTCCCTGGGGAGCTGGACAGGCAAACAGCAAGAGCTGGAGGTGGATTCATTTCATTATTTCAATTACTATCCACATGACATCACTTATTGCAGTGTCTGGATAAAAGAGGCAGAGTTTGTTCCCACTAAACCTCGTGTGGCTTCCACCTGAACCACCACCCAAGAGCTATTTCTGCTCACCAGGGCAGATTTGTCCCTCAGCCTCCACCCTGCTCCTAAATGGAAACCGGTTTGGACACGAGCAAACAAACATCAGGATTTAATCCTGCTCACATCCAGCCCAATCCAGCAACACAGCACCCTCCCTGGAGCCCACACTGCTCACTGCCATCAATCTGGGTGTGGAGGGAATCACTCTGAAAGGTGCAGCCTGAACTCTTTTCCCAATGGGAAGCACACCCCTCCCTCCAGGCTTATGGAATGGTGCCATGATGCCCCTCACACCCTGATCCCTCTCATTCCAGGGGCCAGCACTTCTTACATCAGCTCCCCCCCATTCCAAAGACCTCAGGAGCTGCAAATGTTCAGGTTAGGGGTGGATAGGATTTTGTGTGTTTGTTTCAGTGAGAAAAAGCCCAATGCCTGGCCATGCTGAAATAAAATCACCTCCCAGAGTCCCATTCCTCTACAGAATTCCTGCCCTCAGCTCAGTCTGCTGCCCAGCCCAAAGGCTGTGGGGACAATAGGGAGCATCCCTGAACCCAGTGGGGAATTTCTTACAAAAGACACCACCAATTTCACATGGCCACATCCTCAAAAAATACTACTGATGTTTCTTTCTGTTTAAAAAACAGCCAGAGGTTCATTTCCTAGCAAAGTAAGAGAGATAATAGATAACCTTTATTCCTGAGCCCTGGATCTCCACCAGCAGCTGTTCCCTGTCCCTTCTCCTGCTGCTCATGCAGCAAACACTGCAGTGAACGTGCTGTGAGCTGTGAGCACCTTCCCTGCTCCTTCACAATCCTGATCATCAGCNTAGAATGAATACAAACTTCCCTCCAATTTAAGGAGGGAAATTTTTTTAGAATTGGGCCATCCATTGCTATAACAGAGTTCCACACAAAGGCCATTCACAGGGTGCAGATGCCCTCAGAAATGGGACACAGGTTTTCTGTTCAGACTCTCTGCTCATTTTGGATTGAGTGTTCATCTGAATTGCAACATGATCCACGTGGTTAATAAATATAACCAGTTGTGTAAATAAAATGCATGTATTTTATGGGATGCCAGAGGAACAGGCTGTTCCAGTGACTCTCATTGGAGCAGAAACTTCAGGAAGCCACAGCCAGCATCCCCTGACACACCACCAAGGGACCTGCATGACTGACTGCTCACAGCAGTGAAAATTCCTGAAAGCACATGAAAATACACAAGCCTTGAGTGGACCTGATCCCAACACTGCTCCTTGACTGATCTTCATCTTAATCCAGAAGAAATGTTCACTAATCTGCTGTGAAGAGCCCCAGCTGCAAACTGCAGAGATTTACCAGTGAAATATTGGAAGGGGGTGGAGAGTTGGAGGGAGCCTGCAGTCATTAGCTGCAGATTAATCATGAATTTAATTGCTTCTGATTGTGTCAGTCCACCCACTGCAAGGATTGCACCTCTCCAGCATTTGGCTGCTGAAGGGAAGGAAGGAGAGGTTTGGATGGGTTGGAAAAGGGAATGGTGACAGGCTCAGGCCTCAGATCCCTTCCTACCTTCACAGTCACAGCCAGAATCCAGAGAATCCAGAATCCCAGAGCAGCTGTGGCTGCCCCTGGATGCCTGGAAGTGCCCAAGGNAGCCTTAAATCTGAGTGCAATTAATACAAACTTCCCTCCAATTTAAGGAGGGAAATTTTTTACAATTGGGCTGTCCATTGCTATAACAGAGTTCCACATAAAGTCCATTCACAGGGTGCAGATGATCTCAGAAATGGGACACAGGTTTTTTGTTCAGACTCTCTGGTGTTCATCTAAATTTTGGATTGAGTGTTCATCTAAATTACAACATGATCCACGGGGTTAATAAACATAACCAGTTGTATAAATAAAATGCATGTATTTTATGGGATGCCAGAGGAACAGGTCTGTTCCAGTGACTCTCATTGGAGCAGAGACTTCAGGAGCCCACAGCCAGCATCCCCTGACACACCACCAAGGGACCTGCATGACTGACTGCTCACAGCAGTGAAAATTCCTGAAAGCACATGAAAATACACAAGCCTTGAGTGGACCTGATCCCAACACTGCTCCTTGACTGATCTTCATCTTAATCCAGAAGAAATGTTCACTAATCTGCTGTGAAGAGCCCCAGCTGCAAACTGCAGAGATTTACCAGTGAAATATTGGAAGGGGGTGGAGAGTTGGAGGGAGCCTGCAGTCATTAGCTGCAGATTAATCATGAATTTAATTGCTTCTGATTGTGTCAGTCCACCCACTGCAAGGATTGCACCTCTCCAGCATTTGGCTGCTGAAGGGAAGGAAGGAGAGGTTTGGATGGGTTGGAAAAGGGAATGGTGACAGGCTCAGGCCTCAGATCCCTTCCTACCTTCACAGTCACAGCCAGAATCCAGAGAATCCAGAATCCCAGAGCAGCTGTGGCTGCCCCTGGATGCCTGGAAGTGCCCAAGGCCAGGTTGGATGGGGGTTGGAAGAACCTGGGATAGTGGAAGGTGTCCCTGCCCATGACATGGGGGGAATGAGATGAGCTTTAAGATCCCTCCCAATCCAACCCCAAATCTGTGATTTTATGGCTCTGGCCACAGCTCCCAGGCTTGTTCTGTCCATCTGCAGCCCCAAGCCCAGAGCTGTGGTGCCATGGCCCAGGGCTGCCCCACAGGATGCAGGAGGAACTCCAGGAATTGGGGATTTGAGCCGTTTGTGTGGATGTGACCCACAGCACTCACCAAACCCCAGCACCTGCCCCTCTCCCACCTGACTCCTGTGCACTGTGGTTTTTAATTAACCTTGGAACAGCAAAGGGTCTTCTTTTCCTCCTTTTTGCCAAACACAGCCATATTTTACAGGGATGGTGACAAGCTAATTAACTTAATTCTTATGACACCTCTCCAAGATGAGGCGAGGGCTGGCCAGCCCTGCAATGCGGTGTTGGGCTAATTAAAAAGTAATTACCACTTCACCAAGGACAAGAACAAGAAGTTAATTAAAAGAATGAGGTGTAGCCTTAATGAAACTCATCAGGTTGTGTTCATTCAGATGTCCCACAGCCAAATCCCTCCCATTAGAACATAAATCCACCCTGCCTCCTTCTTCACAAGTGTTTGCAAATGGGCTCCTCTCCTCCTCCTCCT
>VWYE01024474.1:15934-149799 GCA_013398995.1 Alaudala cheleensis
CCTCCTCCTCCTCCTCCTCCTCCTCCTCCTCCTCCTCCTCCCCTGCACTTTTCCCTGGCTGGAACAACACAAATTATTTCAGCAGCACAAGGTAAACTTTGGGCTGAGATTATTCATACCCTGGAGGGCTGAGGGACAAGGTGTGGATCTCCAGGTAGGATCTGGGGATATTTGTACTGCCTCAAAAACCATGTGCTGCACAGGAACCAGATCATTTATTGCCAAAAATCCTCCACTGCTCCAGCCAGGCCAGACAGCACCTTCCAACACCAGGAGAGTGAGGCAGAATGGATCTCCTGGGGGAAAAGGAGCTTTGGGCTGAGTAAAACTGACCCATGGTGCAGATCCAGAGCTCATGTCCCATCACTTGGCAGGCTGGTGCAGTGACCAAGCAGGAACTGTTTGCTGTTTGACATGGATTTAAGCCCTTCACAAGTTCAGGTCAAATGAACCTCTAAAGTTTCTCTCAAGGGAAAACCCTGAAATCAAACTTCCAAACATAATTCACTTCTAAATGAGTGGCAGCTGTCCCCAAGTTGAACTATGCTAAATTTTTCAGAGGCAACATCATTCTCCTCAATATATTCTTTAAAACCAGAATGTTTAGCCAGGAGTTGTGTTTGGCAAGAATTTCTTATTATTATTATTGTTATTTTTTAATAAAACACCAGGGAGAATCAAACCAAAACAGAAAAGGGTTTCCTTGTATTTTGGTGCCATTGCTAATACAGAAAAAAATTTGCAAACCACAAGCCACATCCCTGTTTATATACAAAGCACTGAAAGAATGGTCTGCTGAACTTCCACCAGTCAGACTGACACAAACTTCTTGCTGATTTTTATTTTTTGCTGTTAGTTTTAGACTAGGTACCATGAAACTCTGAATTATTCCTCATCCAGTTTGTCAAAGGGGGAAATGTTCTGGAGACCTTTTTTATGCTTTGGGCAAAACATTTTCCCAGGTCTTTGAGGTTTGTGCTGCCCAGGTGCAATAAAGGACACCTGAGTGTAAAATCAGCTCCTTCCCAGCATCAGCAAACCTCTGAGATAACACAAGCAGAGCTTGATGGAAGAGGAGTTCATTTCCCCATGTGCTGCCAGCCTTGGCACTGTCAGCACAAGAGGCCAACAGGAGTCCCAGGCAAAGAAATTTATGAACTAGTGATGTGGACTTTACTTTTTCATGTACACACACAGGATAATGTAAAGGCAGAGCTGTAAAACTTGCTTTATCATTCTGACTTCCTGTGTATTTATCACTTCTCTTTTTTGCCTCCTTTCTCTGTCTCTGAAAATGAACTCCCTGCTGTCCCCTGAGCACATTTCTGAGGTTTGCTCTGTGCCAGGCAATGAGGATGGAGTTGATGCCTTAAAATCTGTGATCCTGCCATGGAGCAAAATGAATTACCTGTTTAACTGTGCTGTGCAAAGAGAGAGAAATCCTAAAGCAACACAGAGCAACCAACAGCCCCATCACACAGTCCCACACCTCATTGTCCTTAAGCTTCAGGAAAAAGGAGGCTCTGAGCTGAGATTTAAAAAAAAAAATTGTTAGGAAGTTAGGAATTGAAATTTTCTTCCTCATCCCACAGTAACATCAGTATTTTCCTACCAATTTAAATGAAAATGTGGCTGTAACTCATTAAAGGTGGATTTTACATTGTGCTTGACAGAAAGGCTTAGCTTTGTGCAAAACCTCAGTGTTGTGGCACTGCCAAATTTCCTGCCCTGGTCCAGAATCTTCTCTGACTTTTTCAGTATTTTCCATCAGGAAAGTTGTTTTCCCAGAGCACCAGCCACACATTTTTCCTCCTCCCACTGTATTTTTGCTCCTTGTTCATGTACATTTATGCAATTTATTTATGTGCATGGTTTAGTTTTGTACAGTCTCATAGAAAATACAGACAGAGTATTAGAAATCAGCAGAGATTTTATGGGTTTTTTCCTCTCTCTCTCTTCTTTCCTTTTCTAGCAAGCCTTTGCACTTTTCACATGTTTCCTCTCTCTCGTTCTTCCTCCTCCCTTGAGATCTTCCAAAATGCCTTAATTCAGAATAGAGGAAAAAAAAAACCAGTTCAACAGAGCCCTCTCTTGGCCTCATGTGGTAACTTAGCTCTGTAAAACTCTGACTTTTTTATGAATGAATTCAAGATCAGTTGCATAACTGGAATTTGCTGGGGAGCACAGCTCCTGTGGCTGTGGCTGTTATTTAAACAGCTCTTTGGTGAATCTATTTTATCTGTGTGTGTCTGGCAGCCTGGGTGCTGTGCCAGCTGTTGCACACAGACCAGCTCAAAAAGAAACAAATGACTGCAAAACTCTGGGAATTCCCTCTGGAAAAGACAACAAAATTTAATTATCTATCCTAACCATCTTTTACTGCAAGTGAGGCAGAGAAAAGGATGGTCTGAGGACAAATAGGTCAGCAAAACTGAGAAGACAGCTGAAAAATAATGATTATTCATATCCCTGCCTTCACCTTTAGCTCAAAACTTTGAGCAGTCCAAGGCTGATACCATCACTTTGTTGCTCCAAAACGAGAGGGAAAGGCTGTGGATGTGTCTGCCTGGACCTGAGCAAAGCCTTTGGCACCATTTCCCCACAGCATTCCTGGAGGCTGCCCATGGGGGGGATGGGTGCCCTTCCCTGGGTAAAAACTGCCTGGCCTGGCCCAGTGAGGGGTGGTGAGTGCACTCAGATCCAGCTGGTGGCTGATCCATACTTGGGAAATGGAATATTCCTCTGGAAATGTCCCATTCTGGTTCTTTTTTTAGATGGTGTTTTTGTTGGGAGGAAGGGACAGGAGTGAGCCCAGTAATGATGTTCTAAACCATTTCAGCTGGTGAAGTCAGGTAGATCAATATTTTATTTCCATTTAACCTCTCATTTCTTTAACCAAAACTGAGATGGGACCCTTGTGAGAATCCTGGCAGAATAATTAAGGATAAGGCTGAATCTTCCTAATAAAATAAAGGTAAAAATGCCAAAGGATTGGAGAGTGGCTCCTTCCTCACTGTCTTCTCACACTGGCATTGCTCAACAGCCAAATAACAGAGAAAATGAACTCCAGGAAAGCAAAGGAGCCACAACCATGGACCTCTGCAGATAATCCAGAGCCCTCCTCTGGCTCAGGAGAGGCCTTGGCAGCTTGCACAGGCACAGGGCCAGTGAAAAGTAACTGCAGAGTTTGACAGAACAGTGGAAAAGAAGAGTTTTCCCAAGCTCTGTGCCATACCTCCTACCTGAATAATCACCTGTAAATCACACTCGTTGTCAGGTTATTAATAACTGCTTGATTTCATTCACAGAGGCCACACCTGCAGTGCTGATCGGGGTCACTTCAGCACAAACTTGCCACTTGTGAGATTCCAACAACCACTGCCTGGAAAATCAAGGCAGGACTTTGCAGCATGGGGAAAATGCAATTTTTTTTGGAATGGGTGTCCTTTCTGCTTGGGAGGATTTGCCCTTTCCACAGAGAAACCAGAGGCCTCCACCCTCTCTGTGATGGAGCAGCCACAGGGGGAAAGGAGCTGAGGATAAAACCTGGGATTGTTCCAGGCCAGGCTGGACAAGGCTTGGAGTAACCTGGTCTAGAGGAAAAAGAGAAAAGCTTTGGGATCCCTTCAACCCAAACCCTTCTGTGACTCCATGGCAAGCAGAGAGCAGCCAGGGCACCCTTCCTCCTCATGCCATGTCCCTTCCTCCTCGCAGGGCACCCTTCCTCCTCATCCCATGTCCCTTCCTCCTCATCCCACATCCCAGCCCCAGCCAGGGCGTTTGCAGAGAGCAGAGATCTGCATCTGGGAACAGGCTCCATGTCCTGGGCTTGGAGCTCAGGAGCCCTGGCACTGCCACCAAGCCTCATCCAGCTCACCCAGGGTGATTTTCTGCTGGCAGCTGGTGCCCAGGGTGCCCAGAGCCTGAGACAGGCAGCTCCAGTCCCTCCCTGTGCCAGGCCAGGGCAGCTCCTCACCCCCATCAGCACCCAAACCACTGGATCTGCCGTGTTCCAGCTTTGCAGGGTCACACCAAATGCTTGCTTCAGGCTACTCACAGCACCACGAGTGCAGAATGCAGTTAAAACAAAATCACAACCCCACCAAAATCAACTTTGCTCTTGATTTTCACACGGAATGCTCCTTTTCCTTGTCCCTTTTGCAGCATTCTCTGGGTGTAAATACTTAATGGAAATGTTCCTGGAAACACTTTACCATTAAAAAATAAAAATAAAAAAAAAGTGTGATCCCAGCTACATTTGCATGAGACAATAGTCTGTAGCTTTGCATCATCCAAATCCAGATGTTTCTGGTGAGAAAGAAATAGATGACCTGAGAATTAAAGCCAGGCCCCTTGGCTCCCCTCCAGATGCTCTGCCAGCTGCTCACACCAAATCCCCTCTGCTCAATTACTTTACTTGATGCTTCTAATCAACAATATTATATATGTGATGCTATAAACTTTTGTATTTAATATTAGCTCATAACTCAGCATCCAAAACCAGATGTTTTTGGTGAGAAAGAAATTGATGACTTATCAGAGGACTGAAGCCAGGCCCCCTGGCTCCCTTCCAGCCAGTCTACCAGCTGAGCTGCAAAGCAAAGCAGCCACCTCCTGCTCTCCCCCCCACCCTTTCATGAAAGGAAAAAGGTTTCACATCTCCCAGGGCAGGAATATGTGAAAGATGTTTTAATAAACGCTTTTAAAGCGTTATAAGGCAGGCTGGCTTTGAGGCAGGAGGAGGTTTCCTCCCAGAGGAAGGCTCTGCAGACAAGCTCCTTTCTTTCCTAACAGGAGCCCTCCTTGAGGGCTCACCTACAACTGCAGAAGAGATGGGGAATTTTAAATCTGAGCTTCTTCAGCTTCCCCTGAATGCCCTGGTGAGGATGATGAGGAGACACTCCCTGCAAGCATTGAGGAACAGCTCACTGGAGCAGAGGGTGCTGCAAAATAAGGATGTTAAAGGACTGAGAACAGCTTCCTGCAGGGCTGAAGGGTGGGACATGGGCATGGTGGAGTCACCATCCCTGGATGTATTTAAAGAAAGCCTGGATGTGGCACTTGGTGCCATGATCTGGTTGAGGTGTTAGAACATGGGTTGGACACGATGACCTTAAAGGTCTCTTCTAACCCAGAAATTCTGTGATTCTGATTTCTGGAAATTCCATATGTTCCAACCAAAGCAGTTCAGCCAGTGCTTCATTTCCACCCTGCACTGATGCATTGAGCTCAGTGCAATTCCTGCTCAGCACATGCCCAAGTGCTGCCCTGTCCCAGGCCATGCTTTGGCAATCACAGCAACTGCTCTGCTCAAAATCCTGAATTCACAGCATCAAGTATTTGTTAAAGGCAGGAGCATCACTTTTATCACCACCAATTCACAGTGCTTTGCTCCTAAATTATGGCTGTGTGAGACAGGATGAAAAGCAACTTCCATGAAACCCCAAAACTCACAGACCTGAGAGCTTTGTTCAGGATTAGAGACAACATCCACTGCAGGTCTGCAAATTTGGAACAATGCTGCTGTTCCAAAGCATTGCTGTGGCTGATTCTGGCAGACTCAGTCCTGAGCAACACCAAAAAATCACAGCACCATTTCAGAGCTTCCAACCTTTCCTTTTAGCAGATTAATGAAGACATTTATACAAATATATTTGTTTAAAAGCAGAATTACCTCAGTGGCATGTCACAGTTTCTGGCCATCCTGCTGCAAAGGAGAGGAGGATTTGGACACTGGCCCCTGATTTGGTGGTCTGGGTGTGGCAGTGTCCATCACCTGTGGGAGCTGGGACCTGCAGAGCTGCAAGAAGCCCCTTGGGAGCCCTAAAATACCCAAGGGTATCTCCATGAAGAGCAGCCAAACTGTAAATACTGTTTTCCACAGGGGGCTCCTCATTCAGCTGGCACAGCAATCACCATCCCCTGGCACTAAAGAGGAGCTGAGAGCCTGCCTCCTGTGACAGCCCAAAGACAAGCAAACCAGCATGACCTGCTGCCCTCCAGACTGGGGATGCTGGTGTCCAAGTCCAGAAAAAAAAAAAATCCAAGACCAAAAAAACAAGAAATACTGTTCTGTTGGGGTGTTCCTTCTCAAAATCAAACTTTGAGCTGCCTGGAGGAAAGGCTAATGAGGTGTAAACCAGAAACAAGCACAGTCATCAACAGGCTGGGAGAGAAGGGTGTTTCCTACTTCCTTTTTAGCTCACTGCATTTCCAGCACCAGCTCAGGCTGCCTCTAATCAACCCTGATTGCACTGAGCCCAAATGTGCAACATACATTCAGAGAAAACCAACATTATTCCATCAATTCTTCCCCAAGCTTGCACTGATTCCCAGAGCATCCAGGCCTTCAGAGAGCAAACTCCAGATCTTGAACCAGATCTGAAAACAAAATAAAAATGTCTGGTTGTAAAAATTGAATGTTTCCAAGAGTTTGGGGTTGTTTTTGGGTTTTTTTTCCATAATTAACTGATACACAATATTTCAGAGCACTGAACCATTCTCTTAAACACTTCCCCTAAAGCCTCCTCTCCTCCTCCCAGTCTGTTGTCTGCAGATACAACATGGACACCAAGTGATTAAATCTGCTTGTTGCTTCATATCTTTATTTTAATCATAAACAGGAAAGAGCAGCTGGAATCACAGCTGCAGAGCTCTCACTGATGTGACACCACACAGTCACACTTGATAGCAGAAGAGTTCTCTGGAGGAGGAAATCACTGGAATTGAGCAGGACTCCACCAGGCACTGGAAGATTTCTGTGTTTTTGTTAACAAAATAGAAGATTTTTATACCCTGACAAGTACACTGAGCTGACAAAAAAAATTTAAAAATAAAAACAGAATGCATGATACCTACAAATATAAATATAAATTCCAGGAAAAAAAAATATTCCCTGCTTGTCTGCACTCTTTGAGGTGTGGTCCTGGCTGGAATAGCCCAAATTCTGGGGTGTTAAATCTGCCAGGGGAGAAATGGAGAAGGAGAGAGCAGGGGCTGAGCTGCACCCTCCCCACAGCACAGGCTGGCTGTGGTCACCTGTGACCCTGCCCTGATGTAGGAGAGGGAGGAATTGAAGCAGAGGATGCCTGAGGACTCCTCCCAGCCTGACAGGATCTGTAAAAATGCAGAAAACTGCAAAACATGGACCCAAGAGGAGGCCCAGGCAGTGCCATGGAGTTTGTGGCATTCCACAGATATGGAGAGGAACTTCTGGAGCAGCTGGGTGTCAGTGAGTGTGTGACACCCAACAGCTTGGGGACACAGCAAGGGGCACCTCTGGGGGTGTCCAACAGAGCCAGAGGGGTCACAGTGTCCCTGAACTCCAGACCAGGGCATGTGACAGGGACACAGAGCTGCACTGAACTGGTGCCTGAAGCCCCTGGCACTGAGACAGGCAAAACTCCCCCAGGGAACCCCCAGGGCAGGGCAGGGGGAGCTTTCTGCTGCAGCAGGGCCCTCTGGAGAAGGGAAACCCAGGGAGAGAGAGACAGCAAATCCACACATTTTGTGGCTGCAGGATAAGACTTATCCCTCTGTGGTTCCTTTCAGCAGTTCTGAGGTGCCTGATGAAGATGCTGGTGGGATGGGCTGTCTGAAGGTGGCTGCTGCTCCCTCTCTGGGTGAGCTCAGGTTGCAGTAAGAGCACCTGGAATTTTCCTGGGACACTGGCAGGACCTGGAGGTGCTGGTGCAATTCATCTAATCCACAGTCACAGCCCAGCACCTGACAGCCAGAGCAGAAAGCAGCAGATAAAGTAGGACAAGATAAGAGGGATACACTCCAACTCACTGCTCCCCAAATCTAAGGAGCAAACACTGCTGAGATTTACTGGCTTTGCTTATCAGCAGAGCAAGGGAAACCAAGGTAAATTTTGTGCATGTGGGAATAAAACCCTCCTCAGGCAGCTTGTCCTGGGGATTTTATGGAGCACAGGAATGGAGAGTGCAAGCCTCAAAGGAAGTTTTGTCCTTGTTGTTTCAAAGGACTCAGGCCAGCACAGTTCCTGTGGCCTTTCTCTGCTAACTCAGTGAGTTGGGACTTCATTTTCCAGTTCACTCCACACCCAGACAGGGATGTTGTCTTGATGTTGTCCTTGTCAGCAAAGCTTTGTGCACAGAAAGTGTCTGCAGGCAGCAAGACAAGACAGCTTCTTTCCCATTCATTCTTCTTTCAGCCTGAGCTGAGCTACAGACAGAAAGCTGAGAGCAAAGCTGCAGTGGATGGAGGAGCAGGAGGAAAAACACTGCTGCCAGCACAGCCAAAAGGTTAAAACAAAAAGGTTAAAGCAAAAAGGTTAAAGCAAAAAGGTTAAAGCAAAAAGGTTAAAGCATCTTTCTCCATGATCTTTGACCTCAGCACAGAAGCTTCAGCCCGAGGAGATGGGAAAGATGCTCACTCTGTGGCCAGAGGGGGAGATGCAGCCATTGCAGGCATTGCTGTGCTCCCCTCGTGTCCCCTGTCCCCTGTGTGGTGCTGACACTGCTCCCTCTGCTCTGCCACCACCGGGGTTTGTTTTTTTTTTTTTTTTTAAGTAGTTTAAAAGCACATTTATTCCTTGGAAGCCTACGAACATCAGATGGAACTAATTAAAACCGGGAGGGCCCAGGGGAGCAGGGAAGGGAGACGGTGCAATTTGGTTTCCACTTCAAAGTGGTTTAGCAAAAATAAAAGCACTCAGCCCTCTAATGCAAGTGCGTGTCCACAGAGAGGGGAGGGAAGAGGCCACTCAGTTGCTCTCCAGTGGCCACTCTCCTCCCCAGTTTGGCTCCCCAGGCTCACTGGGGCTGTGTTGGGATGCTCTGCCAGCTGATTAGTCAGGCCAGCAGAGGTTAATTGCAGTGATTCCCCCTGTGCCCTCCCATCAGTTCTGCAGAGCAGGTGGTGCTGCACAGGGAGGAGGAGGTGGCACCGTGGCCACCCACCCCATCCACCCCATCCACCCCATCCACAGGAACTGGGATCATCCTCAGACAAAAACAGCAGCTGCCACTGTGGGGTTTTTGTGAGGCACCACAGGCACTGCCCAGCCTGGCTGCTCCAGGGCAGCTCCCACCATGGAGGGGCTCCTGGCAGGAACCCACTGCCCCAAAGCACCCAGTGCCACATCCAGGCTTTTTTTAAACACATCCAGGGATGGTGACTCCGCCACCTCCCTGGGCAGACATTCCAGTACTTTAGCACTCTTTCCTTGAGAAACTTTTTGCCTAATATCCAACCTAAATTTCCCTTAGTGCAGCTTGAGGCTGTGTCCTCTCATTCTGTCAGTGCTGCCTGGAGAAAGAGCCCAACCCCATCTGAGCACAGGCACCTTTAGGGAGCTGTGGAGAGTGATAAGGTCACCCCTGAGTCTCCTTTTCTCCAGGCTGAACAACCCCAGTTCCCTCAGTAGTTCCTCACTGAGTTCCCAGCCCCTCACAGGGTTTGGGTTCCTCTCACAGGCTTTGTGTTCCCCTCACAGTGTTTGGATTCCAGGCCTCTCACAGGGCTTTTGTTTCCCTCACAGGGTTTGTGTTCCAGCCCCTCACAGAGTTTGTGTTCCCCTCACAGGGTTTGGGTTCCCCTCACAGGGTTTGTGTTTCCCTCACAGGGTTTGTGTTCCAGCCCCTCACAGCCTCGCTGCCTCCTCTGGACATGCTCAAGCATCTCAACATCCTTCCTAAACTGCTGGGCCCAGAACTGGACTCTGCACCCAACACCCTCAGCAGCCCCCAGCTGCTGCAGCCCCCAGGATGCTCCTGCCCAGCACCCAGGCTCACTGTGGCTGTACCTGTGAAGGGCAGGGCACCTTTCTCCATCCCCTGTGTGACACAGAGAGCTCTTGTGATCCCCAGAGCTGCAGCCCCAGCAGAGCCTCCTTGGCTGCAGCACCAGAACAGGGGATGCTGGCTGGGGTAAAGCTGCCTGGATTTTGTTCAGTTCAGCTTTTCCTCACAAGAAGTTTGTAACGCAGTGCCCAGGACATAGTGCAAGCTCTGTGTGAGACATGAATGCCCTTCCCTCATGGGGCTGTTTGCACAGCTCAGGGCACTGCAGGTCAGGCTGGGCAGTGGTGGAAGAACGATGCAAGGCCCCCCAGCCTCGACAAGCAGAGAGCAAAGGAAGATAAAGAGGCATTCACAGGGCCTGTGTGGGGTCCAGCACACAGGAGCTGAAGGCCCAGGAGGTCACAATTTCAATGCATGTCCTTGGGCTACCCCTGGGGAAATGTGGCTCTTTTCTGGCTGCACAAAATGTCATTATCAAACTCACCTTTGAAAGCCAGAGGGAGATCCCTCTGATGCCTTGGGAAAACCTGGAGCAGAGATTGGACAGAGCTTGAAAATAAAGTAGATATTTATTGAAAGGCTCTAGGATACACCTGGGGACAAGAGACTGGCCAGGGCTACACCCAAGGTGGACCCAAAATGGGCACAAAATGGNTGCTTTTGGGCCTGAAAGTTGTCCTTGGTGTGCAGCAGGGACAGGATTTGTTTTGTGTCCCTGCTCTGTGAAGAGCTCACTGACACAATGTGAGCTCAGAACTGCACCCTAAGACAGCACAGAGTCTGAAAAACATAAAATCAAAACTAAAGGCCTCACCCCCATCAGCCCTGCAGGGACAGTGTGTGACTCAGGGAGAAGAAATCCAAAGGAAGTTGTGTGAGCCCCATGGAAAACAGGGTGGGCTGAGGGGGGATCAGAGTCACCCCAAACTGGACACAGCTCAAACCAAGCTGCCACAAACACCCAGAGCTGAAGGAGCACAGCAGGCAAAGGAGAGGAGATGGGAAATGTTAATTTTTGTACAGCCTGTGAGGAAGGAGATTAAATGGGGAGTGTGATAATGCCATAAATACCTCCAGGGAAATCCCATCAAAGGAGAAAGGGGGATTATTCAAATAATCTGGAAGCAGTAAAACAAGGAGAGCTGGGGCCAGGAGCTGCAAATGGGAATATTTCAGGCAAGGATTAAGACAAACTGTCTGAGAAGTGAGAGTGATGAGGTGCAGAGATTGGCCATCCCAGCAGAGCCAGGGCCTTATCAGGGACATTGAAGGTGGTGTAATCACATATTGGGAGGGCATGAGGGTGTGACCTGGGGGAAGGACAGGGGTCAGACCTCCTAAAGGGGGTTTAAAGCCCCCTCAGCAAGGTGCTCCTGTGTCTGATACCCCACCATCAGCCCTGGAGCAGGCACAGCCCCAAAGGCACCTGAGAGTGCCAGAGCTGCTCCTCCCTGTCCATTGGAGCCCTCCCAGGCACTCACCTTCCTCTTCCTCCCCTGCTCCTCAGCCTTCCTCCACTTTCCTGCATTCATTTCTGCATCCTGTGACTGAAGAAAACAAAGGCTGATGGAGCCATGTGCTGACTTTTCTGGCCCAGGGTGAAATATGAAATAAAATCTTCCAGCCAGCTCTGTGTAACTTGGCAGAGCAGCGTGAGCAGCTAATGAGTAAAGCTGAAGTTGGCTGTGCAATTAAAAGTGATATATATTTTTTATATATAAATGATGAGTTTTCCATCCTCAAAGCTAAATTTCTAAGGATAAATTTCCCAAGCTAAGAGCCTTTTGTGGCCACATTTTTACACAGCACTTTTTTTTCTTTTTTTTCCTCTGCTCCCCTCCAAAAAAAATGACCAGTTTTCCCATCTACTTAATGGGCTGTAAATACTTTTCTGCTAAGATGAAAAGTCCATTCGATTTGCATTAAATCTTCATCATGATGAGCTCAGGAGAGGCTGCAGCAAGGCTGGATACTGACACAGAATGCTGCATCCTTTTCTGGAAACCTTCTCTTCGAGATCCCAGGGGGGAAGAAGAAACAGAAAAGGGGCAGTCAAGGGGTGAATAAAACCCCTTGGTTTGTTATTGGGACACATCTACAGGCTGGAAAGGGAATTATGGGGTCTCTTTCCCAGTTTTGGTGCTGTTAGGGCAAAATCTGCCCTGTCTCAGAGCACCTCTGAGTTTCCCTGGGAGCCAGGCAGGATGGAGCCACCATGGCTGGTGCCATGTGCAAGGTTTTAATCCCTGGGAGCAGAGAGAACCAAGGGAAAAGGATCTATCCCCAAAAATATCCCATGCAGGGAGTGACCACAGCTCTGCTTGACACCAAACACCCACCATGCCACTCCCTGGTCCTCATTTCCTCCTCCTGACAGAGATTTCTGCACAGGAACAGGCTCAGTGCTGACTGTTCAGCATTCAGGCTTTCCTGGTTCTCTTTTCTGACTCAGCTCTAACACCTGAAGTGGAACTGGACACATTTTTTTCATCACTTCCAACTCTTCTGAGCCATTCCAATACACTTTTTTGGGGGGGTTTTTTTCAAAAGACAGAGGGTCCTGAGCTGCCCTTTCAGCTTCAGGCACAGCTATCATCTCTTCACCCCTGATCCTGCCAGCTCACTGCCCCAAAGCTGCCTTGCTTTGCCTCTCCTCTTGGCAAAATACAGATGATTTAGAACACTTGGATGATTTTTGACAGTGAGGAAGGGCAAGGTCTCAACCTGGAGCCCTGTGCTCAGCAGAAACCTGCTCTCATTGTCTGCCCTTCCCTTGCAATGGTGCTCAGGAATCCTGGTTTTTGCCTGATCTCCTGCACAGGAAGGATAAAGGCTCCCACAACTTGTTCAGCTGCAGTCGTGATGCAAAACCAAGGGAGGCCACACCCTTGGAGCTGTCAACACCATCCCAATTAATAAATAACTCGTGTGAGGGACAGGACAAGTGTTACCTGCTTCTTGATGATCACAGAGCTGCAGAGCAAGCACAGAACATCTCTGGTGCCTGACCTCCTGCAGCCCAGAGCCCAGGGAGTTCAGTTCCTGGGGAAGCTCAGGAACCAGCTCAAGGGCCTCAGCACCTCCAAACCCATCACAGGGCTGCAAAAGGCTTCCAGCCAGGACCTTCCAGTCTCAATCTGGTGCTCAAAGACAAAACAGCATGAGGAGGGAGGTGGGGTGGGCAGAGAAATCCCTTCCAGAGGCAGCTGATGCTCACCTGGCTGACAGGCACAGCATCCCCTCCCCGCCACGGGTGCACTCCCATCGAGGCTGTTTATTGCCTCTGCCATAAAAGGGTTCCAATCAAGCTGGGACAGTAAATTCTGGTTGAAATTAAACTGCCCCATTTAGTCAGGATGGAGGCTGTTTGCATCTGAAGCCCTGTCTTGGACACAAAGTGCTCCAGAGCACAGATTGGGCTCACAGCAGTTTTAAAGCAGCTGCCTTCATAAAAGCTAATAAAACACCATTGGATAATTAAAAGCTTTAATTAAAAATGCAAACTCCAAATAGTTTCATATTAACAAAGAAACTTGTTTTGACATCTGAAAACGCTGCACCAGCTGAATTCCCCTGTATTCTCTCCAGGCTATTTAGAGTTTGCTGCGTGGCTGGAAATGCCTCCTAACTCAGAGCAATCACCGTGTGTTTGCTGGGGACCAGCACCAAAAATTGATGCTGCTTGTTTTACAACTTCACTTTTAATTATCACAGTCTGAGGCAGCAGTGGGCTCGTTTGCATGGCAATCCTGGGCATGGAGGGGATAAAATATGTCACTTCCAGGCTGCCAAGCTCAAGTGAGGGCTGAGCAGAGCAGCAGAGCCAGCCTTGGGTGGGGTTTTTCCAGCAGCTCTGCCCTTGGCTGTGGTGCTGGGACAGGGGCCACGTGCAGTGGCACCATCATCATCATCCCTCCCTGCAGCCTGCAGAACCCAAAAAAACAGGCACTGGGAAATGGAATTTGGGATTCTGGGGGGTGAAGAGCCTGAGCCTGGAGTTGGGTTTGTAGCTGAGTGTGGGATTTGAGTGTGTGGATGGTCCCAGGTCTGCAACAGCTCAAATTCATGAGTNTCCTGCAGCCTGCAGAACCCAAAAAAAAACAGGCACTGGGAAATGGAATTTGGGATTCTGGGGGTGAAGAGCCTGAGCCTGGAGCTGGGTTTGCAGCTGAGTGTGGGATTTGAGTGTGTGGATGGTCCCAGGTCTGCAACAGCTCAAATTCATGAGTTTTGGGTCTGCTTCTCCTTTTATCCATGTCAGGGTGAGCTGCAGCACATCTCACTAATGTGAAATCTTATTTCTTGTAGGGAGAGGAGAGGAGAGGAGAGGAGAGGAGAGGAGAGGAGAGGAGAGGAGAGGAGCTCTGTGCCTGGGATTGCTGGAGGCTTCTCAAATCCTCATTTCAAAGCCCCCTGAGGCTACAGAACCAGTGGGAAACCTCTGCTTCATCCATGCTGTTGCCTTTGGACCCTCCACAGCATCAGATCCTCTTCTGCTGGGGGTGCAGTTTTCAGCCCCTCCTCCCCAGCATCTTGGAACAAAACCCTCTTGTAATGAGCACTGGTGGAGCAGCAGTAAATCCATCAGTGCACCCTCGGGAATGCAGATCCATAAGGCTTTAAACCACCAGGGACTGATTTAATTGTGTCATTTGGCATTTCCCAAACAGCCTCTCTGAGCAGCAGCTGTTGCACACGCAGCTCTTGCACACCCAGCCCCACTGCAGCTTTCCCTGGAGCTGCTCTGCCCCTCATTCCCTGGCCTGTGGCACTGCAGGAGCCACCCCAGAGCTGCCAAGGGGATTTGGTGGGTGCTGCCATTAATTACTTTGGAAATGGGCATCTCCTGTCCAGCTTCATCTCCAAGACACTGGATCCTGCTGCACCATTTTATGACTTGATGAATTTTGGAGGCCTTTTCCAACCTTAATGATTCATGACTTATTGGATCATAAGCAAGCAGATTTCTTTTTCCATTTCACATGCTTCTATAGGGGTTTAATGAGGATAAACTTAAAACATTTGGATTTCAACAGCCAATGGTTTTGTTTTGCTCATTTTTTTGGGCATTTTATTGGTATTTTTTCTCTCCAGGAAAACCAACAAAAATTAAAATCTGGGGTTTGTCCAAGTCTTTTTAAAACCATGAGCACATTTCCATGCCTTGGTGCTTTTTCTTTCCCTGTACCCCACCCTGGCACTTGTGTTTTTGTTTTGTACAATGAGGATTTATCCATCAGAGCCCCCAGGCTGGAATACCTGGGATAAAGGCAGTGGCTTGGCACTCACATTACCCTTGGCCCAGTGCTGAGCTGGCACCTGGATGCATTTCTCTGCCAGGTAACCACTGGCAAATGGTTTCTTTAACTCCTGCCTCGTTTTCCTCACCTGCAGGATGAAGAGATGATGGACACACCTCATCTGCAAAGGGCTTTGGAAAAGCCTCTTTTTCTTATGGCTCTGCTGACTTCTGGGGGTTGGGAATTTTGGATTTCTCAGCAGTTCCTCCAGTTTCTGCTCTCAGCTTGATCCAAGCTGCAGAGCCATGGTGTGTGCAGGGGTTTTTCCCATCTTCCCACCCATTTCTGTCCTGGCCCTGGGTGTCAGGGGCTGCAAAGGTGATTTTGGGTTCCCAGAGCTCTCACAGCAGTCCCCTCTGTTGGATCAGTTCCTCTGCAGGGATGTCACTTTTTGGTTGTCTCCAGCCACGTGTCACATGCTGGAATAAACAGAAAAATATAAAAAGAGTAAGTTTGAAACATCAGAGAAACCTTTTTATCTACTTTTAGAGAGGTCAAAAGGGAATTTTTTGGGGGGAAATATTTGCCCAAAGATGTTTTGGGCTCCCCATCCTTGCAGATATTCAGACCCAACTGGACAAGGTGCTGAGCACTTTGTTCCAGCTGACCCTTCTCTGAGCAGAGGGGCTGGACCCAAACCTTCCAAAGGTGCCTTCCAACCACAGTGATCTGTTCATGGGACCTACACAGCATCACCCTCCATCCTGGGCACACAGGAGCTTTGCATTTCCACCCTGCACACATTTCCTGTGACTGAGGGGAGCTGTGGTCATGCCAGGTTTCAGTCAGCCACAATAAAAACTAATTAACGTGAAAAATCAAAGGCAAACTGTGCACGACACTCAAGAAAATTAAACTGGATTGATTTTTCAAGTGGATTAAGTTAAGCCACACTTTGCTTCTTTTGTCCTGTTTTTAGCAGAATTAAAATGACCGTGACTCAGTGGAGCTCTCCTTAAAGGAATGAAAGCAAACTGAGTCCCTTGTAAGAGCCTCCCACCAAGGAGTTTAATCCATAAACATTTGTTTAAATTTTGATTTGCTTTCCTAAGTGTCCTTATGAGCCTCAGCCAATACCTGAGGCTCTCTCTGCAGTCTGTAGCAGGGACAGATGCCTCTGGAACGTGTCATAAAAGCTGCTCTCGGTGCTGCTGATAGAGGTGTGTGCCCAGGACAGGGGAGAGGCTTTTCATCTCCAGGGAACCTCTGACCAACCTCCCCCTAAAATCCAGGGCAGTGAAAAAAAAACCACCCAACCCAGGAAATCACTCAAATGACTTTGTCTGGGGGGTGATGGGTGGGAGGTTCACAAACACCATCATTATGATCCCACAGGTCTCTTCAGGAATAAAAGGGAGCAATGATTGCTGCCCCAGCACCAGCAGGGCTGTGCTAGTGGCACTCCCCCGGTGTGGGGACTGGGACAATGGGCCCTGGCTGTGCAGGGACAGCTCCTTGTGTTGTCCAGAGGGTGAGAAATTGCTGGCCAGCACTGCAGGGGCTCCAACCAAAGAAAGGATTTGGTGAGCACCTGCAGATGTGGGGTCCGATTCCAGCTCCAAGCTGAGCAGCCCCACATCGGCCCTTTGGGGAACAACCTGCCCTGCACCCCTGCATCCCTCAACCCTCAGGGGATGGGGACTGAGCCCAGAAGGGCCTGCTCGATGCCCAGGATGTGGCAGCTGGCGTCTGTTTGATGCTGCAGAGCTGCACAGAGCACGGGGCTGCTGGTGCTGCTCCATCAGATGCTCTCGTGCCGCCTGCAGGCACCGGGGCTGCTCTGCACGGCTGCCTCAGCTCCCACTGAAATGAGAAATGATCCCTGCCTGAAGCTGGGAGAGGCTGCCTCAGCATCCTAAACACCAGATTAGTGCTGGAGTCCCATCTCTGCTGACATTTGGGGTGCAGGGCACTTTCCAACTGATCCCGGGCAGCACAAACCCTTCACTGCTGCTGGCACCCAGGAGTTTTTGCTTTTGCTGAGGAAAATGGGGTGATATTTATACACTGCTGGGACCTCAGCCACGTTACCCTGTGTGGATACAAACTCAGACAGTTTTTATCTTGCTGAGATTTCTGCTGGAGACTTAAAAGGAGCCGGGACAGGGACACTGATACAGCTCAGGCTTTCCACATACTAAATCACACTCGGCTGACTGCTGCTGTTTATCACGGTGAAGAAAGAGCAGGACAGAGTCAAAGTGGGGAAGCATAAAACCTCGGTGTTTGCTGCCCTCTGCTCCGAGGTGGCACTGGAGTGAGAGCCAGCACCCCTCGCGGTGCAGGGAATTCCTCCCCCTCTGCCTTTGATCATCCCACAACCTGCTAACGCCTCATCACAGCCTGTCACTGAAAAGAGGGGCAAGGAACGGCTCTGGAAACATCTTGTAATCACCACGGTTCTCCCATTGCCTGTCAAGATGAGAGCTGGAATTATTCAGCAGGAGATAAGGCAGAGTTAGCTCCCAGCCTGACCCCGCTCTTGGGGGACTCAGCAGGATGCTGAGTTCATGCATCTTGCCTCGGGTGGGATGGGCAGGGAGTTTGGTCTATGTTGCTCACACTGTTGGGTTCGTGCCCTTTTTATCTGGCTGCTTCTCATTCTCTCTGGGCCTGACAAGAGAGTCCCTCCTGGGTTTGAAACACATTCTCCAGGGAAGTTCCACTTTTAGCAAATCAAAGGTTAAAAAATCATTAATTTCTGGCCTGTTGTGCTTGCTGTCACAGCAGCCAGTGTGGTGCTGCAAATCCAAAGTGATGATTTTGCCATGCACAGAGGTGATGCTGTGCTGCTGGGCTGTGGTGACTTCCAGCCTGGCTCACCTGCAGTTTTCTGGGATCTGCTTTTTCCACTTGGTGACAGCACTGAGCTGTTCATGAGCAAGATAAGCCCTCAGATGTAATTTTGCAAAAAAATGAGTAAAAACAGACATGAGACTGCACAGCTCAGCTGGTTGGAGACAGTTTGTCCTCCAGCCCAGTGTAAACACTGGGACAGCACCCACCTGGAGGAATTCCTGAGTTCACAGCACTCCTGGCCACAAAATAAACAGAAAGGTCCCTCTGATGCTCTGCCCCCAGACAGCCTGTGCCTGGGTTCAGCAGAATCTGAGGGAGAATGTGAGATTTGGTTTAATGATCACACTTAACACCTCTTGTTGATTTTAGAAACCTGGGCTGGTTGTGGCTGAAAGCAAGAAGCAGATGGGTTTATCTGCAGAAGTTACACTCCATTCAGAGGTCACTTTTCTGCATAAACTGTTGGGAATAAAATCTCTCTCCCTTTCAAGATCCAAGTCCTTCCATAGCCCAGGGTACCCCAACTTGATCCCATCTCAAAGCATCAGCCCATCCTAAGCAGGGATGTGTTACCCAAGGAATTTCTCCAGCAATCATTTCTCCTTTCAGAAAGCCAAAGCCAAGCAAAACCAGTTTTTCTGCAAGCTCATGCAGCCAGGGAAGAGAGAAGAACATGCTGATAAGCATCTTGGATAGCTTCAGGATAAATTTATGTCTGATCTGCTCCCTAATACAAAATGTTTGGGTTGTTTTCTCTCCTCAGCAATTGCACGTGAAAATCAAAGTTAATGAGATGAGGATTAAACACCCTCAGGATGGGGAAATAAACCTTGACTTCTGGCAGGATTTGAGAGGGTTTGTACAAAACAAAGCCATGTGAGCAGCAGTGTAAACGTTTCAGTGTGAGATTTCCCACAGCACCTTGTACCTTAAAGCACATTTCACGTGCAAGGACAGGGGAGCATTTGCTTGGCTCCATCCCGTGATGTGACATGGCAGAGTCCTGAGGCCACCAGATGTCCCTTAACAGTGCCAGGAGGATTTACCAGGCTGGAAGGAGGGACCTGCACTCTCAAATGGGGCTGGAGCCCCACTGGATCATCACTGATGTCACACAGGGACAAGAGCAGGACATGGGGCAAGTGCTCTCCATCCACAATGACACTTTGGGATGTGCAAAACTTCCCCTTTCAAGCCTTTTTGGGTCATTCTGGGAGCTCCAGACCAGCCAGTTTCATGCTGGAGGGGTGATAAAGGGTGACAAAGTGGTGACAGCCCTGCAGGCTGAAAGCTGGGCTCCTGTCACAACAGAGGAGGAGCACAAGGAAATGAGAATTAAACCACCAGGGAGGGAAATGTGCTGGGGCAGTGCCAAGGGCAGGCAGTGTCCTGTCACCTCCACAGGTCACACTGGTTTTGCTTGGCTTTGGTTTTCTGAAAGGAGAAATGATTGCTGGAGAAATTCCTTGGGTAACACATCCCTGCTTAGGATGGGCTGATGCTTTGAGATGGGATCAAGTTGGGGTACCCAACTTGGAAGGACTTGGATCTTGAAAGGGAGTGAGATTTTTTTTTCCCAACAGTTTACGCAGAAAAGTGACCTGTGAATGGAGTGTAACTTCTGCAGTTAAACCCATCTGCTTCTTGCTTTCAGCCACAACCAGCCCGGGTTTATAAAATCAACAAGAGGTGTTAAATGTGATCATTAAACCAAATCTCACATTCTCCCTCAGATTCTGCTGGAGAACTCACTGACCTGAGATAACTTCTGGAAACCAGGCCAGAAGCAGAAAAAGGGTGAGAAAGCCAAACCCAAGGAGTCACTGCTCCACTTTCCTTTCCCCCTGTTCTCCCCATCCAGCAGATGCAGCTCTGAGCCTCCTGGACAAGCTGCTGTGAGCAGAGGACACATCTCTGTGATAACACAGCAGCTCCTTTCCACTGACACACTCACCACCCATTGAGCACAGTGCCTCGAGCAAGAGGCTTGGATGCCAATCCACTTCTGATTCATCCTCCTGCCCTGCTTAGGATTGATTTTCAGCAGCTCTGCCTGGAAATACCAGCCAGCAGCAGCCTGCAGGATCCCCCCTTGCCTTGCTGGTGCTCACCTGGGTCACTGAGCCTCCCACAGAGGAAGATGCTGGTATCTCCTTGGCCATGAATATGGCCAAAACCAGCCCTGTTTTTTCCCATATCCAGATTTCCCAGCCCACCGAGTGCACTGTGCTGCAGGCTTTCACACACTAGATGTCAGCAGAAGAATAAAAATCACTCCGGTGCTCCAGCTCAAACCTGGCAGGGATTTCCATCGGGCCACGAAAACTCAACACAACCTGACACCAACAAATCCATTGGCTGCAGCAATAACCAGACTGGGCAAAAGGTGGCCAGGGAAAACCCACCCAGGGGAGACTTTGAGTCTCTGCAAGTCCTGGGTGGAGAAAGCCACAACCCTGGACTGACTCATCTGCATCAGCACAATCCTGAGACACTCAGGGACACCAAAACATTTCTTTTGTACACACATTTTTGGTGGTGGGGGATCTGCTGCTGCCCCAGCATCTCCAGCAGAGCTGATTTAACCACCCAGCACTGCTCCCCAGACACCTTTGAAGGTGGGGATTGTGAAGGAGCCCTGCAGGGGTGACCTGCCCCTTGCTCCACCTGCAGAACAACAAACCCCAGCGTAAAACACCTTCCTACACCAGGAGAAAGTCCTGAGCTATCAGCTTTTGTATCTTTATGGTTAATGCAGCAATAAACTGAGAGTGCAGCCCTTGCAGCAGAGGGGACTGAGCCAGTGTAATCAGCCACCCCAGGGCTGTACCTGCCTGTCCTGAGCTGGGCTGTCACCCTCCCCAGCAGCTTCTACCCGCTTTTGGACAGGACTGAGAGCTGGGAGATGTGAGGTCCTGTGCTGGCCTCTCTGTTGAGAGCAGGAGAATGGATCACTGAGCCTTGGGAAACAACAAAAACAACAACAACAAAAATTTACACCTCCAGACTCAGCTGTACCTTCATTTGACCTGGGGCCACCTGCCTGGTCTGGGCAAGGAGCATCTCAGAGCACATCCCAGAACATCCACCAGGGATTCCCAAACCCAGAGCTGGGCTGCAGCCCAGGGGTCCCCTTCAAGCCACACCAATGTGTGGAGATGCCCAAGGCTTTGGGGCATTTGAAGTTTTCCTTCCTTCCTTTCCTTCTCACCTATAGCAGCTGAACCAGGCAAAATGGCATTGTACAGCTTTTGGAATAAATCATGGGTCACTACTTGCCCCCAAACTCTTCTCCCTGGCGAATGCCCTGGAGATGGATGGGCTCTCAGGGCTCTCCCAGGCAGTTTGGTCTCCCCTTTCCCAGGGTCTAGGGTTTCACACCCTCCCCATCCCAGCCCAAGGTGTCTCCCCGTGCGCTGACCCTGCAGGACACAGTTCAAAGCCTCCAACAGGAAAAACAGGAAAATCCTCCCTGGCTCTCTCCGTTGACATAGTTTCGGTCTGGTTCTTGGTGTCAAAGGAGGCATTGAGCTCCTCCCCGGCCCTGGGCTCTGTGTGCTGCTTGGTCCCTCTCAGTGTCCCCCGCCCCCGAGGGAGGACAGCACGCCTGGGAGCTCCCAACAAGCGCCACAAATTCCTGCCAGGGAAGGTTTGGAGGGGTACCAACCCTCCGGGAAGCAAATCCCATCTTTAACTGAGGCACCGAGGGGGAAATCCCTGCTCCCCTCTGGGACAAGATCAGCGAGGCACCGCAGCCTTTGAGCATCCCCCGCCTGGGAGGGAGCGGCAGGAAAACACGGGGAGGGTGTGAGACCAACCCTTCTGCGGGTTCACAGCCGGGAGATGGAGACTGAGCCCAGCAGGGCACGGATCACTGGGAAACAGAGAGACCCAGAGTCTGCTGTGGCAGAAAGGGGAGCACAGGTACTTACTTGGGTGTCGCCGAGATTTCGGTGTGTCTTCACTGAAGATTATTGAAGCTGGGTGATTGTAGAAGTGAAGTCCTTTGTTGCATGGTTAGAATCAGTCCCAGGAAGGGCTTGGTGTTACACTTGTGCAGAAAGCCTCTAACACAGAGGCTCTGAGTCCCAGGCACAAGCAGCAGCCACGGCACCTTCATCTGTGTTCTGTGAGTGTTTTATCACTGCCAGTCACAGCAATAACTGCAACAGCAGCATTGGTATCTTCCCTGAGTTCCCCAGCATTCTCTAAGCAGTGCATTTTATTCTGTTTTTGGCCCTGAGTTCCCCAGCATTCTCTAAGCAGTGCATTTTATTCTGGTTTTGGCCAATCAGGCTAAAACACGAATTTTCTACAAAAGTGCTAAACCTCTCCTAAGCTAAGATTGATGTGCCACAGTCATTGTAAATTCTTACACAAATTCCACACACAGCTCTGTGTGTTCTATCTAGGAATGTTTAGCAAGGCTAAACATTATTTTGGTTATGTCTAGAACTTTACTATCTTTGCAAAAGGTAAAGCTGCTGAACTTTAGGCTTTGGGTCCTTATGAACTATTCCAGTCTCTCATTTGCTGAGGCACTTAAAAATCCTCTACTCATTTAAAACTAAACCTGCATTTCTACCCCATGTCTGTATGCATTTATGTATTTTTGTTTCTTTGAGGGCTCTAATTCAGTCCCCACCTCTCTGAGGACTCCTGGGCCTGTGTGGGTGGGATCTGGAGGGATTTTACATCCTGACACTTGGGCACACCCATGGAGAGCACAGTCCCAGTGCCACCAGCTCCTGGCTCTGGGAGGGGACAAGGAGGAGCTCAAATGCAGCACCCTTCCCTCTGCTCCATCACCATGCTGCAGTTAGGGAGACATTCAGAAACCCCTCCTGTGAGAGGTTTTGTCACCCTCCAGAGCTCCAGGACTGCTCCCATCTCACCTCCCTGACTGACAGCACTTACCCTCTCTTTATCCCCCCAGGCCCAGCCCCAGCCCCAGGGCAGGAGGTGGGGAGCAGGTTCAGGTGATTGAAAGAGGCTGCATTTCCTGCTCAGCAGGTTCGTGCTCTGCTCACCCGAGGGGTTTGAGGAGCTGCACGCAGCTGGGAGCAGGGCAGTGCCCAGGGAAGGGGCCCAGCCCCTGTGTCACCCCTGGCTCACATGGAAAGGTGACACACTGGAGGCCCAGGGGACACTGAGCACCCCTGTGACCCTGGGGTGACACAACACTGCAGCTCCAGCCCTGCCATCCCACTGAGAGGTGACCCAGTGATAAACCACTGGAGATCAGGGGCTGTGCCACCCCCACCAGGGACACAGGGGATGAGCAGCACCCCCCAGAGCCCTGCTGGGGCTCCCCAAAGCAAAGCCTCATCCTCCACAGCCTGCACTGAACACCCTCCTGGAGACCCCAGCTCCACTTCCAACCCTTCACCTCCAGATTTCCCACAGCTGTTCCACACATGACTTTCAGCAGCTCCAGCCTGGTCTGTGCTCACCAGAGGGAGATGCTTGGGAGAGGGAGGCAGCCCATCTGCAGAGCAGGGCCTGCCTTTGAAGAACCACCCTCTGACTTTTGGCTTCTCAAAAATGCGACCACAGAAAGGAATTTTTTTTTTCTCTCCAGGCCTCATCTGGCAGGGTCCTTGCTCTGAGGTCTCAGCTTCCAGGATAAAAGCAAGAAATTCTTCCAGATCTAATGCTGTGACTGCCAGGGGTAGATGTAGCACAAAGCAGGGTCCCCCTCTGGGTCTGTCTGACATCACCCATCTCCCCAAATGGCACCAGTCCCACCTCCACACATCGTCCTGCCTGCAGCTGCAGAGGATGCTCCAGCTCTCCGATGCCTTTTGCATCCATCAGCTCTTTCCCACATCTTCTTCCCACTCCCTGCACTGCTGTTTGCTGGGTCTGTCACCAAATCCATCAGCATCACACACGGATGGAGGTTTCCTGTGGGTCACACACATCCCATTGTTGACCTCCTGCTCAGCCTCCCTGCCCCAGCTCACACAGTCCCAGCACTCAGCAGCATCTGTCCTTCAAAAAACCACTTTCCCAGAGTGCATCCACGTGGGATTTTTGGAATTCACCACACACTGAGGAGGCCAGCACATCCACAGCTCAGTTCATCTGTTGAATTCATGACCAGAGTACCCCCCCGCCAGGCCAACAGGGTAAAGAACATCCCTGTCCCTGCACAAGCNGCTGTTTGCTGGGTCTGTCACCAAATCCATCAGCATCACACACGGATGGAGGTTTCCTGTGGGTCACACACATCCCATTGTTGACCTCCTGCTCAGCCTCCCTGCCCCAGCTCACACAGTCCCAGCACTCAGCAGCATCTGTCCTTCAAAAAACCACTTTCCCAGAGCGCATCCACCTGGGACTGTTGGAATTCACCACACACTGAGGAGGCCAGCACATCCACAGCTCATTGAATTCATGACCAGAGTGCCCAAAGAGGCAAACAACATCCCTGTCCCTGCACAAGCATCTCAGGCAGCATTTCCCTCCCCGATGGGGATGAGGCAGCACAACTCACGCACTGGAGCTTTTTCCTCCAGGGCTGATGGGACACAGAGCCCTGGGGCATCTCCCAAGCTAAAATCAGGGCAATGCTGCCATAAATGTGCTGCTTTGGAGCTTCAAACAGCCTCTTGCACATCAGAGCATTGGGGAAAGCAAGGACAGGTTGATCCCAGTGTATAATAATGCAGGGGAGGTCAGAAGAGAGTCCTGCAGCCTCTTCACCCCCCCTGCCCCTCTGGGAGCTGCAATTGGGGTGACAGTGTTGTTGGAACAGCCCTTCCCCATTCCTCCCCCCAGCCATGGGGTGATGCAGCAGCAGCTTCAGGGCTTAATGTGAACCAGCTTTGGTAAATATAATAATGAAATCATAAAAAAGAGGGGAAATTTCAGCACAAAAAAGAACTGAAGTTTCTCATGCAATTGGTACTTCCCCCTTTGGCTAAATTGATGTGAATGGTGGATAGACCCTGATTCTCATGGGAACTCATCCACTTACTGTTTATCTACAGTGCAATAAAAATAATATTAAAAATAGTCTGTGGAGTAGACAGAGCAGAGAAAAAAAAAATTGACACCTGATGCTGTTCTTCTCCCTTGTTGAAATCCAATAGCTGAGCTCTGTGAACAGGCATGCCCATGGATTACAGCTCAGACACTCCCAGGCCTGGTCTTGAACAGAAACTGGGATGAAATGATCCTTCTAGAGGACAAAAATGCTTTTAGGAGGTTATTGAAGCAGCAGATATGGTGCTGCCATCTCACCCTGGGACCACAGCCCACGGCTCTGCTCCACCCTCCTGCAGTGGGAGATGAAAACATCAAAACCCACAAGGCATGAAGGCATTGTGTTAAAAGGCAGCGTTGTAAAAACCTAAATGCTGCAGGAAAGCCTAAAATTGTAGCATTTAAACCTCTCCAAACTACTAAAAGAAAGAGGGAAAGTTGTCATAAAATGCTGAAGCCAAGTTGCAGAGGGACAGGGCAGTGCTGGAGCTCCAGTCATGCCCCCAGACCCACACAAGAAGTTCTGAGTTAAGATTTCTGGGGAGCAAAGCAGCAGGATTGGAAATCTCTGCAAATCAAAGGTGGAGAGGGATAGAGGAGCTAATTCCTCCTTGCACTGAACCCTGAGTTCAGCTCTGGGCACTGCCTGGCTGGGCAGCACTTTTGCTGTTACAAAGTGAAGTGTTTTTTTCAGTCATCATTCACTTTTACTACTTTTTACAAGTTTTAGTAACACTCCCATAAACAGGTTTTTAATGCAATCCTTTTTCTCTGACACACTGCATGTTAAAGATTAGCAGAGGTTTTTTTATTGCAGGTAATAAAGAACCCTGATGTCAAATATTTTAACAAGCCAAGTGCTCCATGGGAAAAGCCCAAGGGGCTCCAAATGCATTTCTGCTCTGCAGCCTCTGTCAGGGAGAGGGAGAAGACACAGAGAGTTTTCTGGGAAAATATCTGAGATTTTATCTAATTTTTTTTGGAAAAGAACAAAGTGGCTCCAACCACACCACTGAACTCAAGAGCTTCCCAGCCAGGCATTTCCCACACTCCATGAAAAACCAGCTGTTCCCCCCTCAGCATCTTCATGGATTTGTTCAAGGGAGGCTCTGCCTTAAGAAAAGAAGGAATTTTGGGTTGTCTTTTGTGAGTTTATCCTCCCCAAGACCTGCCTGCAGCCATGGTCTCTGTGCACCCCACAGGGATGAGCCCACAAGGGGGTTTCTATCCCAAGGGATGCTGCTGGCTGGAGGAATCACATCCCTGGGCTGCAGGCAGTGAGGAAGAGGAGGAGGAGGAGGTGGGGAAGGCCAGCACATCATCCTCACACCACCCTCCCACAGGGAAAGTGTCACTGGCCAGGGCAATGTGTTTATCTACAATGCAATAAAAATAATATTAAAAATAGTCTGTGGAGTAGAAAGAGCAGAGAGGGGGAAAAAAATTGACACCTGATGCTGTTCTTCTCCCTTTTTCACAGCAGAGAAAGTGTCACTGGCCCGGTGACACCTGTGGAAAGGAGCCCCTGCTGCTGTTTGCTCAGAGCACGAGTTCCCCATCAGGAGAGCTGGGAGGAGCAGGGTTTGCTGCTCCCCACATCCTCAGCATCTCCCCGCTCGCTCTGCTTCCCCTCACAGCCCTGATGGGTACCACGAGCATCCGCCCGGCTTTACTGAGGAAACAAGCGGCCGTTCCGCCGGCAGCCGGGGATGGGCTCTCCGCCCACACACCCGGCTCGGTTTCCAGCCCTCCGCTCGCTTTCCGAGGAACCCGCAGCCTGAGAAACCGGGGAGGGTCGCGCACACACGAGAGCAGCCCCCGCATCCCTGCGGCAGCTGCCAAATCCATCACTGCCCACGGGCTGGGGAGGGGAGAGCCCCGTGCCGTCCTCCAGGAGCCCAGAGGCTTTTTCCCATCCCTTTTCCCTCTCTTCCCATCCCTCCCGGCCAGGGCTGAGGAGTGCCCGGGGGCAGGAGGGTTCGAGGAGTCCTGCAGGGAAGGAGAGGGGTTTGCAAGCGAGACGCTGCTCCTGACATTGCCTGCAAAGCCATGGGATCACAGAATCCAGTGAGGCTGGAAAAGATCTCTCAGATCATCAAATCAGGGACCTGCAGCAGCCCCAGTGCAGCCCCACAGGACACTCAGTGCCCTCCCTCCTCCTTCCAGCCCTGCTGAAATGAGCGGAGCTGTTCCTTCTTCACTTTCCCATGACTGGATTCCCCTGAAAGCAGCAGAAAACGTTCCTGGTGATGGTAATTAATGTGACAGGGAGTCAGGAGGCACAGATGAAATGTCTCATATCGCTGGGGATCACAGATAATTGTGAAGATAGGCTGTGTTACAGAGCTGGCAGGAATCTCAGTGTGCATTTGGAGATCAAGGGATGGATAGGCAGCCTGTTCCTTGGGATCCACCACAGCCCCAGTGGTGACTCCCCAGCACTGCTGGAGCTCACATGGGCACACCCTCACCCCGGGTTTGGTGTGCAGGGCTCCCCACCCTGCTGGGGTGGCAGACAGAGCCCAGCACACTTTGGGCAGCCACCACGGGGGACTGTGGGGACATGGGCACACTCCTGGCAAGGGGAAAGGCTTTTCTGAAAGCTTTTAGCTCTGGCCCATCCCTGGTCCCAGCAAGGGAATGACCAGAGAGAGACATTCAGGTACTGACCTCCTACAATGATCCTACAATGATCCTACAATGATCCTACAATGATCCCCCTGGCCCAGTCCCTCTTGCTGGGACCCCGAGGGTCTCCCCACTCAGCAGATGGAAACACCTTCCCAAAGTCTCTGGGAGCATCACTTGGCTCCTTCCACAGACAAATCCAGGCACTTCCATAACTGCCATGTTCCTGTTTATTCTGTAAAAATGCAGCCACAGCCCCACACTGCTGCAGCCATTGGGGAGCAAATCAGCAGCCACAGCTTTCTCTGCCATCCAAACCCCACATCACAGGTCTCTGCAGATGGTTCTGATTGAGAAGATTTCTCCCAGCTCCTAAATAATCCTGAAAATACTTGGTAGTTGTATTGGGTAACACCTTTCATTAAGCCTTCAGCACCTGCTGCAGGCCAATCTGAGGGAGCTGGGAAAAAATCCAAGGGCTGTGACAGCACAGCAAGGCTTCCAGCTTTGCAGGCTGATGCCAGGTAGATGCTCTGCAGGTGGACACTGAGGACTTGGGCTGTTTGACCACCTGTCTTAGAAATGGAAGTGTCCTTGGAGAAGGGCAGACTGCAGGTGATGCAGCATTTGCATCATGAACAGGAGCAGAATATGAGAATCAGCCCTCAAAGGAGCAGAAACCATCTCTGATCACTTTTTCTAAGAGTGGATAGATGAAGCAGATCTTGGGGACCCATCTGCACATCATCCTTTTAGGATAATCCATGCAAGCTTTGCATCCCTAAACCACACAAGCCACCCCTGGCTCCTGCAGCACTGCTGCTTTGGCTGTGCCTCTCAGAGGACTTTCCTTTTTTCCTCTGAAACGTGAAAAGCTGAACTTGGATCTGAGATCAGAGTGGTTGTGCTTTAGCTGTGCAATCACTGGAGTTTCCTGACAGCACAGATGTGGCTCTGAACAAACCAGCCTGAGCTGTGGCTCTGTCTTGGAGCACAGGGAAGGCCATGGCTGGTTTGGGGTTTGGGATGGCTCCTCTCAGCACAGCTCCTGCTTCCTGGTAATCAGCATGGGGATAACTGCCCTCACTGCAAATGCAGTCAGTGGATCTCAGAATTACTCTGGTATCTGCTGGTTGGCACTGGTTGGAGCAATCTCTCCATTTTCTTCCCTCAGAGCTGCCAGGTTTTCTCTGCCTTTCATATCTGTGTCTGCAAAAGCCAGAAGTTTTATCTCGCTGAGTTCTGAGATGGAAAGATCAACCAAACTGAAAAAAACAATTCAAACCGGAGGTCAGTGCTGTGCTCAGGGGAGCCAGGTCCTTCAAGGGAGGGCTGGGGTTCAGCCTCTGGAGCCAGGAACCTGCAGAGCCTGATGGTGGCATTTCCCCAGGACATCTCCGAGATGATTTCTCTTCAGGAAGCACCTGTGCAGCTGCTGTCCCTCTTTCATCAAATCAGGGACCTGCAGAACTCAACTCCTCAACTCAACTCAACTCAACTCCTCTGCCTGAGAGACCACCCAGCACCACAACCCAACCTGCAGCTGCCTGCCCAGTGCCCACAGCACCCCTGTCCCATCCCCACCTCTGGGAACGAGCTCCACTGGGAAAACACCCTCTCAGCATTGCTGCCACCAGCTTGTATAACTTTGATTCCAGCTGGGACACACCAGGAGACCAGAAAACCAGACTGAATCAGTCCCATTCACATGTTCCCAGCAGCCCCTCGGTGAGGCAGGAAGGTTTTGCCACTCTGTTTTTCAAAAAGCAGAGAGCTGGACCAAGGATGTGCAGAGTTCACAACGAGCCAGGGCAGTGGAGATGCTGTCCCACCCCTGGCCCTCCAGCATTGCTTTCTCCTCTAAAATTCAGCACAGGAAAAAAGAACAAGAAATTCCCAGAGAGAGTTAAAGATCCAACACTGGTCAGAGCTGAGCACAAAGCAGTTTCCCTCTCTGCATACAGACCTCAGAGAGTCTTGCAAGATCCCCCCAAAGATCCGAGTGAAGTGTTTTCCCCTCACAGACAAAGTCCCACCGTCCTGGCTGGGGCCAAGCAGGGATGGCACAAGGGTCGTGCTGTGCCCAGCATGCCCGGACACAAACCGAGCAGCCACGTGGAACTCCCTCAGGAAGCTCTTTTCCAGGCTGGCCAGTAGATGGGGGTGGAAGAGCAGCCAAAATCTGGTCCATGGGCAACCGTGTTCCTCCAGCCTGGCCGCGTCCCGGTGGCTGTCAGGGCTCCGGGGACACTGGTGGCTGTCCTGGCCATGAGCAGGACTTGGAAACATGACAGAAGAAACACCCCAGAGTTTTAAGTGTCATCCCCAGGGCAGCAAGCACAGGGATAAACCCTAAAATAACTCCAGATGTCCTTGGGGTCTGATAATCCCGGGTGGAGAGATCTGTCCTCACCATTGATGTCCCCACTGCTTGATAAGGAAGTTAGAGAGGACCAGATCCAGATCCAGGTGCCTGCAGTGAAACTATGGCCAAGTGCAGCTCCTGGCAGCAAAGAGAGCCCCGAAAGTCCATCACATGCCCCTGCCTGTCTGTTCCTGTGTGCTGGAACCTCCTGAGAGCACCCAGCACCCACCTCCACCACCAGATCTGAGCTCAGCCAAGGCACTGCCTGGAGGGAAAACCTGGAAACCCCATAGGCACAGAGAAAACTCCCTCAGCTCCAAGAGCCCTGCCACGTTCAGCTCTGCCCCTCAATGAGTGGCCAGGCTGGATTCCCCCTGCTTTGCCCCGTTCAGGATTTTCCCGGTGGATGAGGATGGCCAGTGAGGAATGACAGGACACACACCAGTGTGTGGGTTTCTGTGGGGTGCTGGTGCCTCTGGACACAGCACTGGTGCAGAAGGGTTTCCCCCGCTGGAGCTGGGCTGTGAGAGCCCAGAGCAGCCTAAATNCATGCCAGCTTTGCAGCCAGCATCCCTCAACCACACAAGCCACCCCTGGCTCCTGCAGCACTGCTGCTTTGGCTGTGCCTCTCAGAGGACTTTCCTTTTTTCCTCTGAAACGTGAAAAGCTGAACTTGGATCTGAGATCAGAGTGGTTGTGCTTTAGCTGTGCAATCACTGGAGTTTCCTGACAGCACAGATGTGGCTCTGAACAAACCAGCCTGGGCTGTGGCTCTGTCTTGGAGCATAGGGAAGGCTGGTTTGGGGTTTGGGATGGCTCCTCTCAGCACAGCTCCTGCTTCCTGGTAATCAGCATGGGGATAACTGCCCTCACTGCAAATGCAGTCAGTGGATCTCAGAATTACTCTGGTATCTGCTGGTTGGCACTGGTTGGAGCAATCTCTCCATTTTCTTCCCTCAGAGCTGCCAGGTTTTCTCTGCCTTTCATATCTGTGTCTGCAAAAGCCAGAAGTTTTATCTCGCTGAGTTCTGAGATGGAGAGATCAACCAAATTGAAAAAACAATTCAAACCAGAGGTCAGTGCTGAGCCAAATCCTTCAAGGGAGAGCTGGGGTTCAGCCTGTGGAGCCAGGAACCTGCAGAGCCTGATGGTGGCATTTCCCCAGGACATCTCCGAGATGATTTCTCTTCAGGAAGCACCTGTGCAGCTGCTGTCCCTCTTTCATCAAATCAGGGACCTGCAGAACTCAACTCCTCAACTCAACTCAACTCAACTCCTCTGCCTGAGAGACCACCCAGCACCACAACCCAACCTGCAGCTGCCTGCCCAGTGCCCACAGCACCCCTGTCCCATCCCCACCTCTGGGAACGAGCTCCACTGGGAAAACACCCTCTCAACATTGCTGCCACCCACTTGCATAACTTTGATTCCAGCTGGGACACACCAGGAGACCAGAAAACCAGACTGAATCAGTCCCATTCACATGTTCCCAGCAGCCCCTCAGTGAGGCAGGAAGGTTTTGCCGCTCTGTTTTTCAAAAAGCAGAGAGCTGGACCAAGGATGTGCAGAGTTCACAACGAGCCAGGGCAGTGGAGATGCTGTCCCACCCCTGGCCCTCCAGCATTGCTTTCTCCTCTAAAATTCAGCACAGGAAAAAAGAACAAGAAATTCCCAGAGAGAGTTAAAGATCCAACACTGGTCAGAGCTGAGCACAAAGCAGTTTCCCTCTCTGCATACAGACCTCAGAGAGTCTTGCAAGATCCCCCCAAAGATCCGAGTGAAGTGTTTTCCCCTCACAGACAAAGTCCCACCGTCCTGGCTGGGGCCAAGCAGGGATGGCACAAGGGTCGTGCTGTGCCCAGCATGCCCGGACACAAACCGAGCAGCCACGTGGAACTCCCTCAGGAAGCTCTTTTCCAGGCTGGCCAGTAGATGGGGGTGGAAGAGCAGCCAAAATCTGGTCCATGGGCAACCGTGTTCCTCCAGCCTGGCCGCGTCCCGGTGGCTGTCAGGGCTCCGGGGACACTGGTGGCTGTCCTGGCCATGAGCAGGACTTGGAAACATGACAGAAGAAACACCCCAGAGTTTTAAGTGTCATCCCCAGGGCAGCAAGCACAGGGATAAACCCTAAAATAACTCCAGATGTCCTTGGGGTCTGATAATCCCGGGTGGAGAGATCTGTCCTCACCATTGATGTCCCCACTGCTTGATAAGGAAGTTAGAGAGGACCAGATCCAGATCCAGGTGCCTGCAGTGAAACTATGGCCAAGTGCAGCTCCTGGCAGCAAAGAGAGCCCCGAAAGTCCATCACATGCCCCTGCCTGTCTGTTCCTGTGTGCTGGAACCTCCTGAGAGCACCCAGCACCCACCTCCACCACCAGATCTGAGCTCAGCCAAGGCACTGCCTGGAGGGAAAACCTGGAAACCCCANCTTTTTCTAAGAGTGGATAGATGAAGCAGATGCTTGGTGACCCATGTGCACATCATCCTTTCAGGATAATCCATGCCAGCTTTGCAGCCAGCATCCCTCAACCACACAAGCCACCCCTGGCTCCTGCAGCACTGCTGCTTTGGCTGTGCCTCTCAGAGGACTTTCCTTTTTTCCTCTGAAACGTGAAAAGCTGAACTTGGATCTGAGATCAGAGTGGTTGTGCTTTAGCTGTGCAATCACTGGAGTTTCCTGACAGCACAGATGTGGCTCTGAACAAACCAGCCTGGGCTGTGGCTCTGTCTTGGAGCATAGGGAAGGCTGGTTTGGGGTTTGGGATGGCTCCTCTCAGCACAGCTCCTGCTTCCTGGTAATCAGCATGGGGATAACTGCCCTCACTGCAAATGCAGTCAGTGGATCTCAGAATTACTCTGGTATCTGCTGGTTGGCACTGGTTGGAGCAATCTCTCCATTTTCTTCCCTCAGAGCTGCCAGGTTTTCTCTGCCTTTCATATCTGTGTCTGCAAAAGCCAGAAGTTTTATCTCGCTGAGTTCTGAGATGGAGAGATCAACCAAATTGAAAAAACAATTCAAACCAGAGGTCAGTGCTGAGCCAAATCCTTCAAGGGAGAGCTGGGGTTCAGCCTGTGGAGCCAGGAACCTGCAGAGCCTGATGGTGGCATTTCCCCAGGACATCTCCGAGATGATTTCTCTTCAGGAAGCACCTGTGCAGCTGCTGTCCCTCTTTCATCAAATCAGGGACCTGCAGAACTCAACTCCTCAACTCAACTCAACTCAACTCCTCTGCCTGAGAGACCACCCAGCACCACAACCCAACCTGCAGCTGCCTGCCCAGTGCCCACAGCACCCCTGTCCCATCCCCACCTCTGGGAACGAGCTCCACTGGGAAAACACCCTCTCAACATTGCTGCCACCCACTTGCATAACTTTGATTCCAGCTGGGACACACCAGGAGACCAGAAAACCAGATTGAATCAGTCCCATTCACATGTTCCCAGCAGCCCCTCGGTGAGGCAGGAAGGTTTTGCCACTCTGTTTTTCAAAAAGCAGAGAGCTGGACCAAGGATGTGCAGAGTTCCCAATGAGCCAGGACAGTGGAGATGCTGTCCCACTCCTGGCCCTCCAGCATTGCTTTCTCCTCTAAAACTGAGCATGGGAAAGACGATAAGAAATTCCCAGAGAGAGTTAAAGATCCAACACTGGTCAGAGCTGAGCACAAAGCAGTTTCCCTCTCTGCATACAGACCTCAGAGAGTCTTGCAAGATCCCCCCAAAGATCCGAGTGAAGTGTTTTCCCCTCACAGACAAAGTCCCACCGTCCTGGCTGGGGCCAAGCAGGGATGGCACAAGGGTCGTGCTGTGCCCAGCATGCCCGGACACAAACCGAGCAGCCACGTGGAACTCCCTCAGGAAGCTCTTTTCCAGGCTGGCCGGTAGATGGGGGTGGAAGAGCAGCCAAAATCTGGTCCATGGGCAACCGTGTTCCTCCAGCCTGGCCGCGTCCCGGTGGCTGTCAGGGCTCCGGGGACACTGGTGGCTGTCCTGGCCATGAGCAGGACTTGGAAACATGACAGAAGAAACACCCCAGAGTTTTAAGTGTCATCCCCAGGGCAGCAAGCACAGGGATAAACCCTAAAATAACTCCAGATGTCCTTGGGGTCTGATAATCCCGGGTGGAGAGATCTGTCCTCACCATTGATGTCCCCACTGCTTGATAAGGAAGTTAGAGAGGACCAGATCCAGATCCAGGTGCCTGCAGTGAAACTATGGCCAAGTGCAGCTCCTGGCAGCAAAGAGAGCCCCGAAAGTCCATCACATGCCCCTGCCTGTCTGTTCCTGTGTGCTGGAACCTCCTGAGAGCACCCAGCACCCACCTCCACCACCAGATCTGAGCTCAGCCAAGGCACTGCCTGGAGGGAAAACCTGGAAACCCCATAGGCACAGAGAAAACTCCCTCAGCTCCAAGAGCCCTGCCACGTTCAGCTCTGCCCCTCAATGAGTGGCCAGGCTGGATTCCCCCTGCTTTGCCCCGTTCAGGATTTTCCCGGTGGATGAGGATGGCCAGTGAGGAATGACGGGACACACACCAGTGTGGGTTTCTGTGGGGTGCTGGTGCCTCTGGACACAGCACTGGTGCAGAAGGGTTTCCCCCGCTGGAGCTGGGCTGTGAGAGCCCAGAGCAGCCTAAATCCACCCTCTTAAATAAACAAACAGGGGCAAACAATGAGCGACACTCAGTGCCCTGCCCCTGAGCTCCGCCGTGTCAGAGCCCTCATTATGTCCGTGTGTGATTATACCATTAATTACTGACCAGAAAGCTCTAAAGAAAACAGACTGGAATGAGTCCAGTGCTGGAGTAAAGTCCTGAGAGATAACTCTGTGGCTGCTGAGGTGATGGGGACTGAGCTTCGATTTCTAAACCAAAATTGAGTTTGCAATTAGCTCTCCTTGTCGCCTAAATCCGACAAAAGACCTTCCTGCATTTAACACCAAGAAGGGATGTCCCTGAACTGCCACCAAACCACAGGGGCTTACAAAAGCCAACTGGAGCAGAGCAGAGGGAGCAGAATCCCAAATGTCTCCTTGGGCTGAGCGAGGCTCTTGTTTGATTTTAGATTTGCTGCACACTCAATGTACATCTCCGAGCGAGCCACTTAATCTGACCCTGGCCCGGAGTTTAGCTGTCTGTCAAATGTTAGAAAAGGGCTTTGTCTCCCTCACAAGGACTTGGAGGTTTAATTGCCAGCTGTGCCAAGATGCCCTTAGGTGGAAGCTGCAATGCAAATGTAAAGTATCGCTGTTAGAGCTTAGCAAATAACTCAAATGTTTTTCTGCAGCAGCTCCCTCGAAAAGAAATTAGATTCCTTTCTGGTGTGCTTGGGCTTCTTTCCAGGCTCTCTTGTTGTGACACTCGTGAGCAAGTGGAGAACTAAGAATATGGAGGTAATTCACCAAAAGTCAATGTCCAGCTCCTAAACCTGAGCCTTTGCACGGAGCCCTGCTCCTGCCACAGCCCCTGTGTGTGCCCAAACCGGCACCGAGGCAGGCAGGGGATGGGGCTGCACCAGGCAGAGGATCCCTCAGCTGCCTGTGGACACATCCAGCCCCTCCAAACAGCCCTGGGGACGTGCAGACATCAACCACCGCCTTCTGCACCACCTCCAGTGCGGGTCCCTGCGGGTGGCTCCCAGCCCGGCCACTCTCAGGGCCTTGCTGAGCCAGGGGAACATCAAAGATGAGAGAGATAAGGGAGAGAGGCTTGATGTCGGGAGCCACGCATCCCTATCAGCTCATGCTATGCAAATCCCGGTGATTTGAGCCATTTCACTCTCCCCCCTGATAAGCCTGGGATGTAGATTTGCATCATGAATTCCTTGGGGTGGCAGTTCTGCGGGGTTGGGCAGTGGCTGGAAAGCTCCGGGAGTTTCTGAGCATCTGACAAAGGCTGCCAGCTCCTGCTGTAATCCCTCAGTGCCATCCTCAGCACCGTGTGGCCACTGAGTGCCAGCCCAGGAACATCAGCACAGCCCTGACCTCCCCGGCAGCCTCGTGTGAGTGGGAACAGCACACAGGAACATTTTCAATTAGCTTTACAGAAAACATTTGCCTGAAACTGGATGCTGTGTGAAACTCCTGAACTCTCCTTTTTCATTCGGAGCTGGGGGTGAGGCAAGGGAGGGACGGGGGGGGGGACGGAATTGGAAGAGTTTTTTGTTTATTCAGATCGGAGTCGCACTGCTCTGGATGGAGCATGTTTGGGGTTTGGCAGAGCCAGAGCAGGAGAAAGGAGGTCCTGCAGTGCTCCACACCCAGGGACAGGAGCAGGACACGAAAGCAGAATGCCCAGTGCCTATGGAGGAGCCAGCCTGGAGGCAGCCCCACGGCACAGGATCTCAGAAGGGCTTGGGCTGGAAGGGACCTTAAAGATCATCTTCTTCCATGGGCAGGAACAACTTCCACTAGCCCAGGTTGCTCCAAGCCCAATCCAACCTGGTCTTGGGCACTTCCAGGGATGGGGAAGCCACAGCTGCTCTGGGCACCCTGTGCCAGGGCCTCCCCACCCTCATGGGGAAGAATTTCTTCCCAATATCCCATCTAACCCTGCCCTCTGTCAGTTTGAAGTCATTCCCCTTTGTCCTNTTTTCAATTAGCTTTACAGAAAACATTTGCCTGAAACTGGATGCTGTGTGAAACTCCTGAACTCTCCTTTTTCATTCGGAGCTGGGGGTGAGGCAAGGGAGGGACGGGGGGGGGGACGGAATTGGAAGAGTTTTTTGTTTATTCAGATCGGAGTCGCAGTGCTCTGGAGCGTGTTTGGGTTTGGCAGAGCCAGAGTGGGAGAAAGGAGGTCCTGCTGTGCTCCACACCCAGGGACAGGAGCAGGACATGAAAGCAGAATGCCCGGTGCCCATGGAGGAGCCAGCCTGGAGGCAGCCCCACGGCACAGGAACTCAGAAGGGCTTGGGCTGGAAGGGACCTTAAAGATCATCTTCTTCCATGGGCAGGAACAACTTCCACTAGCCCAGGTTGCTCCAAGCCCAATCCAACCTGGTCTTGGGCACTTCCAGGGATGGGGAAGCCACAGCTGCTCTGGGCACCCTGTGCCAGGGCCTCCCCACCCTCATGGGGAAGAATTTCTTCCCAATATCCCATCTAACCCTGCCCTCTGTCAGTTTGAAGTCATTCCCCTTTGTCCTATCGCTCCATCCCTTCTCCAAAGTCCTTCTCCAGCTCTCCTGGAGCTCCTTTAGCCCCTCAGGTCTCCCTGGAGCCTTCTCTCCTCCAGGCTGGATAACCTCAGCTCTCCCAGCAGAGGTGCTGCAGTGCCCCATGTCACTGTGTGCCACCACCCTGACACACATCCCCTGCTGGGGCTTGGTGCAGCAGGAGAAGGGGAGCTGGCCCTGCCAAATGCCAAAATCCCAACATTTTCCTCTTCACCTTGAGGCTAAACCTGCACTGCCTGAAGCCTTCCACGGGCTCTGATGAGGATGTCCCTGGTACCAGTGGGTCAAATCATCCTCAGTGCCAATTCCCAATTGAATTTGTCTCAATTCTGGGACAGTGGGGCCAGACAAGGATGTGTTGCCTCCGTGCTGCCCCATGCACAGCTGCCCCATGCACAGCTGCCCCATGCACAGCTGCCCCTCACCCTCCACAGCTTTCCTGGGCCCCGATTCCAGCACACGCTGTGACATGATTTATTCCATCTGATTAACTTCTCCTTCCCTCTGTGGCTGATCTCTTCATGGCCAGGGCTCCGTGGTCTCTCCAGCCCACTGAGGTGCCAGCACAGTCTCTGGTTTCAGTGCTTGCCTCTCCCAACAGCCTCATTTGCTCCTGTTCCCCCCAAAAAAACATCAGAGCAGCATTACTGGAACCAGCCAGGGCTCCAGCACTGCAAACTCCTGTCCCACCATGAACTCCTCTGAGGTTTCTTTGTGTTTTGATTTGAAACAGCAACAATTAGGAAAACAGCGAGAGCTTTTATTTAATTTGTTTTTCCTCCTTGGCTGGGCGTTTCCACCCTGCCAAGGTGCCTCAGCCTCCGCAGGGCTCTGCAGGTTCCAAAACATTCCCAGCTGTCACTGCAGAGCAGAAACTCTGCTGGGGAGAGATAAGCACGGGGGTTTTATCACCTGCAGCTCACAACTGTGGCTGCATCACTTGGGACTTCCTTGGGTGTGATTTTTCAGGCTTCCATCCTCTTGCTGAGAGCTTTACACCCCACTTTTCTCTTTGCTGCTCCCAGTGAGTGCCTGGTGCTGTGGTCCCATGCCTGCACTCCCAGCTGAGCCACAGCTTCTACAAACCCCCCCTGGCTGGGGCACGGGGTTTTTAAAAATCTGTCTCTGCCACGCAGACTGTGACAATATGAAAAATAAGAGCGTTTGTAATTAAAGAAACCCATTGCAAATTACTTAACAGCACAAGCTCAGCCAAAGGCCAAGGCTGTGAGCAGTCTGAAGCCATTCAGCCAAGCCACACTCGAGCCATGACAAGTCAGAAAAATACAGTTCATAAAATATCCTTGAAGTGAAATGTAGGTCATGGTACTTGATCTGCATATTTATAAAAGCTGAGCCTAATCCAGCCAAACTTTCCAGAATAAAGACCTTGCTCCTCTTTGATCCTGCCTGTGCCTCCTGGGGGAAGATCAGTTTTCCTTCAGCAAGGTTAGAGGGGATTAAGAGTCACCCTAAAGGGAGCAAGGTCTGCACAGGGTGGGGAAGTGATGGAGAGCTGTCCCTGGAAGCTGAGGGGTGCTGACCTGGCACCACGGGGAAGCTCCCAGGCACACTCTGGGCACACATTAACAGCACTGCAGGCAGCCAAATTTACACTCTCCTGGCTGAGGTCTGGGCCAGTGCAGCACCTGCCAGCCCAGCATTAAATTCCATGATCAGCTGAAGCAGAAGGAGTCTCTCTGCCTCCAGGGCCTGGCTCAGTCTGCTGAGTCCAGCCTAGAGTCCAGCCTAGAGCCTCCTGGCAAAACATTCTCTTGGCAGCTCATTTATCCAGCACTAGATAGTGACACTTCTGCAGAAAATTACTTAATAATGACTTTTCTGCAGAAAACCTTGATCTTCAAGAATCCCCCTCACACCACCAGCAGTGAAAATGGTGAGGAGCATGCCCAGGACTTCACAGTAGGCTGGAAGCAATCAGCTCCAGGATGACATTATCCCCTGCTGCTGCTCCAGCTGTGCTCCCAAAATGCCACAAAGCTCCATTTCCACAAAAAGCACGGTGGGGAAGGCAGCCCCCCAGGCAATGGAGCCTGAGGGTGACAGGAGGTGCAGAACCCCTCAGTTCCAGAGCCCCTGGGTGGCTCTAAACCCTGCAGGCTGTAGGAAAGCTCCCTCCCAACAAGGTGAGGGATTTAGCACAATGGGTGGCTCAGGATGGGAGATGAACAGCTTCACCCCAGCTGAAGGTTTGGGGGAAGGAAAAGCCTTTGACACATCAGCTCTTGGAAAGTTTGAGATGCTTCTCTGCAGTACCAGGGGCTGAGAGTTTCTCTATATGTTTGCACATATAAATACTTGTGCAAACACGAAGGAAACCACAGATATTATTCACCCCAAAATTGCCCAGGAAGTGGCTCCAGAGATTATCATCTTAGCTAAAGAGAGGCAGGAAAATAATGGTTTCAGTCCAACAGGACCAGTGGTCTCAATGTGCTGAGCTCAAGAGATGGGAGTGAAAATTGTGAGAATCATTATTATAAAACCAATGTTATAAAAAACCTCTTGTGTAGACTGGGTCCTGCAGAGTTCTGTGAGAACCAAAGCAGTGCCACCAGGGCAGGCCAGTTCCCAGTTTGCCCAGTGTGAGCTGGTGTGACATCCCCACCCTCTGGCTGCCGCCTCCAGCCCTTGCTCTGACCATGCTGCCCTTCACATCCTACCAGAGCCCGCTCACACCTGTGGGTCACAACCCCCGGCTCACAGGGGACACCCTGCAGCAGCAAACACCGTCCCCAAGTCCGTGCAGCCCCGCAGATGAGGGCTGCCAGCAGGATCCAGCCTTTGGCTCTGCTCCTGACTCTGAAATCCCTCCCTCGCATCGTGCGGCGTCCCCGTGTGAGTCACCGCCCGCAGGCGGGATGATGAAAACAACCCCCCATCCCTCTGGCTGTGCCTTTGCTCTTTGGGGACAGCGGGCTGCGTGCTGGCACCGCGAAAATATGGCAGTTTCTCTTGGCTGCAGAGAGAACCAGAGCGGACAAGCAGCACCGAGGCTCGGGGATCGGGAGGTGAATCCCCGGGGATGAGCACACACAGCGCGCAGCACACACGGCTGTGCTTGCAGCAGGAGGGTGTCCGTGGGCTTCCTGAATTTTTGCTGGTTCAGTTTGTGCCTGGCAAACACGATGGGTTCCAGGTTAACAAATGCCTTCTATGAAGCTAAAAACAATACACAAGAATTCGTTATTAAGTTTGAAACTTTTTCTGTCTTTGAAAAACAAGGTATCCAAGTCCTTTACATCCTGAACCATCAGCACGAGTTCTTGTTCTTGTTCCCTCTAACAGACACAAATGTATTTTGTTAGTTCCTAATTTCCTAGTTTCCCGTGAGAATTTGTAGAATTTCCCAGCTTCTCTCAGCCTCCTGTCAACTTCTTAAAACCTCCTTCATACATCCTGGGTTCTCTCCTGCTTTCAGGATTCCTACAGTGCAGCATCGAATCTGTCCCCTGCACTCTGATCTTTTCCATCCCCTTCTCTCTGCCTCCAATTTCCATTTTAATATATTATCTATTTAAATCTATTAAAGCTTTAAACCCCATCCGTGTGCGTTCTATGTCACACCCACCTCTTGGTCCCTGCTCAAGCCTGGGGCTGGTGCATTGCAGAACAAAACATCAGCTCCAGCTCTGCTCACCACGGACAGGAGGCACGGGCTGCTGCAGGGAGGGGATCAGACTCCTCACCCCATCACACATGGCCAGGGACTGCGGGGCACTGGGGCAGGAGGGAGTTTGGGGTGCTGAAACCATCCCCTCAAGGCTCAGGGCACTGAGCAGAACCTGCCTCCAGCCTGGGGACACTGCAGCCACCTCCGCCTCCTCCTCAGCGATGGTGGCTCAGGTGCTTGGAGAGCCCTGCAAGGACAGGGAAGAGCAGCTCCAGGCTGCAGCTCAGCATCCTGCAGGGATAAACCAAAGGCCAGGGATGGGAGCTTCTCCATCCAACCCGGGGCTTTCAGCAGGCTCAGCTCCCGGGTTCGTAGCCAGCAGGAAAGCAGGGCTTTGCCTGCAGTTACACAAGGAGTTCGTGGAGAGGAAACGAGCCCGTTTTTTTCCAAGTCCTTGATTATCCCCCCGCAACCAGGGGATGCTGAGCGCTTCCTCCGTGAGCCGCAGAGGTTCTGGGAGGCGGGAGGTGCCAGGTCTCTCCCTCTGAGCTCGGGAAGTGCCGGAGGCAGCCCAAAGCCTCCCCCTGCTTTCCCACCTCTCCTCCCGGAGCCCAGCGGAGCCGTGGGCAGGGGCTGCCCCGCCGCACCCCGGGGTCCCGCAGAGCCCCGTCCCGGGTCCCGGAGCGCTCCGGCCCCGGCACATTGCATGGGGATGAATCACTCGCTGACCTCTGCCTTCCTCCGTGTTCGGTTTCTCATTTTTATGGGCTGCATCAGCGGGGTTATTGAATCCAGATGTCGGCGAAACGCGACTGCAGCGCGCACAGAGCCGCGGGGAAAGGCGGTGGTGGGCGAGCACCAGGGCCTGTGGTTCATTTTACATAAATCCTGGCTTGGGAGGGAGGGGAAGGCACCTCCTGTCCCCTGCCTGCTCAGGGGGCTGCAGCAGCAAACGATTTCCATAGGCCATCTTCCATTTCCCTCTCTAACTTATCCTGGCACTCCCTTTTCCTGAAAGCATCCGTTCCCCCAGGCAGGCTCAGGTGGGTCCCACCTGAAGGAGTTTTGGGAGTTTTTGCAGAAACCTGGGTGCTGTGGAGCCTCTGTGCCTCGGCAAGGACGTGGTGCTGCCGTGGGATGAGCACTGGAGTGGGGCAGAGCTTCATCTTTCCCAAAAATGAGCTCCTAAGCAGAGATCCCTCATGGCACAAGGCAGCAACACCTGACAGCTGCCTGTNAAAGATATTCCTGCCCCTTGCCTTCCCTGCAGCTCTGACATGGCAAGAGTCCCAGCTGGGGATTCCCTAAGGGATGGTGCCCAGCCCCCTGCATCACNACAGCACCCCTGCCTTTGTCCCTCCCAGGGGAGAAGTAAAGAAACGGGGAGAAGAAATACCCAGGCCTTGCCTCATCATCAAAGAGAAGCCTGTGGAGTGACCTGCCTGCAGTGGGGCCACAGGACCCCCAGCACTGCCCCTGCCACTGGCACAGCGTGGGATCAGAGGCACCAGGGCATGGACAGGATACTTTATTTATTTATTTATTTATTCATGTATTTATTTGTTTATTTGATGTTTTTAAAATATATTCTNCATGGCAAGAGTCCCAGCTGGGGATTCCCTAAGGGATGGTGCCCAGCCTCTTCCATCACCAGCAGCTTCCTGCAGCAGGGCAGCCCCTGATCCTTGGTGTGCCAATGAGCAAGGCTGTGTTCAGGACTGAAAAAAAGAACAGCCACAGGGTTATAACCTAAATAAGTGTGTTTTCTGCTTTGCTTCACTGTACAGTGACTCCAAACAAATCATTCCCTCCCAGGGTTTAGTTCACCTGACACTGTGCACTGGTGTATCTTCACCTTCAGGACAAACACTGGGCTCCAGCTGGAAGATTTCTAGTGGTGATTTGCTTCCTGCTCACTGGAAACCCCCCAAAACCCTTACTTGGCTCTTGCTGACTACAAGTGACTGCAAACTGCTGTCAGGAGATGAACAATTTGGCTGTCCCATCCACACCTTGGCCTCTGGTCCTCCTGAACAAGCCCCAAGAGAACATCTGCCCTCTGCAGAGAGGCCAGCACTGGTGCTCTGGGAGCCCCTGGGAGGTGGAAGATGCACAAATGTTTCATTCTGAGCCTCTCCCTGGCACTGCTGGGATGTCTGTGGGGAATTTCTCTGCACCCACCTGCTCTCCTGGGGCTCCAACTGAGCTGAGCCCTGGCTGGGAAAGGCCTCCTTGGCTCTCCCCTTTCCCCTGCAGCTTCCACATCTCACAGCTCAGGACAGATGGAGGCTGTGCAGAGAAGCACAGAGCCAGGAGCACATGTGGGTTTTCTCATTTTCTCCTTTGTCACCTTGGAAAGAGTGAGGAACAATACATAAAACAGAGAGAGACAGCAATAATGCAGCTGACCTTCACTGTGGTATTTCAATCTGACACAGCTGCTCCTACACCGAGCCTCTCCTGGCCTTGGCTGCTCTTAGGGCTGCTCCTGCCTCTCAGGAACCCAGAAATGTGTCTCCTAGAGCAGCCAGTGAACCTGGGCTGGTGTTTCTCCGTTGCACAAGTCACACACAGACACTTTGGGAAAGCTCAGCAGACCTGCAGGGGATGAGCTGAACGTGCAGATGGACTCGGTGCCAAGTTTCAGCCTAATGGGGATCACAACAGCTGACTTCCAACAACATCCCCCTCCCTTTAAAGTCAGGGTTTATGGGGGAGGAATCTCTGCCAGGTCCAGGAACTAAAGCAACTGCTGTAATAAAATAGCATTTCAGGGTAAAGCTGTTTTTACAGCACGTCGCCACGCTCGTGGGATGGCAGTTTGCAGTGATTTTCAGATGTCTGCTGCCAGAAGATTTAGTTGGATTAGCAGTTAAAGGGGGAGGGATCACATTGAGTTGTCAAATACACCCCTTTCCCTGCAATGGGAAAGAAATTATATCCTAGCAGGTGATTCATCAGGTATTAAATTGATATCACACTTGATCTCGGCTGACTGAAAGGCCAGGCTTTGCTGCAGGGCCCAAAGCTGCTCACATTGAAGTCAACACGACTTTTGCAACTGGCTGCAGTGATCCAAGCCACAGTCAGACTTGCCTGAGGCCTAGAAACCCATATCCACACTACTCACAACACCAGCAGCACAGGGTTGTGATCTGTCATGGATTGAGGTTTATCTCAGCTCAGCCCAAGCTGATGCAAATTTCACCACTCATTTGCATGGGGCCAAAATGCCAAACAAAGCTGGGCTTAATTGTGAGTGGCACCGTTTCTTCCTGTTGTTCCAGTCCAGTGTTTGCTTCTTCCACAGCTCTTTGGTCTTTTATGTCAGAGGAAAAATTATTTTAATATTTAGGAGGGTGGAAAAGGTGGTCCTGTGAGCAGAAGAAAAGATTTGCCAGTATCTAAACTTAATTCTGCACCAGTGGACAGATAAATTGGTCCTACAAGCTTCAGCACTGACAGAACAGAGAAAAAAACACTAAAAAGAAAATCAAATTCTGTTTCAAAGAGATGCTGATATCATATCTGACACTACATTAAACTACTGCTCAGAGAACTGTTTGTCCCTGATAACTCAGTGCAAGGGGTCCTGGCATCTCTGTGAATGTGACAGACTGACATCATTTCAGGCTGTTCTTGAAACAGGCTCCTTCTGCCTGGGAACCCCAGGATGCCTCAGAGCTCCCCTGTACACCAAGTCCTGGGTTTAAATCCAGGCTTTAGTGATGGGGGAGCCACCTGATTTACCCCATTCCTGGGCCAACCTCTGTCTGCCAAAGCATCTTTAATCTGAACCTTCTTCCCACAAGTAGCTTTGTTGTTTTTCACTTTATTGAAGATTTTGGACCCCTGCCATGGTTTGGTGATGCAGCCCAGGTCTCCCCAGCCCTACCTGCTCTCTCCCACCTTGGTTCCCCCATGTGCTGCTCTGTACCCACACACCAGAACCCACAGGCACCACCTGGAGCCAAGGTGGCTCAGTCAGGGCTGAGCTTTTGCAGTTGTCTCTCTTCAAATCTCTGAAGCTGTGGCCCACCATGGAACTGCTCCTGTTTCCACCTCTGCCAGTCCAACATGGGCAAAAAGCCCAGGGAAATCAGAAGTGATCATGCACAGGAGAGAAACTGGGGAAAACTTTTGGCTTCCCAAGAAATGCAGCAACTGCCTGAGGGTTGAAGTGAGGGACAGATCACACCAAGTGAGGCAGGAAAGGCTTTGCCCCCTTTGTTTTGGGGGGCTCAGACCCACAAACAAGCACACCTTGGGCAGCCTGAAGTGAACAAACCTGGCCAAAAACCCTTCTGATTGTGTGGAGAGCACATCTCCTGCTCAGCCTCTTAAATAAACCCATCAGAGCCCTGCTGGGCTCAGGGCTGGGGAGGGAGAGCTGCCCTTTTGCTGGGTATTTACTGGAGTCTTCCCTGCACAGCTCTTGCAGCACAAACAGTGAAACTCTGTGGGTGTCTGGGCAGGGAATGACCCATGGGTGCCACGGAGACTGTGGGATTGGTGTCAGGAAGGTTGGCTCATCTCGGCTCTCTGAGCCAGGCCAAACCAACCCTCACCTTGTTTATTCACCTGTGAAAAGCGAGTGGGAGCCATTATCCACCCACTGGGGCAGGCAGGAATGGCAACACCAGGTGCAGAGATGGAGAAATGGACAGGGAGGGAGTCAGCCTCGCTGCCATGGGCAAAGGTTCCTCAGCTGGAACTGAATTCCTGCCAGGAATTCCACTGAACAGCCCCAAGGGCAATGGCCAGTGGAGGAACAAATTCGGAGAACCCCAAATCTGGTGCTCCTGCCCCACTGGAGGTGGTGGCTGGGAATTCAGGGTGGATGAGAATCCCAAGGGCAACTGCATGGCTCATGGATATCCATCACCCAAATTGGGTTCCCTCCCTCAGCTTTGCCATCATTTTCTGACCTCCCAACGTGAGCTGAAGATCAGATGCTGTGTTGTGACAGGATAAATGCACCCTTGGCTCATTGGAGGGTGGGGTAAAACCTGAGTGCTCCCAGAATTAGAGGCTCCTTTCCAAAATGCCAGCCTTGACCCCAGTGCTGCTTTGCCTCTGTGTAAAATGATCTGGTGGTGGAGTCACCATCCCTGGAGGTGTTTAAAGAAAGCCTGGATGTGGCACTTGGTGCCATGATCTGGTTGAGGTGTTAGAACATGGGTTGGATTCGATGATCTTAAAGGTCTCTTCCAACCTAAAAATTCTGTGATTCTGTGATTCTGAGTCACCATCCCTGGATGTGTTTAAAAAAAGACTGGATGTGACACTTTGTGCCATGATCTGGTTGAGGTGTTAGAACATGGGTTGGACTCAATGATCTTAAAGGTCTCTTCCAACCCAGAAATTCTGTGATTCTGTGATTCTGTGATTCTGTGACTCTGTGATTCTGTGCCTCCCACTCCAGCCCAGGAAAAGCAGCACAAGGACACAGCAAAATCCAAACTGAGCCAAGAGCACAGGGAGCCCCAGCCCAGCCTGTCCCCTCAGCCACAGCTCCTCACCCTCTCCCTTCTCTCCATCAATTGCTTCACAGACACACCAGAGGCCAAAAGCAGCTAAGGGAGAGCTGGAATCTGCACGTCCAGCACCTGGAAATCCACAGGGGATGGAGACCCTGCCAAGGATTATTTTAACCTTCCATATTTCTGGCAGCAGAGCTTCAGTCTAACAGTTCCTACTGATTTTTTTGGGGGGTTATGTCACTCTGACACAAGTTGGTCCAGACCAGAACTCTCCACGTGTTCAAAGAGACAAGGCTTTGTTTTCCATCCTAATGGATTTTCAGTAGCAGGGGGAAGGATGCCTGAAATAATAATCCTTAATGATCTCAATAGCTTCAAGAAGGAAAATCAGGCTGCATACAGCTCATGGCCAGTGCAGATGCAGGGTTTATTTTTCTCCTCCAAACCACTCATCAGGCCAGTGGTGGGGCACTTCCCTCCTGCATCCCAAGTCCTCCCTGCAGAGCCAGGTGGAAATTGCTGTCCAGGGACCCATCCCTAAATTGGCATTTTTAGTGCAAGTTACTTGCAAAGAGCATTTCTTCCTGGAAAAAACAGAAATGTAAATGAAAGATTTCAGTTGATGCGAATGACACTGGTTCCAGTTAACCAGAAAAATTTAAAAAGAAAAAGGAAACCGTGAGTTTTTAGAGTAATTTGGAATATCTTAGGGAAGCAGCCACTGTTAGGCTGTAAGAGGAAAAGTGGCTGGGCACCATTTCTTGTGGTTTTCTGTGTGTTTGATGCTGCAGGTGGAGCTTCAGAGGAAATCCCTGCCCTGCTGGAGGGTGCTGGGAGCTGTACCTGGGTTTAGGAGCCCTGTTGGGGCAGATGCTGATGCTCTGAGGTTACATCTGAAAATAGTTTATTAAAAATCATGTGAAAAGCAGCAAGAGTGGCTTTTTCCATCCCATTATTTGAATCCAGCTGCTGACCTTGTCTCTGGGAAAATAATTACTCTTGACTTGGGAGCAGGGAGGGTTTTTTGTGCCAAAGGCAAATGGTTATAGATTTATTCTATTTGGAAAAATCAAAGGGCTGCAAGCCAAGCCATCCAGCTTATAAAACACAACCAGCCCTCCAGGGATAATTTAAAACTGACCCTGCAGCACTGGAATTCCAGCCATAGATGATGCAAAACATAATTCACCACTTTCTTATCTCCTGGATGCTCTCAGAAGTGTGGGCTTCAGGGACAGAGACCAGCCAGAGGAGGCTGAAAGAAAGTAAAAATTAGAATTAAAAAAAAATTTTAAAGTCTCCAAAATAAGCTAGTGCTAACGAAGGCAAAAAGGCCTGGCAGGCCAGAAGGCAAACTTTGTCATCCACACAGCCAAGAGCTGCAAAGGCAGCCACAGTCCCTGCTTTTTCCATTGTGCTCTGCCAAAATAACCCACAGAATTCTCCTGGGATGAAACAACCCACTCTCTGCTGCTCCAGCAGTCCAGGCTCAGATCCTGCTTCTAACAAACCTGGGAGCTCTGCTGCTTGGTCCCTGCAGTATTTGCCCATCTGCTGGTGATTGGTGTCTCCAGCCCTCAAACCTCCATGCACAGGGAAAGCTCCTTTACATCTGAGCTCTCCTGGGGACCACCTGAACCAGGATGAAGCAGCACAGGTATCAGTGCAAGGCAGAAAAAAAACCACATTTACTGGGTAAGAAGCTCTTGTGGAACAGAGAGATTTGCCCAGTTGTGTTTGCCACGAGCAGGAGCAGCATGAGGAGGGGAACCTGATGGGGAAGGAGAGGGTTGAGGCTGCCAGGATTGCTGAGTACTGCACCTTGCAACAGGATTGCTGAGCACTGCACCTTGCAACAGGGTCCTGCTGCAATTCCCCAGGATGTGGTGATTTCCCTGAAAAACAGGAGGTGCAGGGCTCCTCCAGAGCAAACAGAAGCAAGACTGACAGCAAAAAAAAAACCAAAATACCTGTCAAGGCTTCAGTAAGAATGGAGTGATCATTCCTACAATATCAAACTCTGAACAGGGGCGTGGGGATGGGACATCCAGACTGAGCCAGGTCAGCATTCAGCAAAAACCCTCTCCAAACCTGTGGCACACGTGGCTCTGCCTGTCAGGAGACCTCACACATCACATTGCAGATGAGAGTTCCAGTGCTTTTTAATGAAAGGAACTCCACCAGACCAAACCCCATCAACAGCAGCTCCCTCTGCACTCCCCGAAGTGACTGATGGCTCTCTGTGAGCCCCTGGGGTGCAGACACCCCCCAGGCACGACCCATTCAATGGGGGGACAATTCTCCATTCCAAATTTCCAACTATAATCGGTCTCCAGCCTCCCATAAAGCAGAGAGGGGAGTGCTTTAGCACCTCACAGCTGTAGACACTGGGGAGGAGCCACCAGCATCATCTTGCAGCACTTTGTGGTGGTTCAATTCATGCAAAGCACAAGGAGCTGAGATCACCTCTTTGCTAATCCCCCCTCTTTTACCCACAAACCTCTCACAGATGTCAGAGCATGCTTTGGTCTCGCTGATCACTCACACTAGGAAATTCTGAGGGACTGAGCTTGTGACTCAAAACAGTTTTGCCAAGTAAAATATTGGCCTGCAACGATGTCCTAACAATACAAAGCAGTTGACACCATAAAATAAACAACTGCATCAAGAGAGCGCAGCAAAAGGGTGTTTGGAGCTGCCAAGGACCTTGTGGAGGTTTTACTGAGCCAGACTGGGGTTAGCAAAAGCAATTTTAATGACAAAAACAAGTGTCAGTGTTTCCAACAGCCCAGTCCCCACGTAGAAAATGCATCTCTGCCACATTGCTGGCTTCTGCCTTCGAGTTTCATAACTTTTACAGCAGCAGAAATAACAGAAACAGTGAAAACAGAGCAGGGCAGAGCATCCATGAAAGAGTGAGAGTATTTATGGTTACACAGCTCCACTCTGGGATACACAGCCACAGATTGAAATGGCAAAAGGAGAACCAGAGGCTGCCATGTTCTTGTAGTAGAATCACAAGAAAAGTGCTGTAATTCCAAGCAGAAAGTCTTCCAGAGAATCAGCTGGGCTCCATTAGGAGCAGCAGTGGAGCTGCTTCCCCATCGTGCTGAGAATATCAGCAGAGAGCAAAGGAGGGGGAAAAAATAAATAAAAATAGAAAAATGTCATTGTTAATTGTCAACAGAGCCAGGAAAGCCCTTGCCAGGTAGAATGTCATCATGTCCAATGTCTGTCCTTGCTGTCACTGTGAGGTGTGCTGAACTGCTCACAGCACACCTGGGAGCCTCCCTTAGTGAGCAGGACACAAAACTCCTCAGAGCACAGCCCCATAACCAGCTGCTTGCCCTAATCAGGATTTCCATGCAGGAAGTTATCTGCACTTTGTTTTCAGGGACAGCTCAGATTTTAGGTCCAACCAGCAGCATCCTGCCCTGTCAGAGGCTTCAGGGCAGGGTGGGGATCTCACAGCAGCTGCCTGGTGGCAATATCTGCTCCTCACATTGATCTCAGTCTCTGGCTGAGCTTGTTGGTAGAGCTGGACTAAAACACCTGCACTAAAACACCTCTTTTTAGAACCCATCACTGTGGACTGGGACAGTTTGAGTGGGGTTCACCTCCCTTCATCAGGGTGTCTGCTAATGAGATGAGATAATCTAAACTTCACTGGTGAAGTCCATGATGACAAGCAGTCACCCAAGAGGGTGAAACACCTCCTGGGGAGAAGTTACTCCATTTTTGCCTATTTATTCTGATTACAAAGAAAATAACTTACCCTTGGTTCTCTTGCAGGTTTGGTGAGGTGACTCCTGCTATCACTATCACATGAAAGGCTGGTGCCTCTGTGGTATAACTACAGCCTAAAACATTGTTCCCTCAGGAAAAGGAGCATGGTAGGGAGCACAGCAGCTGAGCACAACCCAGGGCTGCCAGGCCACATGAACCTCCCAGAGATTCCCATTCCCCCCTGAACGCTGCTCCCCGTTCCCACGCCTCGACTGAGCACATCCTCAACACCCTGCTCAGCAGAGCAAAGCCTGGACGTGGTTTCAGGGGCCTTTTGTTGCCAAGAGAGGGATATTTGTGTGACCTTTCTCACCATTTCCTACAGCAATCTCATCTTAATTTCAAATGTCGTGCCCTGCGGCTTCTCCATAAAATTTTAAAAACACCCAACACACAAATAAACAAACAGGCCAAGATGAGTTTCTCTATGAGCAGCAGAAATAACACAGGGGTGGTTTCCTGGGGATTTCTGCATTGTGGTTGGGTTCTCTGGTGCACGAGAAAGGATGTGCTGTGATTGAAACTCCTCCTGTGGTTGGAGCATTTATTGCATCCCCCTGGGTGGATTCTCTGCAGCCTGTTAAGGGTTCAGCTTGGATGTCAATCTTCTCACTCTGGCTATTAATAGAAGTGGGTTTTTTTTTTTGTTTTGAGCTGCATATTTCACACCATTTTAGAGATTTATAAACTCCAAGAACACTGTAAAAATGTGGGGGTTTTTTGCTGAAATTTGAGGCTCAAAAAGCAGCATGTAGGAGTGGATGGATAAACAAACACACACAGAGCCCCATATGAGCACACCATCCTTCCCTCCCTGGGGAGCTAGCATTTAAATAAAATTAAAATACTGTCTGGAATTTGAAAATCTGCTGGGACAGTCTGCATCATTTCCTATTTTTAGTTAGCTTTTGTAGAGAAATGACTCCTTTGTGATCACAAGCCCCTCTGCAGCCCCAGAAAGGTTTGAGTTCAGCTGGCTGGGATCATGGGTGCAAGTCTTCCAGGCAGAGTTCCCACGTGATTTTTGGAAAATTGGGTAGAAGGAAGAATCCTGACAAGGCAGGAAAGGCAGAAAAGGCTCATCTTGGCCAGCCACAGCACAGGTATGGGCTGACACACAGCTCCACACCCACCTCTACAAAGGTTTTTCAAATGGCAAATTTCATAGCTGGAATTTCTGAGTGTGGGAGCCACAAGAGGGACAGATTTCCAAAGGACAGAGCACCTCCTACTTATATTTGGGTCTATTCTTGCTCATTATAGAAACTGTTGAGACACAAATTTCTGTGTGTTCCTCTCCAGAGGTGGCAGACACACAGCTCTGAATCCTGGCTTGTTCTCTCCACAGCAAAAAGCAGTTTGTCATCTTGTTTTCCTCACCAAAATGCATTTTGGCAGCCCTTAGGTGTCCTTTTCACATTTGTAAAGCAGCCCAGTTTGCTTCATGGATTTGATAATGCATCCACTTCCCTTGCCTTGTTTGTCTGGTGGTGTGCAGAGAAACGGGGTGTTTTCAAAAAACAGAAACCACTCCTGTAAATCACTCATCACATCCTTGTCATCAGCCATTTTCCAGAGACATCATCACATCCAAGTCCATTCCAGGCTTTGAAGGATAACACAGTTCCATTTAGCTGACTGAGAAGGATGTGGAGCACAGCACACAAAAATCAGAGTGTCTTTCCAACATTTTTAGGTCAGGCAGAATTTTCAGGAGATATTCCTGCTGTCAGCTTCTGGAACAATGTAAGGAATTGAATTTTTGCACAAGCACCATCTCTTCCTGTTGAGCCAGGGCAGCAGTGCAGACATGACACAGAAATGAGCTGCCAGTGGCTTGGTTTGAAAAGAGGAGGAGGCAGAGCATCCCTTGAAATGGAAGGTGTAAATCCCCTCCCTCTGGCACTGCTCAGTGTTTGCTTGTTTGAGAGAGGGAGAGTGACACTGTGCCTCAAAGAAGCTGACACTTAGGAGGGCCATAGCAAAAGCAATGACAATTTCTCCCTTTCTGAGCTGGGCAGACGTTTCAAACTGTGTCAGCGACCTCCAAACCATAAACATTTCTCAGGAACATGTAGATGTGGTTTGCAAAAGGAAAAAAAGTGTCCAATGTAAAGCAGAGGCCTTTGCTCAGCCAGCCCCCCCTTCCAGCAGTGGGAATGTCAAACGTGCTTGACCTCCAAATCAGCAAATAAGCACATTATAAACAATGTTATTAATGGTTGTGCTTTCCCTGCAATGAGGAGTGTCCCTGTTTGTTTAACGTGCAGCACTCTGCTTGGAGTGTGCAGAGTTTCATGGCCAAGCCACATGAAAGGATGGGGAATGTGCTCCTGTTGCTCCCAGCTCCACTCTGGAAGGGGTGGGAGATGGCAGGAGGGGGGAGGCACAGCTGATCCCAGCACCATCAGGATCTCTGGCATTGTTTCATGTTTAGGTACCGACCCTGTGCCTTGGATCACCAATTAATCACCACCCAATCACTGGGAGGGATGTGGGAGGTCATCACTTCATAATGGAAACAGAAAATAGTCTCCAATTTCAGCACTAGCAGATGTGCCCAGCCACATGCAAAGTCCACTGAGGACTCAGCCAGCCCAGAAAAAGGTGCTTGAGCCTTGAGAGGAGGACAAGAAACAAGTGAGGTGCTCTACCAGCACTTGTCTCTCTTCCCCTTGTATTCCCTCACACAAGGTGAGTGTTACAGCCAGTGTAACTGTCCTGCACTTCCAAAAAAACATCCCTGTGATCCTGTGACCTTCCTGCAAACAAAGCTGGGCCCAGGCAGCCAGCCCACATCCTAACTGCATCCCAAAGGACTCTGGGGCTTGTCCAGCACTGAAGTTAAGGTGTGAAAAATTCCCTTTTTACACAACTCTAACGCTGTGTAGGGGCAGCTGGGGGGCACAGCAGCAAATGAGATGGGAAATTCCAGCCCAGGGGGTTGAGGCAGAAGTGTGCAGAGTGACAGAGGGGGATATTCCATGGAGGTGCCCAGAGAATTGCTTTCCAAGCTCCTCCTTTGCTCCAGCCAACATCAGCTGCAGGGAGGCCAATGGACACATCCCCCAGGGCCAGCAAGGAAATCCCTACCAAAAATCCCACTTGGTCACACCTGGCCCAGCCCAGGTGTCCCTGTCACCAAGAGGAGCTGCCTCTGATGCAAACAGGGAAGAGCTGAGCCTCTCCTGCTCTTGTTCATGAGTCTGAGTATTTCAAACCTGATCCTCAATCTGCTCAACCTTCCCAGGTGACCACACTGCAGCAGCCAAAGATCTTGATGGAAGGAGTCCAGGCTCACATTAAAGTGCACCAGATCAAGGGTTAACTCAAACCCTGAGAGAAAACACAGCATGAAAGGAAATGGAGTTGTCCAACAGCCTTCCTTACCTGTGCAAATGAGTAATGGTGTTCCAAGCACAAATTAAAGCAGGAACCCAGCCAAGGAGCAAGGCAATAATAACAGCAGCAAAGGTAAGGAAACAGCAGGAATTTGATATTCCTGCAGTGAAAATCTGCCCTGTGGATTGGACCTTCCTGCCAGACCTTGGGCAGCTCCCAGAGGCCAAACCAGGACTGTTGGATCAGGGTGGCCCTGGGATGTGTCCCCCAGGACAGATAGACAGACAGACAGACAAACAGACAAGCCCTCCCTGCTCAGCTCCTTCCAGTGGCAAGGACAGGACGTTCCTTCCCTGCTTGCCTGGCACAGGGAGGAGATGCACAGCAGCACCAGGGAGGCTCTGGGGGCCTGTGCTGAGGAGACCACCCCGACTGCTCTGACAGCATCCCTCAAGGCCATCAGCATTTTGTTTTAGGCAGCTCACTGGCTGTTTTTTACCACTTAAGGACTCATCCACATCTAATGAGATTCCTCCAGGTCAGTCCAATTTTCCCCACTGATAAATCCCTTCCCTCCACCCCCAAGACATCAGTTACTGCCTCCCTTATTTTATGAGCACAGGAGAAAACCCACAGCAGACTAAACACCTCCCTTGTCTTGAAAGGTTTTGTGGAGCAGCAACTTGGCCATTAAGGACAAAACAAGCTGATAGCCCAGCAGCATCCAAGGAAATGGAAAGCAGATGAAGACACAGTTTCTATAAGCTCCAAAAAACACCCAGAGAGGCACAGGAGAAGTGGCAGGGAATTGCTCTGTGAAAGGACCCCACAAGTGTGATTTATATTGAGTGAGTGCTGGGATAAAACTCCCTGCAGCCATCCTCTCCCATCAGAGCAGCATTTGCTCACACAAAGCTCCTCTGCCTCCAGCTTTGGCCACGTTGTGGAGGAAGTCCCAGGGACTGAGGAATGTGCACCAGGGAGAGCAAATAAACAGAGGTGTGCAAATGTGCTAAAAATAACCCAGGGATTGTGGCTCTTGGAGGGGAGCACAGGCACTCAGTTGTTCACCACCATCCACCACAATTGAGGCCTTGTCTGAACAGGTGGGTGGCTTTCCTGGCAAATCCTATCTTTAAAAAATAAAACACCACACAGAAAAAAATCCCTCCTCAATCACTCCTGCAGCCCCTCTGTTTTCACCCAGATTCCTGCCAGAGGTTGTCAAAACAAGGAAGAAAAATAAATCTCCAGCGTGTTCTTTGCTGTTTTCCCACTGCTTTGCAGGGCATTGATGGGTTGTTCCAGGCAGCCCAAAAGCAAATGCTGGTGACAAGGGGCAGGGCTGGCAGGGGACAGGGCAGCCAGAAACAAGAGCAGCCTGGCTGAGACTGCCAGGAAAAGGTCCTGAAGAGCCCAGCAAGAACTGGAAATGGGATTGGATTATGGATCCCTGTGCTCTTGAGGTCTCAGAATGGAGTGACAGAAGCATCAGGCACAGCAGGAGGAGGGGAGCATGGGATGGGAAGCTCAGCAGAGGCACTGGGGAGACGGGGTTGTGTGAGGCTGGGGTTGCAAAAACCAAACCCATTGGTAAGGAACACTCAGATTTAATTTTTCCAATTGCAGCCTCTGAGCTCAGTGTGAGTAAAACTCCCAAAGTCAGGAGTGACTGATCTGTGACACTGAGCTGTGTTAAGAAATCGCCTTGCATCAAAATTTCCTGGTGATATCTTTCATTTCTTTGACTCCTCCCTTAATTTAAATGTTGCAAGCCCAGATAACCCCAAGTCTCTAAAAGCAGAACCTCAAAACAAATCTTATGTCTTTTTTTTTTTTGCTCCCCTTTTTGGCCAGGCTTCTTGGAAGTCTCCTTTCATCTCACCCAAGTCTGAAATTTGCTCAAAGGCCCCTTAGAGGGTACTGAGCCCATTTCCCAACACCAGAGAGCACACACAGCTACAGAACAATGGAGTTTTAGAGCTCTACACTGAAAAATATAAAAGCCAAAACTGAAGGCATCACTTCCACTTGGTCCTGGAGACAAAGATCTGCACCTGAGGACACCAACAGAAGGAGCAGCCTGTGATTGCCAGGGATGCTCACCCAGCACAAGGCAGGCTGGGGACTCCCTTCCCTGGTCACCTCAGCACAGCCCCCCCAAAATCTCCCCATCCTTGGCCACTGACAGAGTCAAACACAGCAGGATCAGCCCAGCTGCTTTCTGACTGACTTCATGTGAGCTCAGCTCGAGTGCCTGATAAGGATAATCTGCACTCAGGGCTTCCTCTGGCTCACTGGGGACCCTGCAGAGTCCTGATCAAAGCCTCCCCTGAGCTGGGCTGCAGATCTGGCTGCTCCTCTGCTGCTCCAGCAGTACCAACAGCAGCAGCAGCACAAATCTGCCCTGGGCCAGGCTGATATTAACTGCAAAAATAATGTTCAGCCTGCACAGACACAGGAAAGCCTTTGAAGGGAGTAAATAACAACCCTCACTCTCCGAGGCGCATTTTTGACCGTATTACCTCATCTCAGCTGCAAACTGTCCAGCTCCCAGCTGCTCCTCCTGACTCCTTCCCCTGAAAAAACTGCATCCAGCTCCCCCCAAAGCTGCTTCCACAGCCTGCTGATGTCCTTGGCCGTTTGCTCCCTGGTTTAGATGAAGAAAGCAAACTCAAAATGTTTTATGGATCACTTCAACCACTTTATTCCTTGCTGAAGACACCTGGTTAGAGCATTGCCATTTCATAACTGCTGTTAAGTAGGTTCTCTTTATGGCAGTCAGGACAGGGTTTTTCTGCTTGCTTTGTCTGGTTTTCAGTCTGGTTAAGCTCCAAAGACTGCAGCAATTACTTTTATTTCCAGGGCTGTGTGCAAGTCAGCTTAGAAGCTGGCCTGATACAGTTTCCAGGCACTTGGCCCTGATATTTCACCAAATTATGGGTAGGAATGGTATTCCAAGAGAGCTTCTGAAGGAAAAAACAAGGCAGCAAAGAGAGGGAATGGAATAAAATCTCTTTCAACTCAGCAGTTAACGTCTGGTCTGGGGTTTTAAGTTTTCCACCAGTCCAGGGAACAACATCAGGAAAGTTCAAGGTAGTGAGGATATAAAAGCCAACCTTCCCCATCTTTAGTCATAAAATGGTCCAAAATTTGCTGCTCTTATACACAGCAAGGAGAAAACCCCAACCCCAGCCCTGCCCCATGCCCTGCAAGGTGCTGCAGGATTCAGCCTCCTGGGGCAGCAGGTGAGGATTGAACAGCAGCCAGCAAGGAGGGCAGACCTCTCCAACCCTTGGCTTTGAGGAGTTTTGCACAGCCACAGCTCCATTTGCCTTGTGGATGTGAGGGCTGCCTGTGAAACCCCCTGAAATCCCTGGCAGAGCAAAGCTGAGGTGGGGCTGCTCTTTGTCAGCTGCAGAAATAGAGGCAGCACTAATGTGGGGCTCAAAACTGCTGTGGTTAGTGCTCTCAGGACTTCTTGCATCCCCCAATAAATCCATTTGTGACCTCAAGAATGCAGGTGTCAAACCAGAAAGTCTCCTGCAAAGAGGTAATTCAGTGTGTGTGTGTTGGGTAGGTCACCCCTGTGGTCTCAAATAAGACATTTACCAAAACCCCAATCTAGCTTAGCTTAAAAATGGAGAGTCTTTCATCTTTAGCAACAGAACATAAATTCTATTTATTTGCTTTAGAGTGGTTTTTCACTCTGTAGAGTGAAAAAGATGCACATTTCCCAGGTTTTCTCTGTGACTCCAAAAGGTAAAGCCATTTCCTCCCTCAGATTCCCCCTGAATCAGAAGGGGAAGAAGGGGCTGTCATGAAAATGTTGAAGCTGCCAGGATTTTGATAAGGCCATGGCAGCAGACACAGCCAGCCTGGCATCCCACACGACTGAGGCAGAGCAGCCTGGTGACTGAATCCACACCCAGCAAACACAATCCAAAGTAATTCAGGTCAAAAGTGCTGTGCTTTCCTCTCTCATTTATAAAGCAAGGCAGGAAATGTATAAAAGCTGACGGGATCATTAGAGATTTTATAAATGCTGCTTCCTGTGGTACAGAGAAAGGAAAGGAGAGAGGCATGGGGCCAAATTAAGTGCTGGAGCAGACACATGCAGCTGATGCACAGCAATGCTCTGCACACTGCTGGGCCTGCACCCAGAAGGAGAAGGTGATCCAGGATCTGGTCTGCTGTGAAAATCAAGGCAAAAACTTTGTTAAAAAAGCTTTCAAAGTGTCCCAGAGGGCAGGTGGTGAGGTGGTGCTCCCCACGGGGAGGCTCCAGCACCTGCACATTTGATGAGTCAGCAGCTCTGGCCCCAACCTGAAAGCCAGGACAGGAGGCCCCTGGATGGGAGGGGGAGCTGGCTTTGTTTTATTTTCTTCAAGGCTTTCTCTATGAAAACACAACCTCCTACCAACATCAGACTGTTTCAGTGAGCTGACAAAGTCAGATAATGAATTCTGGCACTCTCCCTTTGGTATCCACTGCCCCTCTCCCAGGCAGGCTCTGGGAATCCAGAGGGGAGCAGGGCTGGGAGGGAGGCAGGCTCGTGTTTGTGTTGGAAAGCTGCTCATAAACCCAACTTGGAGCATCTCTCCACACACTGCACTCTTCTGCTGTCACCCCTGGCTGCAGGAAGGGAGCTCAGAGTGCTGATGGCTGCTCCCAAAGCCTCTGGTGCCCATATTCCAGCAAAGGAAGTGGTGGCACTTGGATTTGTTAAAGAGGACAGAGAAGAGCAGAGAAACAACGCTGGCCACAGGACAGGACAGCTTTAGCAGTGTTCCATGGGTTAGAAGTGTTCCCAATGCCATGGGAGGGGAGCACTGGGCAGCCCAGTCCTCCCAGTTCAAGGTGGGAGCTCCTTTTTACCCAGCCCAGCTCAGCACTGCCCAGAGCAGGAGCTGCTGCCAAACCCCACACCAGCAGTGTCTGCAGGGGTTTTAGGAGTTTTGGACCATCCCAACCTTACAATCCCTTTGCAGGTGAATCCAAGAGCAGAGAGGATGAGTGAGGGGTGTGGAAATCAGGCTGAACCGTGGCTGAGGAGCTGCAGGGATGTGCAGCATCCTCAGGGCCCTCTGCACCCAGGTGGGTTTGGGTTCCTGCTCCAGCAGATGATGCTGTGACTGTGACACAAATGCAGATAAACCCACTGTGAGCAGCACAAGCCAGAGCTCTCCAAGTGTTTAGGTTGTTCAGGAGCCAAAGCAAATACATTTGCTCTGCAGGTTACAGAAGGCTGTTAAACCAGCCGTGCAACCAACTCCTCCAAGCCAGAAATGATCTTCTTCCTCTGCACTGCAGCCTAATACCTACAGTGACCCTGCTCAGCTTCAGTCCTCCTGCTGCTCAGAGGATGCACATTAGAATAAAAGGATGAATATGTCAAGCAGATATGTCAAAGTCCAGATTCAGCTCAAAATTGTCTTTTTTTTGTTTTGGTTTTTATCTTTTTCCTTGGGTTTTTTTTTTTTTTGTTGTTGGTTCGTTGGTTGGGGGTTTTTTTTTTTTTTTTGGGGTTTTTTGGGTTTTTTTTTTTTTGTTGTTGGTTCGTTGGTTGGGGGTTTTTTTTTTTTTTTTGGGGTTTTTTGGGTTTTTTTTTTTTTGTTGTTGGTTCGTTGGTGGGGTGTTTTTTTTTGTTTTTTTGTTTAATGGGCTTTTTTCCACTTGCAACTGAGCTCAGTCTCAGCCAAAACAGGGAAAAACAGCAAGAATTCTCCCTTAAATATCTGACTGAAAAGACAGCTGATATATCCCTACAGCAGAAGGCAAAGGCAGAATTCATGTCGGGGTTTTATGTGGGGTGTTGTCAAGCAAACACCCCCTGCTCACCCCTGCATTTGTTCCTCCAAGGAGTTCCTTGGTGGAGGCTGGTGAGACAGGGCTGGCACAGCTCACCTGGAAGGTGGGGACAGGAGTCATGTTGGACTTGTTTGGGAAGGGAGGAGTCCCTGGCTGTCCCTCACCCCATCCTTGCACAGGGGACAGGCACCAAGGGCCCAACACTGCCCAGGAATCTGCTGCCAGGGATGCTCAGCAGAGCTGGCACACAGCAGAGCACCTGCCTGAGGTGACATTCTGCTAAAGGCACCTCCAAGGCACCACCTGGCTGGGTAACAGCAGAGACCTGGAGGAATATTCATTGCAGAGCACCTCTCCTGTGAGGTGTTCCTGATCTCCAGTGGTGCCTGGTGAGTCATGCTTCACTCGTAGCACCAACCTCTGCCCCAAATCCAGCAGGATAAAATTGCTGCTTTTCTCGCCCTGAGCCCCAGCCCAGCCTGCCCTGGATGCTCTGCAAACACAGATGAGAATGACCCTGTTTCTCTACAAGAAAACAACTTCTCACCAAAATCCTTGCAGCAGCTCTGAAAATGGCCACATCTCCCCAAAACACCCATGGCAGGGGTGTTGTTTGTGTGGGCCAGCAGCTCTTTGTGCCACAGGCTGTTGCAATCCCTGCCTATCTCATCACATCTTTCCCTTCTGTCAGCAAACAAGTCCTGAGCACCACTCAGCATCCCCACAGCCCTGCCTGCTGCCACAGCATCTCCTCACACACAGCCCTTGCACAACAACCAGACAGTCTGCATTACTCACTGGCACAAGTTTTGCTCAAGTTTCTTTGCTTATCAGCAATCAAAGAAGGGTTTTTGTTTTTTTTAAATATATATTTGTCAAGACAGCAGCACCTGATGTTACACCAGGCAGGCTGGTGTTTGCCAGGGGGACAAAGCCTGCAGCCTTCAAGCCATAAAATAACCTTTTAGTTATTTTTATGAAGTACACTGGAGATCAGAAAACCCTCACAAGATAGGTGCTCTGTAATGAATATTCCTCCAAGTCTCTGCTGTTACCAAGGGAAAGACTTTCTCCTGAGTTTAAGTTACTCCTCACTTGCTGACAAGATATTCCTCTCCTCTTCCCCACCAATGTGCAGCCAGGCACTGCAGGAGCAGGATGGCTCTGGGCTGTGCACTGCCTTACTCAGAGGCTTGGGGGAGCCAACCATTTAAATAACAACAAAAGAGAAAGCACAAAAAAAAAAAAAAAAAAAGAAACCAGAAAGAAAAAATATCCCACTTTCATTTATTTTCGCCTTCACTGACAGCATAAACACACTGCAACTGCTCCACAACAGCTCTCTACACCCAAATTGTTTCTGTGGTTGTTTATTTATTGAGATTAGAGTCTTGCCTCAAGGCCTCATCTTGGTTGTCAGAAACTTTGTGGGCAGCACTTTCTGGAGGAAAAGGATGAGTCCCAGTGCTCCCCATGCAGCCCTGGGACCTGGCCAAGGTCACACAGCAGGGCAGGGCCAGAGCAGGGACACCTCTGCAAGGGACCTGTCAGCTCCCCCTTTCTGATTCCCACTGCAGGGGCAGGAATGACCATTCCATCATGGGGAAATCAGGGAAATCAGGCAGCCAAACCATGCCTGGGATGCTGTGATGTGCCCTCACATCTTGGTGATGCAGAGGGTTTAATTTAACAGTTTGTCACTCTGCTCAAAAGTTCTGCTGAGTTTCTCCAAGGGCTGCCCTGGATTCAGCTCAGTTTTATGACACGTTGCTTTGCAGGACTCACAACTGCTTTCCCAAAATAAAGCCTCTCTGAAGATGCAGCAGCATCCTGACTATTCTGAGATCAAGAGCAAGTTATTAATACATAGCCTGTGAATTGAAGGGGCAGGATGAGCTGCCCACAAATAAACAAAACTCTGATGTTCTATTTTGAGGCACAAGTGTGAGAGGACTGAAGTGGAGGGGCCCTCCCAGATAAAGTAACACAGCCCAGCTCAGTGCCAGAAGTCAGAGCAAAGACAAAGTCCTAGGGTGACTTCATGAGTTACAATCATTTATATTTGGGGCACAGGGATTAAAAGTTGGGTCTAAAATCCCCCCAGACAGTGTCCCCATCTCCCCTACAGAAATTTGAGGAACTACAGAGGGAGCTGCTGTGGTTTCCTACTCACTCCTTTGGCACAGGGATCAGATTTTGGTGCAAGTGGCACTGAAGCAAACTTTAACTCTGGGGGCAAAGAAAGTCACCAGAATTTGTTTCTCACAGAATTTGTCCCAGATAAAGTTTTCTCAATATTTGCCTGCCCAGCAGATGAAATTATGATTCTTTTCTCCTGTGCAAAGTCATGAAACAAAGGGTGACAGACAACAGGCTGCACTCTGAGCAAGAAAACACATCAGACACCTCCCCAAACACGAGGCTTAAATAGACATTTTGTGCATCTCTCACTGCATTTGTTCAACCCCTGGACAACTGGAGAGTCCTGAGACTTCATCCCTTTTTAAGCAAATACTGGGGTTTGTGTAAAATGGGTAATTCCAGGAGATATTCCCTTTGGGTTGTTCAGTTCGTTGTGGGTCTTGAGACCCCATAAAGGCAGAGCAGGCTCCCTCCTGGCAGAGAGTTAATGAGCAGCACAGAAAGCAGAGCTGCTGCTGACAGACATTGTTTCCATAACCTAGAGACTGAGAGGGCAGAGGGGACAGGGGAGATCAATAGGCCTGGAGTGTGTGTGGAAGCCAGCGTGGCTCTGATCAGGTTTCCTCCAGGGACTCCTTTTTTTTTTTTAACTTAGCAGAAAAAAATATCTTCCAGCCCTGAAGAGTGAGTTTGGACATAGATCTTCAGCCATAATGGAATAAAAAAAATAAAAAAAAAAGGAAAAGAAATTTAAAAATAAAAGCATATTCTTCTCCCATTTCCACTGGTGTGAGACCAAGGGATTGGTTTACAGTGCTGTGACTGGAAGCACAGATTATCTTATCATTTGACATGTTTTAGTCCAGATTAATGAAGCTTTCATGCTCAGAGCAGTTTGGTCAACACTCAGCAGTAACATCCCATGTTGAAGTGTTTGTAAAAAGCATTTGTAAAACCATGAGTAGGGTTGTTATTTCTGCAGCCAAGATTCCAAATAAAACGAGTCACATGCAGCAGCACTGCCTGTTTCTTTGTGCCTTCCTCTCATTGCTCCTACCCTGGAACTCCTGAACCTCACAGCACTTTTCAGTCGTGTTTGATAAAGGAATAGGCATCAGGAGGATATTCAGACTCCACCAGCTCTGTAGTTTCCAGACACCCCAAATAGCATTTAATTCTCCCCAGCCCTCCCTGGATCTCAGAGAGCTCCCAGCTGTGCTGCTCCAGCTCTGAGCACATTCCCATGCCTGCAGGTGAGTGCCAGAGGAAACCTGGAAGCCATCAGATCTGCTTTCTGCCATGGTTTGCTGCAGGTCTTCTCCTGCCTCTCCAGCAGGTGCACACAGATGCAAGAGCCTGTGCTTTTCTGGAGTAGCATCTTCAGCTAATTAATAGAAACGTAGGTTGGAAAAGATCCTCAAGGCATCAAGCCCAACCTTAAATCTGAAAAAATGAGATCTGCTCCTTCCATGGAGCTGTACAAGAACAGACCTGCTATTCCCAGGGGGAAGATGAGCTCCCAACTCCTGAGGAACCACATCCAGGGCTGGAAAAAGCCCTTATCACAGGCATGAAGTCACACCAAACCACCCCTCAGCAGCCCCTGCTCACCACTTCCACCCTCTCCTCAAAGACAAGATTTTAAAACTCCTTGCTTGTGTCTTTTCCTGAATTTTACCATTTTGGGCTCCACATCCTTTGCACAGCAGTGAGCACCACTGTGTGTGCTGAGCCACCACTGCTGGCCAGAATCCTGGGGCAGGTTCTGTGCAGTGCAGGACAGGCTCATCCATGCAAGGCTCAAACCCTGGACACACACACATGGCTCCCCCTCAGACCTGACATCCCAAAGCCATTTATCACTCAGCATCCTTATCCTGGCTCAAAATCCCCCAAGTCACAAGGCAAACAACATTTTTCTGGGCTTTTGTGCATTTCTGCCTGCCTTTCTCCTTCTGCCCATTCAGCTGCTTCAATGAGCTCCCCCAGCAATCCCAAGCCCAGCCCTTCTCCTCAGTGCCACCATTGTGCACCCACAATACCTTTGGGGCTGCCCCATCCAAGCATGTCCAGTTTCCCCATCAATTCCCCCACAGTTTAGCAGTTCCATCTGATTCACAGTTTGGGGTTTTTTTCTCTGTTCCCCCTCTAGCAGAGACCCCTGCTCTGGCTGCCTCAGCATTTTAAACAGCTTTACCCTGAACTGGTCAGCTGAAAAGCACTTCTTTCTACAGAAAAGGAGATGACATCAGCTGATGTGGGATAACCATGACAACCTCCCCAGGCCAGCAGGGCCACATGCTGTTTGAATGAGAAAGTTTAACTCTCAACAACTTTGCAGTTTTAATTGGCAGAGTGAGCACACGTCACTTTTGCACACACGTGTGCTCCCCCCAGCATTTTTGTGAACTAAAGGCTCCTGAGATGTGGAGATTAAAGGAAATCTTTCCAAGGTGGCATTTTGCACTCCTACCTGCCACAGAGCTGATGTGCAAATAAAGAGGAAATCAGCCCCAAAACCTTCCTTCAGTTTGTTTTCTAGCAAACTTGCACCAGCATCAAACAATCCACCATTCTTGCTCAGAAATGCTCTTTGGGATTTGACACATGACAGGACTCCAGGAGTCAGGCTCCTCATCTTTAATCATCTGCTAGGAAAGCTGAGAACTTATTTCAAAGCTGGGGTGTGGATCCAAAGCAAAACCAAATCCATATTATAAATTACATCTTCCTGCAGAAAGGGGTCCACACCTGACTGGTGTTCTCTTGCTCAGGTGGGGTGGAAGTGCTTTTCAATAGGCTGATGTGCAGAATCTGGAGGCAATGTGCTGGATCTGGGGAGGTGAACTCTCCCCTGCTGCAGGTTTGGAGCATTGTTGCATTCTGGAAAGCCCCACTCTCCCTTTCTACACCATTTCTTTCCTGCATGTAAACCCTTTCTCAAAATAAATAAGTGTAGGAGGATTGGCCTTCTGGATGCAGAATCTCTTCCTCCCCACTTCTTCACAGTAGTGTATTTATAAAACACATGTGTCCCATTTTGGGGCAATTTAAAGTCTGCCCAGTACACAAATGCTTCATTAAAACAGCTGCTCACAATCTGTTAGCACAAATATTTCCCACCAATTTCTGATCATCGTGAAGGGAGGCCAAGGCCAGAGCCATGGATGCAAACAGCCCTGCATGGCAGAGGTGTTCAGTATTTACAGTCACATAAATCCTTCAGGGCTGCAGCCTGCCAGCCATGGCTCCCTCCCAGGCTCTGGGTCCTCCCTGATGGAGAAACCTCTGGGAGATGAGGGCAAAGGGAGCCCAGGTGTGTTTGCAGGAGCCCTCAGGAGCAGCTCTGTGCAGCAGGACTTCATTGGATGCAGTTATAGAGAGATTTCAGTTCTGCACTGACACATCCACTGCCAAAAGGAGCAGTTCCTGCAGCACCACATGTCCCAGCTCCATCTACCCCTGCTCCAGACCTCTCTTCATGCAGCCTTACAGCCCACTGGGGCAGAAAACTAATTAGGCAGAAATAGAAGATTTTCCCCCTTTTTTTTCTCGCCTCTGCTTCGTGTGTTTCTTGCAAGTTTGAACAAAAATGAGTGGAGCAAAAACCAAAACCCCAAATGTGAAGGATGCGGCCCAGATTGTGCAGCTCCAATCCTAATAACCAGTCCCAGCCCAGCATCAGCAGATTGGATATAACTCACAGGCAAAATGAACCTCTCATCACCTCCAGCAACATCCTAATTTGAGAGCAGCAGGCCCCAAGGGGTCTAGCTGGGAACAGGGAAGTCTCCTCCTCCTACCACGTCCCTGCCAGTGTGGAACAAAGCCTTGTTCACTGGCCCAAAAGATCTGTTTGACTTGGAAAAATTAATCATGCCCAGAGAGCCAGTCTCCTTGAGATCAGGAGGCTCAATTCCACATTTCATTAAACCCCTGCCCTCCTGGAATGGCTGCAACCAAGGCAGCAGGGTCACATCTGATTCATACTGTGACTGGGAATGAAACCTGAACCACGGGCTCAGATCATTAATCCTGTTATCTGCTGCCTCCCTGCATCAATCCAGAGAGGAGGAAGCCTCTTTATCGCAGCTCTGTGGCTCATGATGAAATAATTCAGCTGGATTAAATCAGCTCTTTGGGTGCATCAATCATGCCATTGTCCCTGGAGCAGGAAGTTTCCTCCTCAGCCTTCAGCCACCTCTGCCCTGACCCATTTTCCAAGGACTTCCCTGCACATTTTGCTCAGTATTTTGCATTTACTTACACAAGCAGTCATGTCCCGTGAGCAAGAGCAATAAAAGAAAAAAGCTAATAAACAATAAAGTTAATAACTCCTGAAGTCATGCAAGATCTAATAGATACACACAGAGATGCCTGGTGAGATTTTCATTAGAAGCAACTTATGACTTGCTGAGATTTCCTCTGAGCAGGGTGTTGAACAAAGCATTTTTGGCATTTTGCAGCAACCACTAAGCACCTGCCTGAATGGAAATCTCACTCAGGAACCCACATCTTCAAATAAAAGAGTTGACTCCCAGTAAGGTTTAAGCAGAATCAGACACTGAATCTCTCTCAGTCAGATACTCTGTCCATGTGATTTCCCTGTGGGTAAGAACTGGGAAACTCAGGCATCAGAACAGCTCAACGTGACAACAAAACTCTAATTCTTTGCTAAAAATCAGTAGCAACATTGGGGTCTCCAAAGGAGAAGCTCTTTATCTTAAACCCCTTTCTTGCCACAACAGCAAAATCCACATCCCACTTTGATGCCTTGCTTGCTGTGCTTTGAGAGATCAAAAATCAGCCAGCACAGGAACAGTTTTTCCCCTACTTTGAACCTTTGGGGATTCTGCTGTGCCCACAGGATGAGTCTGGGGGTGTCAGTGGGCTCTGCCTGTTCAGCAGTGCTGTGAGAGGCAGAGAAAAAGCACAGGGGCAGCATTTTCACTGAGAACTCTGCACCCAAAAACACTCGTGTTGTCCAAACATGGCCTTTTTCCCCCAAAATCAGTCCAGAACTACCAAAGTGCTCCTCCTGCTTCTCACTAGCCCCTGTCTGAACTCCCACCATGGAATCAGTTGTTTCTGTGGTGCAAAAGGGACTCTGGGGGGAGGGAAGTAAAAACCATCAGAAAGGATCAGCTGTTGGGCTCTGTGGGGTTTGGAATCTGTACATGAACTTCACAGCAACAAAACGGGCTTTCCATGGCATTATTTACACTCCTGATGCACAGATAAACCACCACTTCCTTGCATTAGCCTCTTCCAAGTTGAGAGCAGTGAGAAACACGACAGAAAAGCATTCCCATTTCAATTCGGGCTCTTTTCCCCCCTCTCCCAAACACACATTCGCTTTGAGCCTCAGGTTAACAAAAACCACAGAGCCCCACTCAGCCAAAACCACAACGTTTTCCTTGATTTGGGGTCAAAACTGACAAGTTCTGCCTGTTTTCCTCTCGCAGCCATCAAGACTTCTCAGGTTCACCCTCGGAGCGCCCTCGGTAACGCTGGAGAGTTCACAGACCTGGCACAAGTTTGGGGTTTATTATTAAACCTGCCAGATTTCAGGTTTGATTTATGGCTCTTTCTCAGGGCCCCGTTCTCGAGTAGAGACAGGCCCTGCAGTGCCTGCTGTGAGGTGTTCCCAGAGCTGCAAAGCAAAGCCAGAAGGGAGCACTCAGAGCTGCTCTGCCCCACGCAGAAATGCAGAGCAGCCACCACTCACCAGGAGCAGGGGTGTAGCTTTGAACAACACTTCTGTATTTTGTGTCTGTTGCGGCTTTCTGTGGTTGCCAGGGGCTCACAGCAGCAGAAAGGACAATGTGGAGTGAAGGAAAGGGCTGAGGCACCTCATGGCCTTGGTTCTCTGGTGGTTTGGCCTCTTTCTGTGGTGATGCTGGGGAGGTGAAGCTGTTCCTCTCACCAGGGTGTGAGTTACAGGATTTCAGAGCATTTCAGCTTTGCCCACTCTGGTTCACAAGGATGGCAGCAGTTTTAGGTTCAGCAATGGGGCTCATTTCCAGCTCCACACAGGACACCCCAATGCCCAGGGAGCAGGCAGGGTTCCTGCAGCATTTCATGCTGCTTTTGGGTTCCTCTCTCCTGGATCCAACATTCACAACTTCAAACACTTCCCCAGGATTATGTGCCCACACAGCCCCATCCTTTTAGACCTGTCTACAGAGGGAGGCAGAAAAACAGATCCATTTTTAAAAGCACCCCAAAAAACCCACTCAGTATTTCTGTCACCGTAACCCACGACAAAAACAAAACTTGGGACCAAGTGACGTTGTCCCAGGAGATAAATCTCCATTGATGTGAGCTTCCAGAGGTCTTGGAGAGATTACAGGACGTGTGGAGAGGAAACAGTAAAAAGCACACACAGGAAACCCTGACGTGGTGTCACTAAGCCATATGGTCAACATAAAACATCCAATACTTTTGTTTGGATTTGGCAATGTGACATTTATATTATTTTTATACACTTTATGTGCCTGTATATATACATATATATAAAAGAGGATAAATATAATGTATTTATTTGACATTTTCAACCCCAAGGATGCCCGAGGCAGTCTGCAGGGACCAAGGGTGATTTACTGGCAGCGTTTCAGGAGCAGTCCCAGGGGCCCCGTTCGCAGCTATCACAACACATTTTATCTCCGCACGGGCAGGAAGGGGGGGCTCAGCGAGACGGAGGGGCGGAAGTCGGAGCTGGCAGTGAATCAGATGATGCATATTAGCGAGATAATGAGCAGAGATTACACGCCTGGCGACTGCTCCGCGCCGTGCCCCGGCTTCGCGCAGCTCAGGTTGCCCCGCCAGGATTCGGAGCACATCCCCCGGGAGATGCTGCTGTGCCCAAGGCACCTCCTGCTCTCTCTCTCTCTCTCTCTCTCTCCCCCTTCCAGTTTCGGTGAAACTCCTCATCTTCAGGAGAGGAGCAGGGCAGCACTTCAGTCCCAGCCCTTCACGGATTCCGAGGGCTGTGAGTGCTGCACATCCAGCGCTCCAAGTGGGTGGCATGCCCGGCTTGCCAAGTTCTCGTGTTCAATAGTATCATTCCAACACCAGATTTTTTTTGTTTTAATTTTTTTCTTATTTTTTCCTTTTTTTTCTTATTTTTCTCTTTTTTTTTTATTTTTTTTCTCTTTTTTTTTTTTTTTTTTTTTCTTTTTTGTTCTTTTTTTCTCTTTTTTTTTCTTTTTTTTTGTTTTTTTTGGGTTTGTTTGTTTGTTGTTTTTTTGTTTTTTGTTGTGGTTTTTTTTTTTTGGGTTGTTTTGGGTTTTTTTTTGTTTTTTGCAGACAGCTGCACACCAGACATGCAAAAGGTCTCAGCAGGAGCCATCACCATCAGGTAGCTGTGCTGCCTCTAACACTGTAAACTGTTCATTTAGGGCCTTGGCCAACCCACCCCCTCGTTTAAAGGTCCAATGGAAGACTTATTTCAGTTTCCAGTTCAAGGTGGCTGGCACTGAGAAGTTCTTAATTTGACAGCGCTGCTTAATTCTATTAATATTCTATTTTACTATTCTATTATTACTTTTACTATTCTATTTTACTTTTCTAAAGTAAAAAAAATGATCAATTCCAAGTCTTTTTTCTACATTTCCTTCTTCACCTGAAGACAAGGTGGCCAAAGCTTCATCAATTACTCAGGTGAGGTCCAAATGTTGCATTTCATTTCTTTCCTAGAAGGGTTTGAGATGGAAGGAACCTTAAGGATCACACAGTTCCATGCCCCAGCCATGGGCAGCTCCACGTTCCACCAGCCTGGGCTGCCCCAAGCCTGGCCTGGAACTCATCCACAGATGTGGCTGGCACAGTTCTCTCTACAGCAAGTCTCAGTCCTGGCTCCCTAAAAAACTTCATAAGCCCCAAATGAGCAGCACTTGACCCTAAAACAAGCATTTTCTGCCTTCCCACAGTGACTCAGAGTTTTCTTTCCAGTAAATGGTCACAAACCTGGCAGGTTTTGCAGATCTCTCCTGACCCCTGCAAGCATCACTCTGCCCTTTTGCTTTGGCACTTGAAGGTTTCTTGCAGCAAACCACAGAGCTCAGGAGGGACCAAATAAACCCACCAGTGGTACCAGAGCTGTGGGAGCTGTGGGAGCAAGCAAATTACTGTCCCTCCTCCAGCCTGAGGTTTGTCCACTTCGTTGTCTGCACCAGAACCTTCATTAAGTCAGGTACAGCTGCAGGAGCAAAAGCAATGAATCAGCAACTCCCCTTTGCCACCAAACAATTTCCCAGCACAGAGCAACAAGTGTGGGAGGCAAGAGGGAAAAAAACCACAAAACAAAACAAAACAATTATTTTTCGGAATGATTTTTTTAGGTGGTATGACCCCAACTGCCCAAAACAGCAAAGTGATCAACACCACCTTCTCCAGCACACGAGGCTGGGTCTCTAAAATATGTGCTAAAGCTTCAGTTGGAGATGCCAAAACCAAATTTCTTTGGCCAAAGTTGGCAGCAAATATAATCAGGAGACTGGAATAGGCACTTCTGGACCTAAATTGGGCAAAACTATGAAAATGCTCAGGTTTTTACTTAAACATGTGCTGAAACACTTTTCTCACTAGTTCTAATTTAGGCAGATACAGGGCTAACACTATGTAAACATCTTTTAGAAATGAGTAATGACTCATCTTTTAGTTCTCGAGCTGCACAGCCTAATGAATGAGTTTTGTCCCAAATATATCCACATCCTCATCTGTTCTCTGTATTAATTCTCAAAAGGAGCTTCAGTGGAGGATTTCTTATCTATGCATTCATCAGCTCTAACTCCCTGGTGAGGTTATTTCTGAAGTTTTTAATAAAAAGAGACTTTTGATTCTTGGGGTCATGTTGCAAATTATATCTTCACTAATCTAGCAGAGGTCAAAAAACAAGCTGGAGCCAAAGAACATCTCTGACTCCTCAGCACACGTGTGTCTCAAGGCTTTTAAAAATACACAGTGCTGCTGTTATAAATAGAGCATTCTTCTCAAAGGTCAGAAGCTTTCAACGTCCAGGAAAACAACATTTTCTTTCTCTTTGTAATTATTATCCCTTTTTTTTTTCTCCCCAGAATTAGGATGCACTGGACTGGGACAGGAGTTGCTCTCGGGGGCATCATTTCAACCCATCTATTTTTGTCAGGGAGTTCACATGAACATCAGTGTCATTTCCTTTGTCAGTGCAGCATTAAGAGCAACCACACACTGACACGAGAAGAGAATAAGAAGCATAAAAAGTCAAGAGTGAAGAGTTTTCCACCAAACCTCTTCAAGGACCTGAGCGTGGGAAGGCACCATGGCAGGGTAAATCCCATGCTTGAGGCTGTGATCAGTTCTCTTACATTAAAAAGGTGCTTGGACATGTAGAAAACGGCTCATGGGACTATGAAAAGCAAAATCTGCTGAGTAACTGCACAAAGACAACAAACTGTGTGAAAAGAATTCCAAGATATCCAACTACCACTATCAGCTGGTGGTTGGGATGTGAGGAGGCTGAGGGATTCTCTGAAAAGGGACTTTTCCACACAGTGGGCAGGAATTCATTGCCTTCATGGTTCTCCTGGTGCAAGAGCCCCTCTTCCATCTCCAACACTTGCCCATTTCTTCAGAGATTGCTGAAAAGAGCAGCCTCAGTCATTTCTCTAATTGGCCTTGCTCAGGAGTGATCTCATGCAGTAACTCATGTCTGTACATGCAGGATCTCTCCTTGCTGGGGAGGTGGAACTCTGCATGGAGACAGCTCTGGTGAACATGGCCCCAGGTTGTGCCTGGAGGGCTGTGGGATGAACAGGACAAGGCATCTGTGTGCTGCACAAATCCAGGTTTTATAAAGAAAGTTTGGTTCCTCCAGGGGTCAGGTCTGCAAACAGCACCTGCACTGTCCGGAGATTGTTTTAGCTTCTGCTCTTGGACTGGTTTGTTTTCAAAACACTTCATGGAGTCCTGTCGTGGGGTTTGGTCACAGCCTCTGAATTTGACCTAAAAGAAGAAAATCCAAATCAGGTAAGAGGTGCCATCTCCTTTTATGTTACTGGCACTTCTGGGTCAGGCTGAGCTTGCCATGGCTGATGAGGGTGGTGGCACCAGCACTCTCCCAAAGGAGCAGCATCAGGACACCAGGGGCTCACTGAGGGACACCTTCCTGACCCTTTAGTCTACTTGAAGCTTAAAAATGTCTCCTTTGGAGCAGCCTGGGAAGGTTGAACTGTTTTTAGGACCTCAGCTCTTGAGGAGCTGCTCCACAATGTGATAATGTACAAGCTTTCCTCAAGCTTTTCTGTTCCTGTCCTGATGCCAGGAGATTAAAAGGTGTTGAGTGGTGCTGAGCCTCTGGAGGGGTCATTAATATCACATGAAGGATTGGAGTGGTTTCCACTGGCTCAAACCATCCTGGCCTGCTGATGAGCTGGCAGGGGTCAGGGGGAGTTGCTGTGGCCATAGAAACCCATCCTTTGGGGTCTGTCCTTCCTCTCCTTTCTCCAAGACATGTTCCAGCTCTTTTTTCCAACCAAAGCCATTTTTTCCAACCTCCTGAGCTGCACTGCCCCCAGCTGCACTGCCCATCATGAGTTCTGATGGAAGGGTGGAAGCAGAAACACCCAAATAAAACAAACTCCAAGTTTGGGTCTGACCCTATGAATGGGACAAAGTTGTCTCCTGTTCCTGCCTCACAGGAGGAGAAGAAAATCCTCAACTGAGCTGCTGAGGCCCTGCCACTGCTCACAGCAGACACACAGTGATCAGGGCCAGTTTGGATTCAGCAGAGGAAGCTGCAGCCCAAAGCTGAAGCAGCCAGACTCAAGCCAACCCTCGACTGAGGTTAGAAAACATCAAGCTAACATCCTTTTTTTTGTTGTTGTTGTGCTTTATTTCAGGATTTTGTTGGCTTTGGCAGGCACCTGAAGCCATAATGCTGCCAGAGGAGCTGATCTCCTCATGCTCCACTCTGGCAAAACCAGGGAGCAGTGGAAACCTCCCACAAGTTTGCTTCTAATTTTGTGAAGTTCCCAGATTTCAGTCTGGACCAAGAGCTTCTAATGAGTTTGGATAAACTCTGGGTAATCCTCTGAACTCTCAAATGTCTCAGGAAAACAGAATCAAATATACTATTTGGGACTTGGAAAGGTGCTTCAGAGTTCAGTGCTCCTGGATCAGCACAAATACAAGAGATGCAATAATCATTGCACTCCCATGACTTTCATTGAAATTAAAACAAAAAAAAATACAGAGAAAGAAAAAAAAATCCCACACATTGTTAGTTAGCTTATGGGAAAGAAAGGCAACCCCAATTCTCTCATTATATACCAGCCTAAACCTGCAGGGGAGTTCTCCAAGGCACAGCAGCAAAGTCAAAACAGATTTATCTATCAGGCTTAAAGAAGGGGAAAGGATGAATGACAGCTCCTTTCTTAAAAGGGAAAGAAAAGAAACATTAACTCCTGGTGTTAAAATGCTGTAAAACTGGCTTTTGACTCAGCACAGCATAATGCTGCTTGTAAATGGGGTAATTGGTTTGTGTGAGGTCATGAAATGAAGCATGCCTGCTCCTGCCCATCCCCTGCAGCACACTCAGCTGCAGCACAGCACAACACTTGCACTGCACAGGTGAGGCTGGAAAGGCTCAGGTAGCGTGAAACCCATTAATCAGGCATCAAATATATTCATAAATTTAGGTGTGTGAAGAGCTAAATAGCTGAGTTTGAAACTCCCTCACCCCTGGAGGTGATACTGTGCTTTCCAATCCCATTTCTTTTCAGCAGTGCAGTGATCAGCAAGTGCACACAGTCCCCTGCTCTGTCACCTCCCTGGGTCAGAGGTGCCCCACAGAGCCAGACCCCAGCAGAACTGAGCAACCCTGTGCTGGAAGTGAGGCCAGCAGCTGTTGGAGGGGTGGCAGAGCACTGAGAATGGAGCCACAATGTGGTTCCAACATCCAGACACTGGGAGAGCTGCTGGAATCCCTTCTGTTTGTGTTTCCAGACGTCTCCATCAAGAGGGGGGTAATTAAACACTGCAGCAATTGGGTGATGGAATGATTTATTTTTCAAAGCACCCTCGGAGAGCCTGGGGCTTTGGGAAGCACATGGAGATGTGAATGCTTCTCCAAAGAGGAAAGAGAGCAGAGCACTCCATGGAACCCTGGCTGAGGGCAGGCAGAGGTAAAGAGCCTACATGGAAAAGTGATGCAGCTCCTGACTTCACTGTCAGCTCAGGCTCTTTAATCTTTGCAGGGTTTGTTTGTGAGTTCAGAGGGAAGGAGGGAGTGGTGCCAAAAAGAAAATAAAATCACAGATTTGAATGTGAAATGTCCCACTTGGAAAGCAGAGTCCAGCACACAGAGAAGGAATCAAGAGAGACCATGACCACAGATCAGTGGGCAAAAGTGAAAGAGCCAAACCAAGATGGAAGAACCTGCCCAGTGGCAGGTCTGGTAAAAATTAGAGAGGTTTTTCCAAGCTTCTGTCTATTTATCAGCTGCACTTCCCCGAAAATTGCTGTTCCCTGGTTCCCTGGTTTGAAGAGAGAAGAGAGCAAGGGAAGTGCTCGATCATACGAGAGCTGTGACAAGTGACAAAGGATTTGTTCCAAAAGGGACAAACAACAGGGGCAAAGGCTGCAGGGATGACAGAAGAGGGATGTTGAAAAAGGCATTTCTACCTCCACAGTGCTGAAAAGCAAAAATCCAAGAGCATGAATGACATGGGACCATTTGGCTTCAGGACCTCTCTGATCCTGGAAATCTTTTTGGTCTTGCTTGTCCTGAACCCCTTCCAAGTAAAATCATGGAAGAAGGGGAGAGAGAGCAGCCTGAGCATTTGAAACACACAGAGCACCAAAGGCACCCTGTCCTGCCACAAAGGTCAGGAGAGCAGATCCTTGAAGCCAAGGACCATGGGAATTCAGCTTTACATCCAGTCCTGCTTCAGCCCCTCGATTTTACATGTTTATTTAACATCTACATGAATCAAGGCAATATTATTTCATGGAAAAAAAAAAAAAAGAGGAAAAAAAAGAAAACTTGGCTTCACTTATTCAAACATTTGGACAAGGAAGGAAGAAAGCCCAGCTCAGGATTTGGCTGGGTGGAAGGACAGGAATATGCAGTTATTACCCTGTTGTCAGTGGTTCCAAACCAGCCTGATTGGAGGAACTGAAGTCATTTTTATCTGGCAGCTGTTGGAGGAACCTCCCTAAAAGAAGTCATGGCCTCAGATCCAAGCAGATAAGCAAGGACAGGGAGCAGGACACTGCCTTAATTTTTCCTGGAGAACAAGAGGAACTACGGGCTTTCTGTAATTTTGAGTGTCCCAGTGAGAAGGTTCCACACAGCTCTTACAGTGCCCAGTCCAGACTAAAAGAAAAGCCAGACCTTCACTGAACCTGTCCAGGCACCCCCCAAAACATGTCAGTGCCCAGAATAACAAACACCCAGAGCAAAGGCTGCTCAGGGAAACCCTGCTAAAAGCTGGAGGATAACACCAGGGGTCAGAAACTCGAGCTGCCAAGACATCAAAACAAGCAAGGGTTGTTATTCCCCCCACTCCCCTCCTCTCCTGAGAATAACATGAAACACCCAGGCAGCTGCAGAGGCCATATTTTTCTAGGCAGTTCCCAAAGCTGCTACCATGTCTTGCCTTTAAATCAAGGTTGGATGGGTTTTTGGAAGATGTGCTTTTGTCAAATGCAAGTGATTGGGTTCAATAAGGGTGGCTGTTCTCTGGCCTGTGCTGCACAGGAGGTCACAGGCTGGGTGATTTAAAGTCTCTTTTGGTTCCAAAATCTATGGAGAGAGCTACGAAGCCTCCTGCATTAGAAATATAAGAATAAACAGCAGAAAATAATAAAATTATCAAATACAGACAGCCCTCACCCACAGAATAGCTGTGAGCAAGGTGAAAGCTCTTTGGCTCTGCTCATTAATCATTAATTGAGGATTCAAATTCATTACTGGGGTCTTTTATTCCCACTTTCCAAATGAAACAGGGTTTATGGAGTCATTCTGTGCTATCCAGAGTTTGGGCCTATCATCCACACCCAACAATGCAGGCAGGCCTGGGATATGAACTGACTTCACTTTTGGCAAAAGAAAGTAAGTGGGCAGAAGGAAACAGAGCTCGATTTACACCCCCAGTGAAAGAAAGGCAGTAGCATAAAAATCAATCCTTTGCACACCAGGAAAAACCTCTTGGAGCAAAGGAAGGGGTCAGGCCTCCCACCTTGGGGAGGGAAAACCTCTGGTCAGGATTGTCCCACCCTGAGGAACCTGCTCCAGCAACATTTCTGATTGGTCTGGATTTTCCTGACTCCCAAGGACAACAGAGCTCACGGCTGCAGCTTTAACACAATTAATAAAACTTGAACGAGCCACCAGACACCAATCAACAGTAAACTGAGCTCCAGGAGCCTCAGAACTCACAGGATCACTTTTATTTATGGCTAATAAGCCACAGCACGGATGGCAGAGCTTCAAAGCAGTTCACAAGCCCCCCTCCATCAGCCAGGCTGCAGTGTGGACACCACAGGGAGTGTGCATGGGCTGGGGCCAGAGCCCCTGCAGCCCCCCTGTGCACACACTCCTAATGAGCAGCAGAGCTTTCTGCAGCCTCTCTGCAGTCTCCATCAAGACAGGGCCTAATTTAACAGTTTATTCTCTCCATTTTCTCCTGGGGAGCAAGACCAGGGGGAGTAAAAAACCACCCCCCAGCTCCATTTCGAGCTCCCCATGCGCTGGTTTATTGTTCTGGTTTCACTCTGGTTGCTCTGGGCACCCCGTGCAGAAGGCAGAATGTAAAGAATTCCTGCAATGACCTCATCCTCTGGCTGGCAGGCACTGCTCTGGCTGTGTCCTGGGCTGGAATTCATCAGGAACTTCTGCTTGTGGCCCTGCACATGCAGCACCAGTGACATCAGCCTGGCTGTGGGGGCAGTGGCTGCTCACAAGCACTGCTTGCAGAGGCCTGAGAAAGCCAAATGGTGATTTATATAAAATACTTTATCAATTTCACCACCACCCCCTGTGCCTTTTAACACTAAGACTTAAAATACCTTTTTATTTCATGTAAAATCAGCTATACCTTTGCTGTAGTTTTGTAGTTTTTAATCAGGGATGACACCCCAGTGCATAAAGATCAGCTCTACGTGCCTGACTGAGGTCCCCATGGGGCTGGCACAAGCACCAAGGTCCCCATGGGGCTGGATCAAGGAGCAAGGTCCCCATGGGGCTGGAACAAGCACCAAGGTCCCCACGGGGCTGGGCTGTGCGTGGCCAGAGCTCTCCCACTCCTCAGGGAACCAAGGCTGGGCTTTCCAAACCAGAAAACAGCAAGGAACATCCAAGCCAAGAACAACAACCCAGCTGGAAGCAGTGCAGTGCTCCCCACTGAACAAACAGGAGATAACTGAGCTGAGCAGTGGCTCCAGCTCCTGCCCGAGATAGCGCTGGCAGCACCTCTGAGCACAGCAGACAGGAGCACAGGAGGTGGGGCATGGAGAGGGAAATTCAACCCAAATTGCCTTTTAGAGTGAGTTAGACAAAACCAAAAACAAGGACAGAGCTTTGTTGCTGACTGTAGATACAGTGGATTTAACCCAAGGGATGTTGGCACAAGACAAGCAAATAAAAAAGACACAGAAGTCTAAAGACACACACACTGCCCTGTGTCACTGTGCCAGGCTGCTGGACACACCTATCCTTTAGGAAAAGTGCAGCTCTGCAAAGTCATTTCAGCCTGTGACCATTTCAGTAGGTCACTCCTTGTGTTTGTTCTTATTTCAATCTGTCCTCGTACCTTTGTTGTACAAAATTTGGCCTGAGTGTGGGAGGATTCCAAACAAAGCTCTGTGGGTGCATTCACAAGTGAAGAATGAAATGCAAACAGAGCTGCCAGTGGTTTCCAGTGTCACAACCCCTGCCCTTCCCCAGCAGCAGCCAGAGGAGGAGCACGAGGCATCAGGAACCTTCAGAGGTGGCCCATTCCTTGCTAAACTTCTTTTCACCAGCTCTGGTGCCCTGTAAGGATGAGGAAGTTTGGATGCTCATCCTAACCACATCTCAAGGTTTCTCTGTCACTCACTGGCAATTCCAATGGGATCACAGCTGAGTTGTTGCTCAGTGTGGGTTCCTTTTCCTCACACCAGCATGGCCAGGCTCAGCTCCTGCCACGTCCTCTCCCAGTCACAAAACCCTTCAGGCACCTCAGGGACGAGTCCTGGGCTCATATTTGTGCTTAGTGAAAACAAAATGTCATGAAAAGAGTAAAACCTCTACTTCTCCTTGTTCTTGGAATTTTTTTCTTTTTTTTTTGCTCCTTTAACGACTCCTTTCTTGCAGCACCAAATCTCCCATCTCTCTTTACAAGTACACATAAATCACTTTACACCAACTCACCCATATCTCTGTGCAAGTAAATACAAGCTGTCCCTTCGTGAGGGGGTGGGGGAAGAGAGGACACTGCTTTCCCTCTGCAGTATCAGTTTCCAGCGTGACACACAGTTCACTGTGAGAGCAAACAGCCCCTAATGAGAGAGAGTGGCTGCTCCCTGTGTCAGCCACTCGGCTCCTAGGCAGGGTCAGTGCCAAGGAAACGGGGAGCAGGACGTGTCCCACAGCCCCTGCAGCTCCCAGCAGAGCCTCCCTCCCCGCTGGGGGACGGTGCTTGTGCCAAAGCTGCTGAGCCTCCAGCCGAGCTGGGGGTCACTGCACCCTGGGCTGTGTTTACACCACATCAAAGGGATGGGGAGTGATGCTGCCTGAGACTGCTGGAGTGCCAGGGACACAGAGAAAGCTGTTTTCTAGCTTTTGGGATGGGAGGACAAGCCTGGGGCATCTCATGAAGTACCTCAGGCTGGATTCAGATGTCCCAGCACTGAGGGATCAGCATGTCCTGATGAAGGTGTAAGAGCAGCAGCCTAAAAGAGCTCCATCCACAGAGCTGGGCAAGCAGCCCTGCACTCATTTGGGGCATCACTGATCCCACTGAGCTCAGCCATGGCATCTGCAGCCCCTGGGCCATGCTGGGCAGAACAGGACTTCCCCAAAGCAGCTCTTTCCCTGCTCTGAGCAGGGATCTCCACAGGCTGCTGAAGGCAGACCCCGAGGCAGACCCCACACAAGGGGTGAGCTGTAGGCTGCATGGTCCTGCCTCCAGGATCCCCCCAACCCCAGGGTCCTGGAAGGGGGCAGAGCTGGCCATCACCTCCTTTCTCCTCCCAGCTGGAGGATCAGAGTTCCCCCTGTCTGTTTGCTCACATTTGCCTTTTCTCAGGCTGTGGGGTTCTTTTCACTTTTGACCAACAACCACCATTTTAATCCCCCTCCAGCTCCATCCCAATCATTTCCCTATAAATCCTTGCCTTTTATCTGCCTATCAGAGAACTGTCTGTCAGATTTAAGACACCCCACAAAGCTGCTCCTCAGGCTTTGAGTGCCCCCATTGACTCGGGACAGGATCCCAGGCTGTGGAAACCACCCATCAGATCCTCATTCTTCACTCAGCTTTGATTTACTCCTGACACCAGGAGCCCCAAGCTTCTCCCCTCTGCCTTCACTGAGGTCTCCAGCCACCAGAGCAGCTCAGCACCAGGGGCTGAGGGCGAGTGACACCCGAGGAGCGTTGCCATGGGCACAGACAACTGTCCCTCTGGGTTCCCATGGCACCAGGCCAGACATGCAGCGGTGATGAGAGGGGAGAATACACACCAGCCAAGCTATTTGTAGCCCATCTAAGCATCTCCCAAGTTAAACAGTTCCTCTTTCTTCCCCCTGCTCCCAGCACCCATCCAGCTCTGGGGGCTCCCCTGCCCCACCAGGGCAGCCCTCAGAGTGCACAAAGGGAGAAATGATTGTCCTGGCAGAGCTGGAGACAAAAATCAAATTCAGCACGGGTGCTCGAGCGTGGCCAAGGGCAGAATTTGGCTCCAGTGAGCTGCCTGCTGGCTGGTTCTCATTTTGCACTGCTTGGCATGAAGTCCTCATGCTGGCCCTTGCTGCAGGCAGGGGTAGGAGAAGGATTTGTGCCCGAGGCTGGGGTGCAGCAGGACCCTCAGAAAGCCATGGGGGGATTTCTCCAGCCCTGGGAAGCACAGAGCACTCAGGAGGCACGGGAGGAGGGTTTCTCCAGACCATGGGAAGGACGTGGCAATGGAGACTCATCCCTCTGGCCAGGGACAAGCATGAGTGGGACAATGTCACCCTGTCCTTTGCAGGCTGGCTTGAACAGAACAGGTCATTCTGCCACTCTGGGGTGGTTTCCAAAGCTGCAGAAGCTCCAACCAGCCCATCTCCACATGCCACAGGAGGGTTCCCTCAGCTCTGCCTGATCACCCAGAGATGAGGCTGCATCAGCTGCCAGTCTCAAATTCTTCAGCATTTTAAAGCCACTCTGATGTCCCCTTCTGCTGGTGATGTCAGCCAAAAGATATTTCAGCAGAGGAGGGGGAAAGAGCCCAGCAGAGGCTTGTGGTGTGATCAAATCCGGAATAAACTTTACATACTAATTAAGCATCCTCCTTCTTTAAACTGATCCCCTCCTTCTCCAGGCCCTCATATCACCCCTCAGATCTCCCCACAAGCAGGGGAAATCAGCAGCAGGCCACTCCACTGGACATGGTGGTGAGAGCAAGAGGAATTAGTCTCCACAGTACATGAAAAGAATTAGGACTATTTAATCTCCTCTTCCCCTTATCAGTGGTCTCAAATATCCCTTTGAGAGGGAAATGCAGTGGAAATTCCTGCAAATCTTGCCCACAATTCAGGAATTGACACGAATTTTTTCAGCTTTTTCTCTCTGTGTTTGAAAAATTGCTACATGAAGGAAACAATCTTCGGGGCACATATAACTCACAATAGGCTGAAACATTATCTTAAACTATTCGTCTGCTTCCTGCTTAAGTAAGCATATTAGGAATGTGTGTATATATTTCTTGGGCAGCTTAAAAATAAAAAGAAGAGGTCTCTAGTCTGTCCTGCTTTTGAGGAGCACGTTGTTTATGTTGTTACAAGCACAGGTCATATTTATAGCTGAACACTCTGTGAAAGTGCAGCCAGGCTGGGAAACATTTATTAGGTTTAATGATCTTTTATTTAACTGGTGCAGAAAAATGCATCCCTTTGGATTGATTCATGGCATGAATTGTATGGAAACCTTCTTCCTTGAGAAAAGAAAAACCTCAAAAGGTCAACCTGACATTTCAGCTTTCTCAAACATCCAGCAGAGAGATGTTCACAGAGCAAAACTGCCGGCCTGACAAGCTGGATGGGGTTAGGGCAGGGAAAGGATAAACCACAGCCACAGGCAGGTTTCAGGACATAAAGCAGAGCCATTCAAATCACCTGGGCTGGAAGGGACCCATCCTCCACAGCCTGTGAAATGCACCTCACCTCTCAAAGCATCCTGAGGCAGAGGCTCCACAGCGTGCAGGGAAGGCACCGACGCTTCCTTCTGCTGTGCCATCTCCCCATTTTAAATCCAGCTTAACCAAGGCCCAGCCTGCCTCTCTGGCTCAGCCACTGAGGCAAAACCAGAGCTGAGGAGAGCTTTTCTCAGCTCCCAGTTGCCTGAGCTGGCTGCAGCTTCTGTCCTCATGTTCTGGGGGTCACAGGGTTTTACAGCTTGCACCTCTCACCTTGCCAAGGTGCTGCACCCCTGCACTGCTGCAGAAGCAGCTCCAGCCTGGGCCAGCCCTCCCCTCCCCAGTGGCCCAGCACAGAGCTCTGCAGCCCCTGCTGAGCTCCCAGCACAGCCTTTGTGGTCATGGAGAGGGAATGAGGTGCAGAGACCTGCACCAGAGCACTCCCAAAAGCCACCTGCAGAACCAAGCCAGCCCAAAGGGACAAGCTTGGGTGGGACAGTTCCTGTCACCCTCTCCTTTGCAGGCTGGCTTGAACAGAACAGGTCATTCTGCTAGTCTGGGGTGGTTTCCAAAGCTGCAGAAGCTCCAACCAGCCCATCTCCACATGCCACAGGAGGCTTGAGACCTGGGGCACCAGGGGCTCCCTGGCAGCTCTGCCCACACCTTGGAATGACCCTCCCTGCAGCCACAGGGAGCAGCCAGAGCTCCAGCCAAGCACATCCCTCTGCCTGTGGTTTATTCTGAGCACCCACCACACCAGTACAGACCAGTTCCCCTGTGGGGAGAGCACTGATCACTCATGAGGTGTTGGACATAAAATATAAAACATAAAACACCCCCCAGTTCCTCCACAGACTGTGGGGTGCTTTGTGCTGGGAGCTCCCAGAGCCCAGGACAAGCACCATCAGCATTTCCCTTCAGAACCCCAGAACCAGGTAGGTTGGAAAAGACCCTTAAGATCAGGGAGTCCACCCATTAACCCAGCACTGCCAGCCCACCACTCAGCAGTGTCCCTAAATGCCAAATCTACCTGTGTTTTAAACCCCCCCATGGATGGTGGCTCCATCACAGCCTGTTCCAGTGCTGGCAGCCCTTTCTTTGAAGAGCTTTTTTCCCTCAGAACCAACCTAAACCTTCCCTGGAGCAACTTGAGACTCTTCCTTCTTGTCCTATTGCTTGCTGCCTGGGAGAAGCCATCAGTCCCACCTCATTACAACCTTTCAGACAGCCTCCCATTCCCCAGGATAAACAAGCCCAGCTGCCTCAGAGTCTTCTCACATGATTTGTTCTCCAGAGCCTTCACCATTTTCGTTGCCCTTCTTTAAACACTCCAGACTCTCTGCTGAAGGTGCCTCAGTTCATCATTGGTCTCCCAAAAAGGAACAGAGGGAACAAAAGTTTGGTACTTTCCTGCCTCAGTGACCACCTGGATGTGGTGACCATTTCCAGGTGAGCCCTGAGGACAGCTTGAAAGCACCTCTGAGGTGTTTTAGAAATCAAAATGGTCACTGTTTTTCTCCATAAAAGATGAACAAATTAGAGGACCAGCTTTGTCCATGGTTGTTGCAACCTTTACTCCTCCTCTGAGCAGTTTTCCTCCTGGAGAAGCAGCTGCCAGGCCAATTCAGAGGGATTGCCCTTTCCAAAGGTGGAAAATGCCGGGCATTGTGTCCAGCCTGTGTTTGAAGTGGGGGAAAAGCAACTTTGAATGAGCTTTTTGATGGGGCCCATGGCTCTGCTTGACCATAATGTCAGCTTGTAATTAGCAACAGATCCCACTTCTGTCACTCCTGATGTTATCATCAGCCGTCTTGCGTTTCAAAGTGAGGAGAGGCATGTAAATTATGGGCAATTTGGTCTCTGAAATGGATTTTATGGGTTTTTTTTTTTCTGCTGGGCAGCCCAGGAAGCCTGGAGTTTTTTACAGAGATTGTGGAGCCAGGAGAGAGGAGCAGGAGGAAAGCAGGGAATGTTACAGAGGTGCTCCTGCAGATCCCTGGAGGGAACACATCCATGCCAGCTCCTCCATAAAGGCACAGCAGAATGGGGCTCTCACAGGTGTTTTTTCAGGAAGAAGGAGAGAAGGTTTGGAAGGAGCCACTGTCCTGCCTCTGGGATGGATCCATTCATATACCACTGTGGAGAGCTGGGTGGGAAGGGGTGGCTCGTGCCTGGGCAGCCAGTGCAGACTCATTTCTGCTCAGCAAATTGCAGGTATTCAGCTCACTGAGGCTTAGCTGGCCTGAGAACAACTGAGACAATCTTCTCCCCTCATTGATGGAAAATGTTGGCTTCGATTAAAATTCAGTTTTCAGAGGGAAGGAAAGGCTTGTGTTTCCAAAAACAGGTTTGATTTTTTTTGTAAGAAAAACAAATCCCCCAGAGTCATGTAATTTCCAATTTTGACCAAAAGCAATTCTAACTTCTGCTAGAAAAAAGGGAGCAAAACTTTTTTTGCCTCTTTTTTTGGAGTGGGGTGGAGCAAGGGAAGTCTACCTCTTGCAGCAAGTCCATTGAGTTTGCCAGATGCCCTGGCACTGCTCTGCAGCTTCACAGATCCCACTGCCAGAGCAGTGGCCGGGTATTTGATTTCATCTCTTGCTGTACCAATTACCCAGTGTCCTGTTTCTCCCCTGCCCTGGCCTTCTGCAGAAGGACTCACACCAGAGCTGCTCTTTTCAAGAGCTCCCCAGGAAATGGGCTAAACCAGAATTTGGCCCCACATTGACTCTGTGTGGTGTCAAGTTCTCCCCTGAATGCTGGAGGAATTCAAGCATCACTCTGCTGCTCCAATCTTTCCATCTACCACTGGCAAACAGCACAGCCAAGGAGGTTATCAGCCTCAAACAGAAATAACTTATGTTTAGAAAAGAATTAAAATTTGTTCCCTTTAGAGCTACAACCACATCCTCAAAGCTGTTAACCTGAAAGTGAACTTCAGATAATAAAACTCCAACCTCACCCCTGCAGAAGAGGCAGCAGCCAGGAGCTACCTTGTGTGCTCTCCCCGTATCTGCCCCATCGATTCCCTGACAGCACAGCTTGTTTTCCCTTTTATTTTTCCAAGGGAAGACAGCTACTAAATCTCTGCTCCCCATCCCTCTCAGCACTCCTGGGCTCCTCCACAGCTGCAAGGCTTTTCCACCGTCCCTGCTCCCAGTTAAATAAACATTATGACACATACTGATTGCTTTAACAAACTCGGCCGCTCCGCGTCCCCGCCGGAGCACGGTTATCTTTTTACAGGGAACATTCCTTTCCTGTTGCCATGCCTACTTCAGCACCATCCAGCACGACAGCCAAGGCTGCTGAGCAAACCCACAATTTTCCAACCACTCCACGCTGCTCATCTTGAAATAGTTCGAGGAGGGGTGTGGGGCCAGATGGGAGCTGTCAGAGCTCCTCCGCCACAGCTCATCCCACCAAGGGCCCAGCCACGCTGAATGTTGCCTTCTGAAAATGCCCCAGAGCTAAAAATGGAGTGAGGTGGGAGAAGGAAAAGAGGGGTGTAGCCATAAATATTCTCCCAGCACAGCAGGGGCAGGGTTGGTTTTACCCTCCCCATAAGGCTGCGCTCGGTGTTCTATAATTTGCAGCTAAATTGCAGAATCCAGAAATATTTCAGGCAAATGGTATTTCACAACCATTCATCATCGTCGTGCACAATTTCCTTTGCATGACAACCTATGTTTTAAACTTGCAGAGAGAGGGGAAGCTGCCATTTGTTTTGGCCGAGCCAAAATCGCTCTTGGCCCGGGGGCTGGTGGTGCTGTGGCTGCTCAGGGTGATAAGCCCAGCAGGGCAGCTCCTGCCAGGTGGGTGAGGGCATCTCCTGCTCCACACATCAGTTTGAAGAAATGAGTGCATTTCAGTTTCTCCAGCCTATTTTTCACCTTTAGCACAGCAGAGCTGTCACCCCTATGCTTGTGCCACTTTGTGAATCGCTGCCAGGCAGCCCAAAGATATCAATGACAAATTTCCCCAAAGGCTGTGATTTCACCTCTTTACGTGTTGTTTTCACTCTCCCTTCTGCAAACATTTTCTTCTGAACCAAGGACAGGTTGGCTCCTCAGATACCTCAGTTCTCAAATGTCTGATTGTTCATGTCTGATGAAGACCCAGATGCTCCAAAATACCTCCAGAGTGTTGGACAACAGAGGGAGAGGCCAGAGGAGCTGAAGAGGATTTCTGGCAGCTGATCAATTGTAAAAAATAGTCCTTCCTCCAGGCATCAGCCAGAGTATTTTTGGGTCTGCAGGATGTGTGCATGTACTGCCCTCACAGCTCTCCAGGGTGTGAGCAGAGGAAAGGACTTGGAAGGAAGAAGATAAATCCCAGCCCGTGTCCCCTGTAGTCTGTATTCCAACAGCAAGAACATTCACAGCTCTGCAAGGGTTGGGGACAGCCCCGTGTCCAACACTGAGTGATGGCACTGAGATTATGGGTGTGGAGTTTGGAGAAGTGTGTGAAAAACTTAGATCTAAGATTTTAGTGTACAGCAATAGTGTACAGCAACGTGTGTGAGCCAGGATGGAGGATTTGGGGCATTGTCTGAGTCCTTTTCACTTTCTTCTTCACCTTCTTCTTCATGGGTTTGGGCAGTTTTTGTGATTGGTTAGAAAAGTCTGCCATGTGGACCACAAGTAGTTAGTTATTGAGTATAAACTAAAAATAATTTAGGTGGCACTTCATAATTGGATGATTTGTCCTTGAAAAGACGTGGTAGAGATAGAGAAGGATCTCCATGTTGTGCTTGGTTAGTCAGAGTGCAGAACTCACAGCTGGTGAGACTGCAATGTGGATAAGAATTAATAAACACCTGAGCCTTATGAAGAAATTCATCTCTCATGCATTCAGCTTGGCGCTGACAGTGAGGCTGAAAGGAAAACCTAAACCCTGGCACAATTGGTGCCCCATGTGAGGAACTCATGGCCCTCAGACTCATCAACTAAACCCTGGCACTGAGTGCCACATCCAGGCTTTTCTTAAACACCTCCAGGGATGGGGACTCCACCCCTTCCCTGGGCAGATGATTCCAGTGCCCAATCACTCACTGAATCATCTTTTCCTGATGTCCAACCTAAACTTCCCCTGTCACATCTTAAAGCTGTTCCCTCTCATTCTGCCTGGGAGAAAAGACCAACCCCACCTGAGCACAGCCACCTTCCAGGGAGTTGTAGGGAGTGATGAAGTTCCCCCTGATCCTCCTTTCTTCTAGGCTAAACAATCCCAGCTCCCTCAGCTGTCCTTCACAGGATTTTCCAGGTTTTCAAGGCCCTTCACCAGCCTTGTTGCCCTCCTCTGGACCCAGGGCAGATCCCCCTGTCCTGACACCCCCCCAGCCCTGCTCCACCCTGCCCGTGGCTCTGGGAGAGTGAAACCCTCTCTGCCTGGGTTTTTGTTGCTGCTGTTGTTGCAGGGCAGCTTGCCAGGCTCCTGTTTGTCTACTCAGAAGTGCAAAACAGCCTGATCTGCATCTCTGGTTCACACCTAGTTTTTCAATGATATTATTGGAGTGTGCCAGGTTCTTAATTGGAAAGGATGTTACCTGCCTGTGCAGTGAGGATCAGTGCTAATGCTTCCTGTCATCAAACCCTCCCATTTGTTCTGCATTCAAAGCAATCCTAAAATCTACACCTGAGATAGAAAAATCTTCTCCCAAGAAGATCCTTTCAGCCTGATAAATGTCATTTTTCCTCATCTGAATGTCATTGCTGCAACGTTCCCTTTTAGCACTCTGGGCTGGAGCTCTGTATTAGGCCAAGAAAAATAATGAGTCCTAAAATGAAAACCTCCAGATGATCCTGGCAGAAACAGCACGTCCATCACAAATGGAAATCACATTTGATACTCCACAATGGCAGGAAACTCACCTGGTTTTATTTAGTCTCCACGCAGCTATGTGCTATTGGCACTTCTCCAGAATATCTTTGGAGAGGGAATTTTTTTTTTTAAAACTCTCAGTTAGTGTCTGTCTTTTCTTATCTAGAACAGCCCTCATGTTTGATTTTCACTGAGGCCCTGTGCTGATTTTTTTTTTTGTTTGTCTACTGTAAAAAGGTATAAGGGAACTCAGCAATTCGTGCATTTACAGCTTTGTTCCCACAACAAGGTGCTTAAAATAAAGAAATTGGCTTCGGGGTAATTGCTTGATATGAGAAAGATTATACAGGCCATGAACATCTGTATCACAGCTACAGTTGATGGCTCTGAGTTCTGGATCATGTGCCAGCAGCTCCCTGCCAAAAAAAATAGTCAGAAAAAAAAAATTTCCAGCCCAACATATGCTAATATAAGACTTCTCCAGTATGCAAAGGAGCTCACTTGAAAAAAAAGAATAAAAAAAATAAAAAAAAAAAAAAAAAGAAAGAAAGAAAAGGAAAAAGACAAGAGTGTTGAAATAACACAGGAAATTATGCAACTGATACCTGAGCCTGAGCATTGCAGATCCTATCCGGAAACCTCCCTATCTCACAAAGCTTTGGTAAAATAAAACAAGTTATCCTTCTTGTTGAGGCTGAACTTGCTGACACGGAGTCAGATGGAGGTTTTGCATCAATGTGGTCAGTGCAGGTCAGAGCAGCAGCAGCACAGCCAAGGTTTGTGTCCTCCCCCATGGCATGGAAAGCCCCAGGGCCCAGCACACACCAGGGGCACAGGGACACTGCTGATCCCTGCACGGGCTCCAGTTCTCTCTGGTTTTTAGCATGTGAGCCCCATGGATTAAAGGGAATGGGGAAACAAGTCTGGAATAAAATCAGCTGTGGATTTTTTCGCCAGCAATTTAAGATGACCCACAGAAAACTCATTCCTGAGAGGAGTTTGAGAACATTTCCCACCCTGTTATTTCCATGTTTGACATCCAGGGAGGGTCCCATCCCCTTCTTCCCCAGGCACCGTGGGGGCTCTATAACACCCCCTCACCTGCAACCTCCAGCTCACCTGGGGCTCCCAGAACTCCACCTGGGGAGCTGAAAGAGTGGCAGAGCCCATCACCCCCACGGGGGAGCAGGTGAGGGTTGGGTGAGCTGCAGTTCACTGTCAGCACACAGCAGAGCCTGGCTGGGACCTGCCCAGGCACAGCCCTGGGAGCTCAGCACCACATCCTCAGACTTGCCACAGGAGATCCCCTTCCCACCCAGCAAAGGAGGAGGAAAAGTTCTCAGGCTCCCTCGTTCTCAGGAGGGGCTGCTGCCCAGAGAAGCTCTGGTTCTGCTGTGTTTTGGTGGAGAGCTCACCCACCCCATGACCAACCACCACTGCTAAAGGTTTGTGTCTGCACTGAGGGTCCAGATACCAAGAGAAGGAAGAGAGAAGCATCAGACACCTCAATGTTGCCAGCCAGTTGTGCAGGGAGGGGAAGGGAAGGCAAAGGCAGGACAGGACCAGAACAATCTCCTTGCCCTGAGTGAAACATTCACACTGTCTGTCTCCTCAAAGAAGACAACTGCCTGCAAAATGTTTTGATGGGGGCCCTCCTGTAGCGTGGGGTGAGGAAACATTACAGGCTTGGCCTGGAGAGGTTTGGTTTGGAGCTCAGTGGAGCTGATGGGAGTTTCCACACCAGCTTCAACAAGCCAGAAGTTCTCTATCCATGTTCTTGTTCAGCCTTTAGGAAGTCAGACATTGAGGGTCACTAACCCTCTTACCATTAGGATCTCCTCTCCCACTGGTCCAAAACCACAGCCCACTTTCTTCCTTGCAGCACAGCCCCCTCCCCATCAGCCCACGCTGAACACAGAGAGATGTTTCTCCTCTTGGGCTGCAGAGTCCCAGAACTGCCTAAAACCAAATTAACAGCTCAATGTCAGGGAGGGAAACACATCCCCACTGCTGCCTTCCCAGGCCAAACCCACAGCACCTCATAAACAGCCCCATGCAGGACCTGGCCATGCCCTTTGGCCCAGCGGGACCTGAGCCCCGTGGTCATGAAGGAGCCCTTTGTACCTCTGAAATGCTGTGAGCTTGTGAAACAAAGCTCCACCAGCCCCAAACTCCTGGGTGCCCCAGAAGCTGAGTGAGCAGAGGGGCTGGGATGGCTCCTGAGCACGTCTCAGTGGGCAGGAGGAGCACTGTCTAATCAGATGTGGATGGAGAACAAATGGAAAACAGCTGCTTCTCACCAGATCTTCTCCCAACTGGGGGAAAAATTGCAAACACATACAAGAACAAGGGAAGAGGCACTGATGAGCTGTTATCTGAATTTATTGCCATCATCTGACCCACAGTGGGGTCTACTTTTTTTTTCTTCCTTTAATTTATAACCCGGTTTCTCATCGCGTCATGACATCACCTAGGGAGTTCGATTTCATAAACACACACACACACATCTCACTGGAAACAGGATGAACCCCTGGGCCATCCTGGGCTCCAGCAGCACTCCCCAGGCACCCTCTCCTCCAAAAATTCACTTGGTGTGGCCATGGCACAGCCACCCACCTCTCAAGCTCTGAAGGCAGCTTGGGGGGGATTCTGGTCCCACTCCAGTCTGAGGCAGCATTCACCCCTGTGTCCTCTTGCTCCACCCTCACTGCACTTTCCTTCCAAAGGCACAAACAGCTCTGCTCTGCTTTCCAGGATGATCTATGCTGTCATCTTTTGGCAGTACAATGCATCCAATCCTTCAGAGACTGGGTGGAACCAGAGCTGCCTCCTCCACCACTCAATCCAGGCTCAGGCTGGAGAAGCCAGTGGTCAGCACGTCCTGACCAAAGCATTCCCTGGCCCAAGAGCAGCACTGCCCACGTGGAGGGAGCTCCTGGCTTTCCTAAACCCAACATGGGAATGAGAGAGCTGCCATTCATTTGTCCAAATTCTCTGATATTTGTCTGCCTGCAGCTTCCCCTGGTGAGAAATCAGGAAATGCCCCTCTCCAGTGATCTCAGCTGAGAGGTCAGGGCGTGGTGAGCACAGGCTTTAACTTCCCTCTGCTTTCAAAGGTGGCAAGACAAGCTGCAGCTCAGGGAGGGCACGAGCAGAGCACTGCCAGCATGGGCAGCTCAGCCCCAAACTGCTTTTTAAACCAGTTCAGCCAAACCAGTGTGAGGCTGGATAGAAACCAGCAGCAATGATGCACCTACAGGATTAATTCTGTGGGTTTAGTAGCAGTGATTCAGGCTGCTTTCCCAACAGCTTGCCTCAGCTTGATCACCTGTAAAATCAATTCAAATCAATGGAGTGTGAAATGGGACAAAAATGAACCTCCCTACAAGGCAGGGAAGAGAAACACAGCATCTCCCAACTGCTTCACCTTTCCTTCAGCACAGACACCTCTGGGCAGTGCTTGTCCTGGGGCTGGACACCAGCAGGGCCAGCTGCTGGTCCCACAGGAGTCAGCATCTCATTGTTCCATCCTTTTCTGTGCACCCTAAAATCCACCTGCCCAAGCTCGCAGCTCCATGATGTTCTCATGAACCCCCAGGCTCTCTGCAGCAGATTTAACCCAGGAGCTGTGGGATAATCTCCTAGAAGAGAAAGAGCAGTTTCCTCCAGCCCATTTGCTGGTTGGGATAATTCTTTCTTTGCCTGATGATCAAGAAGCTGGTGTGTCCTGAGAGGGCAGTGATTTGTTCTATAATGCTCACGGCACTGCCTCAGTGCTTGGCAATTCTGTCTTGTTATCACTGGTGGAGAATTTTACAGGCCACTGACAGACCTTCAAACGCAGCCATTGCTGTGTGGAAAATCCAATTTGCTTTGGAAGCCTCCTGACACAAGGCCTTGTCTTCATGGTCCCCTTGGCAAACCACTTTCAGCACATGCATTAGTTCATGACCCTGTGATTTAATGGACATCATTAAATTTTAGCAGAAGAATCCATCACTTTGAAGGAACCCCTAACAAGTGTGTGACCTAAAAGTGAGACCTAATATCCTGGCATCTTTGCACAAAGGGCTCCTTTTCTCTTAACATTTGGCTTATCTCCACGCCACTCCCAGGTCAAGTTCAGCAGTGAGCCCTGCTCTCCTCAATGCACCATTGAGCTGCTCCAGGAAAAGCAAATCTCATCAAAGCAAAAAAAAAGAGAAAAATGTAAATGTGCATTTCTTCGCAGCATCCCCCACTGCCAAACAGATAACAAGTTTATGTAGGCACAGAAAAAGAAAAAATATCTCTATTTGAATAGTAATTGTTTGCTTATAAATTAACCCACAGAACCGTGGCACATGCAGTAAAACAATTTTACATTGCATGGGCTTAAACGGTGGGGCTGGTATAATAAACTCAGTGTTGAGTCACCGAATTCCTGGCATTCTTTGACTTCCCATTATGTCTCAAATGTCAGATATTTCACTGGGGTAACAAGCAGTAGCAAGGGCTGGGGGTTTGCGTGGGCTTTAATTGTAAAAGCAACATTCTCACAAGGGAAGGACAGACAAGGTTCACAACCCCACTCTGTGGCTTGGGCAGGCTGGAGGAGCTTCAAAGGCTCCTTGTCTCCTCACTGGGCTGTTTTGGGGTTTTTAAGGCCCCTCCAGTCTGGCTGAGGGGCTCAGAGCTGTACAGCACCCCCAGGCCATGGAGCCTCTGCAGGCTGCTGCCTCCTCATGAAAAATGAGTGTGAGGGTGGGTTTGGGCATTAAAACAGCCTGGGGGGGCTCCTGGCTTTGGGCAGAGCAAAGCCTGACAGCTTCTCTCCCTTCCAATCACATTGCCAAAGGCTGAGTAAGGCTTTATAACTTTGAGATTGTTCAGGAAAATCTGGGCTTTGTTTACCATAAAACTTCAGTGTTTAAAGATTTTAAGATCTTGTGGATTGCCTTTCCTTTGTATTCTGGTGCAGAGGAAGCCAGACCTTGCTTAGAGAGCATTTTGGCTGGTCCTCTGTCTCCAGAGAGCATCAGTGAAGGTGACAGTGTGTCCTGGCCCCCTTCTCCATGGAGCCAAGACAAACCTGGAGGCAATTGTGACATAATCCTTCCCCAAAAATGCAAGCCATGCTCCAAACTTTGTCCATGTCCTTCAGCATGGATGCTTCATGGAGGCAGCTGGCAGGAGCTCAGGAAAAAAAACAGGAGCTCAGAAAGATCCTGTGATGTACCCAAAACATGTGCATGTGCCTGGATTAAGAGAGGAATTGCCCAGGGGCAATAAAAAGAGCTCAATTTCCCTCCCCTCAGTCTGGAACACAGGTTTGGCTGGTGTTTAACATTGATCCAGGGAGGGTCAGGCTACCATAATTCACTTTTTCTCTTCCTCCTCTCTTATGCAAACAGGGTTGGGAGAAAGGGAGGGAGGTTGCTCACCCTGATGGCAAGCCCTGTGCCCCACTCTGATTTCAACAAGACTAGAAAAAAAAGCACAAAAGAAGCACATGGATTTATCATCTGTGGTCTCTTCCCCAACTATGACCAACAGAAAACATCTGTAGGGGGAAGGAACCACTCATTTACTCTCCAAAATGTCAGTGGAACCCCAGAGAAAAGCAACCCAATGTAGCAATTACCCAGGGCTCCTCTAGCCCCCTGCAATAATCAAATCTTGCTAATTTGCACTGACTCCTTCTTGTGCTGACTCCAGGCATGGAAGAAAAAAGATCACAAAGGAAAATCACCCCCAGTCCTCAAAAAAGTCTCTCTCAAAAATTGGGAGCTGAGGCTAACTAACCCACAGGAGGAAAACACACAGCCAGAAGGGCAGGAGCTTCAACAACTTAATCCCTTCAGACAAATGTGAAATACTTGTGTTTCAGCTGGGGCATGAATCAGAGATGATGCTCAGCAATCCCTGATTTAACAACAGCAAGGGCTGGGTGCAGGGGATGCAGCTTTCCCCCCTCCCTCTACCTGCTTGAATCCATCTCCAGATTTTGAGGCTGATTTGGGGCTGGCCATGAACTCCAACCCAAGCAGCCTGCTCCCATCATCCACAGGGAGCCACGGGGCCAACTGGAAACCAGAGAAAATCTGTTTAGTCATTCCTGAAGGCAGAGCAAGCCCCTGATGATATCACTTACTCCTGCAGACACTCAGTCGGCAGCTTGCTGCCACAGCACCTGGTCCTGCTGCCTCACAGCACTGCCAGGGAGCCCCTTGCACTTTATTAACCACAAGCACTGGGGTTTTTATTCTGGAAAACCCAGTGAAGGTGATGTGCAGGGCCGTGGGTGCATGCAGGACCACCTGACACTGAGCTCAGCCCTCCTAAATCCTCACGGGGTGTGCAGGGAGATGCTCCCACCCATCCCAAGCAGAATTCCCCACTCACTGGGATTTTTGTGGTGGGAACAGCTTTATCCTCCAGCTGCCTCTCATCTGCCCAGAGCCCCCTGAGCAGGGCTGGCCACTCTCTCTGGGGCAGCTGGAGCAATGACCATGCCCAGCAGTGGGGTGTGGAGGGAGAACGTGGCCCCCAGGAGCCCCCAGGAGCTTTGGATGGCAGCCAGCAGGTCAGGGAGGTCAGGAAACCTCCCACTACACAAAGCTTGCACCCTAGTGCCCCCTGGATGGAGAAGCACCCACCCCCATGGTCCTGAGGAGAACCAGCCTCCAGCAGAGCCCTCTGCTACCCCATCCCATGCAAAGGCAGCGGGGAAGGTGTGGAGCAGCACAGAGGGGATGAGGGGGCAAAGGCCAGAGCCAGCAGCTGCCAGGGACACTGAGACTGATCCAGGGGTGAAGCAAAAAAAACATTGGGAGGGTCAGGCTGCCATGATTCACTTTTCCTCCTCTCTTATGCAAACAGGGTTGGGAGAAAGGGAGGGGTGCAGGAGCATCCAGAGCTGAGCAAGCCAGAGGCAGCTTCATCCTGTACCCTGCAAGGCCACCTGAGCAGCAAGGGGACAAGCAGAGGGGGCTGCCTGGCCTGCCCACCTTCCCCAGGGTGTGACTGACTGAGGAAGCAGCAAATAAACCCCTCTAAAGCAAAGATGAGAACATCTCAAGCCAAGGGTCAAGAGCTGAGGCCACCAGGGTGGGACCTGCCACCACAACCAGCTCAAAATCACCAGGGTGGGACCTCCACAGAATCAGCTCAAGGCCACCAGGGTGGGACCTGCCACCAGAACCAGCTCCTGGTGCTCCCATTGCACCTGGAGGCCTGAGTTGGGCTGAGCTCAGCACCAGCACCTCCCTCAATGGCTTCAGCAGTCAATAACCAGGATAAACAGGGGGAAGGAGAGGCTCAGTGAGAGGAAACAACTTGTTCCTGAGTCACCCACAGCTAGAAAGAGATTGCAGGTCTCCTCCTCCAGACCTGCTCTGCTTTCCTGCCTGGGAATGTTGTTCTGTGGCTGCATCACCTTCATCCAGCACAGCTTTACATCCTCCCTTCTCCCCAGCACTGAAGTGTTTGAGCAGCAAGCCCAGGGTTGGTGGTCCAGTAAGAAATGCAAGGAGGGAGGCAACCTCTCTCCTGGGACCAGACTAGGTGGCCCTTTTCTGGTTCATGAGGAAATCAAGGAGGGAAAAAAAAAAGAAAATAAAAAAACAGGAGAAAAATATCCATGTCCAAAGCTTGTTTTTTCTCAGCAGCTCCAATTGTTTCTGCTTCCTAATAAATCATGTGGGCCAGGGACAACCAATCTGCACAGCATTATTATTGTCTCAATACATTTGTTGAAAGAAAAATAACACTGTGGCTTTGCTGAAAGCAGACAGGATCTGCTTTTCCAAAAGGTTTGTTGATATTAGCCCACAGTCTTGTTGGGCTCCATGTATACTCTGGACTGAAAGAGCTTTGCTGCATTCCCATCTCTAAGATACAGAGAGTCACCAGACCTAAATATTACCCTGAGCAGCTGAGACCTCAAAAGGTCTTGCTTTGTTTTGCTCCACACTCTGTTTCCCATTAACCCTTCAGCAGCATTTGTGTGCCTCACACTTGCAGGACCCAAGGCTGAACTTGGCTCCGGGCTGAACTATCTCACTTCCATCTAAACAAGAGTGAGTTTGCAACCTGCAGGGTTTACTCTGGAAGATTTTCCACTGGATGTGAGCAGCACAAATCCTCCCAGGGGCCAAGTGGGGGCACCCCAGGCAGGGCACATCAGCCCAGGTGAGTCTGCTCACACCCAGGGCAGAGATCCCAGCCTGGAGATGGGGAAAGAAGGAAATTCTGAGGCAAAAGAGCCTCAAAACAGCAGTGAGTGCTGCCCCAAGCAGAGACACCCCTCAGCTCTGCAGCCACTGAACTGTGCCACAGCAAATAAAACTTGCCCCCTGATTCTCCCAAGTGTCAGACATTCTGACACCTTTGGCTCTGAAGGAAATGATAATTTAATTGTGAATGCTAAGCCAAGGCTTTTCATAGGGTTTGGAAGCTGAACAACAAACACAGAGGGGTTTTTCCAGGCAGCTTCACTTCTGCTGCCTCTGCAGCAGTTCCCCATGGCCAGGCTGCCTGCCCTGGGCTTGCACCATCACCCATTCCCTGCTCAGAGGGGGCCCTGCAGCGTGAAGGAGGAAGGAAAAGGCATGTGGTGTCACAAGGATGATAAGGCAGGGAGCAAAACCAACTCTGCAAAGGTGGGCAGACACAGCTGGCCTGACTTGGGGCTGAGCCCAGCCCTCCTGAAGGGCTTCAGAAACAGGGGGAAAGCTAAATGAAATAAAGGCCAGGGTTTAGCTAAGGTTTGGCTACTTCTAAAGATTTTTTTTAAGAATGTTTAATAGATTTACGAGATGCTCTGACCCTCAGGAGCCAGTCCTGCAGTGTTTGCACCCATGGCATGAGGAGGCAAATGCAGCCATGGGTCAGGAACAGACACTTGGATAGACAAGCCCAGACAGGGGCATTTCTCCACAGACCCTGGCTGAAATCAGCTCCAGTCCTCCTTGCCCAAAATCCACCATTCATCCCCAACTCAGCAGAATCCACCAGCATTCAGGCTGGGATGTTCCTGTGATGCCCCAAAGCACTGATGAAAATCCAGGTTAAAACATCCCCTGTGGGACTGAAGAAAACTTGCAGGGCCACAGCTTTGGTGGGGGATTTTGAAGACATTTTTCTTTTTTCCACCCTGGGAAAGACAGAGAGTCTTTTTTTGCATTTGGGGCACAATAATAGGCAGATAGGATTTCTCTGGAATAAGCAGATTTAGAACAACCCAAGGAAGGGTGGTAACACTGCACAGTCAGAAGGAAAAAGCCCAAAGGCAAGGCAAGATTGGCTCAGCTGCTCCAGACAAACTGACACAAGGCTCAGGCTGCAGCCTCTGGTGCTTATCAGCAGTGCAAGGATTTTGTGTCCATGCTGAAATCTGCCCATGCCTGAATTTCCTCCTCCCTTCAGCCAAGGGTGCACAGACAAGCTGAGTTAGCAGCGCTCTGTCCAGCCCCTCCAGCTCTCCAAGCACCATCCACATCACAATGAGACGTGTTTGTTTGTGTCTCACTCAAGTCCCTGTTTGTCCTCTCTACAAACCACAGAGTCATTCAGCCCCAGGGCAGGCTCCAGAGCAGAGCTGGGGCAGCCCAAGACCTTCCCCATGCCACTCCCTTGAAAAACACAACTCTGGGCTGAGGTGACTGATTTTTTTTTTTTAATAATTATTATTATTATGTTTTTCCTCTCCAGGCAAATAAAGGCTCTGCACAAACCAGTCTGACTCCAGCTCAATCTTCCCAGAGGAACCAGAAGAACCAGTTGGTGATGGGGCAACCCCTCCACAGCCACCAAGGGGCTGGGTGGGCACCTGTCCCAGCCCCACAGCCACAGAGATGGCAGTGACATCCCTGCTACCTCATCACCTCCATCACCTCTGCCGTTTTTATGAGGAATTTAATCAGGTTTCCATGCCCTCATCCCTGTGTGTGGCAGCAGGGCTCTCCTTCCAGCTGGGCCCAAAGCTCATTTCAGGTGGGATAAATGTGTTTATCCCAGGAGAGCAGTCAGCACCAAGCAGGGTTTGGCCTCATGGCTCCACTTTCCCTCATGGAGAGGAGGCATCAGGAAAGAGCCACCCCCCTGTCAGGACAGCGTGGCATTGGCAGCACCGCTGCAGGGCTCAGCAGCCCAGGCTGAGGGCTCAATCCTCAGCACTTGCACAGGATGTTCCTCACACCCCAGCACTTCAAACTGGGCTGCAGGGGCCAGAGCCAAGCCTCTGGTGTCCCAGGTGCTGGCACTGTCAGAAATGAAAAACTGATTCTAATGTTAAATAAATAAATGTTGCGCTGTCATGACTGTTATAATTACAAGGGGGTTTGTGGGGAGCATGTTATGCAGTTATAAATGTTGCAAATTACCACTTGATGGGANCTCTAATAGCACAACCTCCTTGGTGTGTTTTCCACCCCAGAAGGGAGAACATTCTGACAACAATCACGAGCAATGCCATGAAAGAACACTCCAGTGAAGCCAAAGGCAGAACCTCCCTGCCCCAGCCCAGCCCTGCAGAGGGGGGACACAGCAGCAGGAGCACACATTCACCCCAGGAGTCAGCCCAGGCTGAGCAGCACGTGCTCCCCAGCAGGAGAACAAAACACACCCAGGAGCAATCCTCAGGCTCTGACTGAACTTCTTGGCTCTTGCCCCAAAAGAGCCAAGNTGCAGTTATAAATGTTGTAAATTCCCACTTGATGGGAGAAGGTTCTGCCTGTTGTGTTCCCAGTTGGGGGTTAATGATTGAGTTTGTCTGAGGGTGGGTTAAGAGTTNCAGAGGGGGGACACAGCAGCAGGAGCACACATTCACCCCAGGAGTCAGCCCAGGCTGAGCAGCACGTGCTCCCCGGCAGGAGAACAAAACACACCCAGGAGCAATCCTCAGGCTCTGACTGAACTTCTTGGCTCTTGCCCCAAAAGAGCCAAGGCGTGACTCTTCCCAAAAGCCAAGTAATGCTGACTCCTGCTGCACTGCCACGGCCTCTGGGCCCCGGGAGATGCCTCTGGTTTTCAGAGGAGCCAGGAAAAAGCAAAGCAGCTGAGTCAGCAGCCAGCCCTGGGGAGAAAGCCCTGAGTCAGCTCTGCTTCCAGCACAAGTGGACACTCCTCCCCTCCCCTCCCCTCTCAGCACTGCTGCCAGCCCCATCCGTGCCCTGGCAGCCCCAAACCAGCCCCACACACAAAGTACACCAGTGAGGCTTTGCAGGCTGGAGATCTCAAACTCAGGAGCAGCTGCTGCTCAGGGCCAGTTAAACACCGTGCAAGGACCAAGGGGTCACCCAAAACCTTCTGGAAAATCAGGCACTTGGGTGGTTTTGAGATAGGTGGGTGTGACGCTCCAAAAATGAATTTCACAGGGCTGGGGTTTTTTCACTGTCACCAGGCACCTTGTTTTTTTGTAAGGGAGGAGGAAAGGGAGAGGAGGAGGAGGAGGAAGTGAGCACTCACAGTTATTCATTGGGCCCCCTCAATATCTCTCAGTGAGGCTCTGAGGTCAAGACTGATGGTGAAGGAGAAAGGATTACCTGGAAAAGGCTCCCTCTTTCCACCATCCCAGAGCAAGGCCAGCTGCTCCTCACTAAAAGGAGGTTCCAAGTCAGCTGAAGGGGGCTGCCCCTGCAGCAGAAAGAGGAATCACTTCTGTCAAGCTGGAAAGGAGAAATTTGACTCTTCTCCCTCCCCAGCAGCCCCACTCCTCCAGGCCTGAATCTTGCTGCTGTCATTTCTTTGCTTTAGCTCTGCATTACTTCTAACCCCTCTCAGAGTTACACATAGCTCCCTCCTGATGTTTTTCTGGTTTACTTCTCAACCAATTTGGTTTTCAATTTGCTGTCTGCTGGAACAGCTGGTCCCAATATTACTAACCTTGTTTAGCACTTAACCAGCATCTCTGGCACACATCACCAAGAGCCCTTTCCATTTCCAGAAAGAAGCATGGTCTCATTAAGCTAATAATGAGCAGGAGAGCCCCTATCTGCTTGCACCACATCAGCTGGTCAGACTTGGAGCTCACACAAGCCCCATCACACTTCAAAGGCCAGGTTTGCAGGAAGCAGCCCTGCATTATTGCAGCACGGCGTGTCCCTGGCTGCCCAGCCTCCTCCCCGGGCAGGAAAAGCTCCTGGACACCCAGAGGAGCTTGGTGCAAGAGCCAGACACGTCTCCTGCCCTCCTGCCAGGGTGACTCACTTCACATCACAGCCTTTCCCCTCTCCCCACCAAGGTCTGTGCTAAAGAAATCACCCATGCTGGTGTTCAAGGTGCAAACAGCTTGGTTCTTATTTAGCTTGAATGTGGCCAAAGCCTCCTCCCCCAGAGCCCATTTGTGGGGTGCTGATGTCAGAATGAATCCTCAGTCCCACAGGGGACCAGGCCCCAGGGGTAAATCAGGGCACTCCCCTCCTCCAGAAAATGTTGAGTCTTGCTGAAGGCAGGTACTTTTATCAGGAGAAGAGACCAGCAGCAGGCTGGAGCTAAAGCAGCACCTGATGCTGCCCAGAAGGAAAACTGGGATCTGCCACGGGGGAGGGAGACAGCAGAGCTGAGAGAAGGTGGCAACACCAGCAAAGAGTTTGGTGAAAAGGTGTCTACAGGCAGCTCTAATCTTACAGCCAGCTGGCCTGAGGGTGGGCTGGGACATCACTGGGGACAAGCTGTGACAATCACAGCTCCCTGCAGCCTGGCTGTGCCTCACAGGCAAAGTGTGTCAGCAAAAAGGGGGACAAAATGGCCTGTTCTTCCTGAATGGGGAGCAAACAGGTGATCTAATCATGTTCCTCCGGCCTGGCTGTCAGCAAACCAAGCAGCGACCCTGCTTCCCTCCATGCAGGCACTGGAGTCGTGGTGTTGGGACACGAGATGACCCTGTCCCCCACAGGATGAAGAAGGACAAGTTTTCCCCCAGTCAAGCAGCATCTGATAAACCTCAAACAGACCCTGTAGACACCCACAGGAGTTTCCCAACCCCACCTGTTTGTCATGGCTCACACCAGGGAGGTGATTTAGTTCACAAGGGGGCTCATGGAAAGTCAGAGAAATGGGTGGTTACCATGGCAATTGTTTTCACCAACACACTTGCCAGAGTTCAGCCACAGGAACAAGCACATGCCTTGTGCCTATTTATGGGTGCTGTTGCCCAACTGGAAGGGGCTCTTACAGAGGCAATTCAAGTTCATTAGTTCTGCTTCCTAAGGAACAGATAAGTCAGCCTGTTGCTTTCAAGAGGAACTCAATTATGCTCCTTAAGTTCAAGGAGAGGAAGCCCTTCATCTTCAGAGAGCTGCAGTGCTGAGAAGGGCAATGCTTTGCAAGCACCTGCTCCACCTCAGTCCTGAGTCACCTTCAGCCAAGGTCTTTCATTAGGTGGCAACAAGCATGTCCTCACATGATGCTGCACCAATATGGCATTTACATCTCATTACAGAGTGGAGTCAGCACATGGGAGCATTTTTAATCCATCCTTTCCATCCCTGACTACTCTGCCAGACAAGTCAAGCTATAATCATGTCTCAAAGACTCGAGGGGTGAGCATTTGGGAACTGGATTTTAGGGCAGTCAGTGAAATCCCTGGGTTAACCTCCCTCTGTACAAAGCACAGGGTGCAAAGGGTATTAAAAAAAAAAAAAAAGTCTACAAACAACTTTAACTGCCATAAGAATTGAAGTGGAGCCAAGGGTGGAGCTCCAGGGCCAAAGCCTCCCCAACTGTTTGTATTTTGCTTGCACTGTCCCCATAAAATACTGGCTGAACACTTAATTCAGCCTCTTCCCTTTGCTCCCACAGCCTTGCAGAGGAAGATGAGAGTGGGCAGGTTGGAGACAATTCCAGGAACATATTGTTCCTCTCTTCTCATCCTGCCAGCACTCACTCTGTGCTGGAAGCAGCTCACAAAACACAACACGAGAGAAGTGAGGTACAGGACTGCTGAAACACCCACTCAGCTGTGCTAATGAGTTATCTCAGGGCTAAATCACTTTCTTAAAAGCCTGAAAAAGGCTGGGTTGAGGTCCTCAAAGTGGAATCAAGGCCACAGAGAGGGGTTGGAGTGAAAACCATTTTACCCCTCTACTAGTCCTGGTCCAATTCTCCTCAAATTCTAAGTAGGCTGGAGGGAACCTTGGACTGCACGAATTGGGATGCTGGGTTTGGGGTTTTGGCTTACAGGAGGCTGGAACCAGCTGGGGTCAAAGCACCAAACAGGTGGGTGCTAGATGGGGTTTGGAGGTCTTGGCAGTAGTCACAGTGCCCTGGAGCCTCTCAGGATCACCTGAACACAGCTAAAAGAAACTCTTCTTCTCCCACTGGTGCACAGAATGAATCCTGCTGAGAGGAGTCCACAGAAACACTTGCAGAGGGATTTTGGGTTCATTTCAGGCCAGTATTTTGGTACAACTCTGAAAAGGGTCATGGGACACCTCCTTACCATCCATCCCAAACCTCCTGCACCCACCCAAGGCCATGCCCTGAGCTGCCCTCCCCAAACTCAGAGCCAAGGCACGTGAAGGAGAGCTCAGGGATCAGGGAGAAAGCAACACTGAGCAGGAACTTTTTATTTAAATAACCTGGTGGCCTAAAATGAAAGTTGGAGCAGTGGAGAATGAGCATGGGCAAGAGATAAAAATCCTTGTGAAGGCATGGCAGGGGATGGGGAACAGCAGGACTGGACAGAGGGAGAGCTCCTGTCCCTCCTCCAGGACAGTGCCAGAGGTGACACACCCTGATCCAAGGGTTTCATTTTCACAAGGTGGCTGGTCCTGTCCCCCAGGACTCCCAGGCATGAACACCTCATGCCAAGCTCCCAGCCAGCAAAAAAGCTTCAAGCTGAACGCAAAGTGGCAGCCTGCCTTTGGAGCTGGTCCCAAAATAATGCTGCTGGCATCAGAGAGGAGAACACTCAGAGTGTTCAGGCCTGGCCTGCACACATGTCTAAAAATCTCCAAAAATAGCTCCTGCTTCCCCTTTGAAAAACACACAGTGGTTCCCAATGCCTCACAGGAACTCTGCTTCTGCTCAGAGAAGCCACAAAATAAGGGAGCAGCCCTGAGCTGATCTATGAGCACATCTGGACTAGCTGAGATCGGCCTTAGGAAGAAAGGGGGGGAAAAAAAATTAAGATTTTAAACAGCATGTGTCAAATCCAGGGACCTTTATTTCTCTGGAATGGAAAGAATTTGCCAGCCTGGACAAAAAATTGCAGGCAGTAATTGTACATTCTTTCAAATAAAAAAAACAAGACACACACATAAGAGTTTGGCTCCATAGATTTCTGTCATAAGAAACAACTTTGAATTGTACACCAAGCTTTTTACAAAGCATCAATGTTAAGATGTTTTACCGTGCTCTATCACATTCTTGGCCATTTATACAGAATATGCCATACCAAATGCTACATCAGCTTAAGACATTTTTAAAAATTAGTATTAAAAAGATACAAAGGCATCTTGGCTTTCATTTGGGTTTTTCTTTTATTAAGACATGGGAGTTTTCTTTGTTTGTTTTCCTAAGGAAGTCACTAAAAAAATATAATAACTTAATTCGCAAGGACAAGATTGGTTAAGAAAAATCCAGCCTTTTCTTGCTTGGCAGCCCTCTGAGCTCGTACCTGTGCTGCTTCCATGAGCCTGTGAGCACCTCAGGCTGTGGGGTCTCAGCCTCCAGCTCTGTCCAGCCTCAGTGGCCAGCTTTGTTCAGAGTTCCCACTGCAGCCAGGAAACATTCCTGGCCAAACAGGGTGAGGGGAGGGGGTTTTCAATCTGGGCCAATCTCGCACGGGTTTAGCCCTTTGTCTTTTGCCTCTTTGTACATCCTTTGGAAGTCTTTGAAACGAGGGGCACAGCCTAGCCTGGCCTCCCCAAAGTGCATCCGTCCCGTGAAGAGGAAGTCCCCATCTCCTGGCTTCACCCCACACTCCAGCAAGGTCTTTATTTGCCCTCTCCAGTTGCCACTCTCCCCTGTCAGCTGGAAGACTTTGCTCTTCTGCCTGTACAGTTTGCTGACACCCACGTGGATGATGGATTCCTGCTCCTCTGCCTCGTTGGTTACGTTCTGGATGGAGCCTCTGATCACTGGGAACAGAAAAAAAGGTTTTGAGGATTAACCACTCAAAAAATGCTTTGGAACATCCAAACTCAAGCCTGTGCAGCCAGGGGAACTGACTTCACCACAGCAGCCCAAGTCCTTTGTTATTCTGAGCTAATCTTATCCAGTAAACTCCAGCATATATTTGCATTTTTTTTATAATTTATATTTGTAATCTGTCCAGCAAAGGGCACCCACAGATTAAATTTAAACAGAAAAATAATAACATCAGAAAAACAGCATTAATCATGAAGAATTCTAGCAAAATATGTGCTAAATCCTCCCTGACAATGTACTTTCTGTTCTTCAGCCACCACAGATACAGCTAATGCTGATTTCCCTTTTAAAAAGGGAAGCATGAACAATTAGTGAAACTTTTGGTCTTTTGTCAAGACCAACAGTGTAGGGCAACAAGCAATGGCCTCTCCTGGATGCACCCAAATCCTTGACCTTCCACTGTGGTTGCTGTGTCACTTGGGGAGATGCCAGCTGGGCAGGGCTTTGAGGTCCTCACAGCTCTCCATGTGCCCAGCACCACATTTACTGTTGGTGGTCATTGCCAGGTGTGAGGAGGGGTCTGCTGGGTGTTTTTTGGGAGGAGGAGGGATTAGGGGAAACAGCAACTCACCAAAATCACTAGTGCAGACAGCCAGGAGCACCTCAGTGTCACTGCAGGGTCGGCAGGGAGCTGCACAGGAAGGGCCACAATTAGCAAAAAAGGACTGGACAGCAGCAAATCAATAATTTAAATAAATAAACCATTTAAATGAAACAAAAACATGGCACACACAACATGGGCACAATCACAATCACTGCAAAGATCTGCCTGGCATCTGTACCACTGCACAAAGGGGGGCTAACCCTGGTTAACCCCAGAGCCTCCAGGAGATTTCTGTACCCAAGCAGGAATGCAGATCTCCTTACCAATCCTGCTGGGATATTTTGTCCAGCAAACATTACACACCCTCACTGCACTCACACAAAATATATTTTGGCACTGGGTGCACTTTCAGGGTGCTCTGCTGTAAATTCACTCCAAAGCTTTCAGATCATGTGTCTCTTATAGCAAAGCTCCTCTCTTACAATTTCTGTCGAGTGTTGTTGGGCCATTTAGTCACCACCACATCAAAGATCCAGGAGGTTACAGAGTGGGGGAGGCAAAGAGGGGAGGAAAAAAACCCCAGTGCATGTGTTGGAGGGTGATGAGGCAGAGAGGAAACTCGAGCCCGTATCAGTTTGAGCTCAAGCAGCACAAAGACCATTTCCTGCACTGCTGGAAACACTTGGATATCTGCACTAATCTAATCAATGCAAGAATGTGGCTCCTCTTTGTACTCAGCCAGATATTTCTGAGGAGAAGGTGCTGCAGTTGCAATACAGATGTTTCTCTAACACCCTGTGGAGTTCAGGAATTTGCTTGTTACCAGGATCTGCCCTGCCTGGCCATGCTCAGTGAGTCTGTCCACCTTGTTTGTCACCTGGTGTCACCTCGACACATCATCCAGAAACCCTGGATCAGCACAGGCACAGACTCCAGCAAAGCAGGGCTCCTGCTGGAGGATGAGATCCCATCACACAGCCCACCACCAAACTGCAAACTCCCCACCCCCGAAAAAAATTTCACTTTTTGAACCTCAGCATCTGAAAACATTTAGTTTAGGCTCCCAAATACTCGCAGCCTTCCTCTCCCCACACCTGCTTCCCAAAGTTTATCCACTGCACTTAAAAGAAGATTTAAGCTCGTCCACACAACACGCAGCTGGTGCCTCCAGTGCCCTGTCACCTCCTGTCAGACAGCACAGGCCACTCTCTGCCACAAGACATGGCAAATCTCCTCTTTTTTCCAAGGACCCAGAAAGGCAGTGATCCAGAAAGAAGGATTATTGAACCAAATCCACCAGATTTGCTCCAGTCAGATGATTCATACACAGTGTAACACGCTGCTTAATAGGATTAAAGGAAATGTAAAATGCACATTTCTGGGCAGGGATGTTTGAAGGAATAATTCAAGGGGCTTAAAAAGCTCCAAAAGAAGAGACAAGGGATAGGCAAAACAGCATCTGGATCAATCACATTTCTGTTTAGTTTAAATACATCCAAAGCTTTCAGAAACAAGTCAGCTTTCCCTGCCCTTCTTTCCTCACATCCCATTTCAGCTCTTTTTCTCAGAAAAGTTTGGAAAATGTTTAATACAATGAGAAATGCAGAACCAGATGAAGCCTGGACATAACTTGAGTACCAGAATAAATTCAGGCTAAAGATAATTCAAGTTTTAGACTCAAGAGATTTTGATCCATGGCTAAAACCAAACACACAAGCTTCATCTGACAAAGAAAATTATAACAGGATCATGGAATTATTCAGATGGGAAAAGATCTCTAAAATCATTGAGTCCAATCATTAACCCAGCACTGCTCACCACTAACCCTGTCTCCAAGTGCCACATCCTCACACATTTTGAACACTTCCAGGAATGGTGATTCCACCACTTCCCTGGGCAAGTCTCAGTGTGGAAGTCACTAAACATCCCCACGATGGAGTTGTTTCATTCATGGCACCTCCCAAATCCATCCAGGGCAAGATTCCCTCTTCCCCAGCTCCCTCTGTCCAAATGAGGATCTGACTTAGATCAACCAGAGGGATCCTGCACAAATCCCACAGCATTTTCACATGGACACAAGCTCCAAAACAAAGCACAGCTGATGGACATCCTCTAAACCCACAGCTGGATTTCAGATATTTCCTTCTGGAAAGAGGCCTCATAATAAAAAGGCATCTCAGCCTTTTTAAGTCTTGGTTTAGACCAGACATCTCTGTAGTTCATCCAGCCCCATCAGAAAGTTGAAAACACCAAAATGACTAAGGCCTTTCTGTTCTCCAGAGGAGTGCAACACAACCAACAGCATCAGAGATGAAAAACAAAATGCTTTAAAAGTGGTTCCTTCAAATTAAACAGACAGACACAGTTATAAATCAAATGAACAAATCTCTATGTGTACACAGAATCAAATCATTTTAATTGTGGACCCAAGGCAAAATCCTGCAGCCTTTTTAAATGCAAAAGGAAATTAAAAATGCTCAGCATTGCTCACACTAGATCATTGCTTCAAACCTGCTTCAGGTCCAGCTGACTCACAGCAGTGTGGTGGCATGTGAGCTGCTTTAACAACCATTTTCCACCACTCATCTCTGCAACTCCAGACAGATGAAGACAAAAAAAAATCCTCCTCTGTGGGACAACTCCCACATCTGCATTCACAGAGTATCAAATAGATCTTGCAAAGTGGCAAAAACAAGGTATGGAAGCACAGATGGGAAGCAAGTTGTGAAGGATTATTGCTGAGGTAAATGGACCATTAAAAAGCAAATAACATCCACTGGCTACAAGCAAAGCCTCATTCCTATAAAGGCTCATAAAAGGAACTAAATCCTTAGGAGGTGGCAATGCCTACACTTTCTTTTGACTCACAGCCATGAAGGAATCTGTGTGTTTAACACAAAAGTTGGTGGCTTTAGCTGCAGCTTTCAGCACCCATTCCCTTTGGGCTGGGCAGCAGGTGCTCTGCTCCATCCACAGGTCAGAAAACACACACACACCTCAGGCTAGAACAGGAAGCATCCTTACAACAACAACAAAAAAAAAAAAAAAAAAAAATCCAAGAAAGCCACTTCAATCATGCACAGCAGGTGAAGATGCTCATTTTCTGGGGATCTGGGCCTGGTTTCTAAACAAGGCAAGCTGTGTTTGCCAGATCCACCCTCCCAGGGGATGTCTCGAGGGCTGCCCAGGTTCTCACATCCAGAAACAAGCCTGTGAACTTGCAACAACAATCTCAACCTCAGCTGCTTTAATTCCTTTAAACTCCACGAGCCAAAGAGAGTTTAATTCATCCAGCAGCAGGAGAAAGGTGGGGGGAAAAAAACCCTAGAAAAGCAACATTTTATTGAAGTCCTCTAAAGCCCAGATGCCTGTATCTCAGCTCCAGCAGCAGTGGCATAAAGCCTGCATTGTGCAGGTCGGCTGCCCACTCTCCTGGGAGTGCCTTTGATGGATCCTGACAGAATCCTGACCTGAAGTAACCTGAGGCAGCCCTCTCCCTCCAACGCCCCAGCCCAGCGCCTCCAAAGGCCTCTCTGTTCCCCTCCCTGCTGAGGGAGATGTAATTCCATCATCAGTCACGGGGCAGCAGCCATGTCCCAGCTGCTCTGAGCGATTTGCCCTCGGGACGAGGTGATGCTGACAATGGGACCTGCTGACAATGGGACCGTGCATGTTGGCCAACACTTCTGTCAGACACAATGCTGGTCCCCTCCTGGAGCTCTCCACGGGGAGGCAGGAATGCTTAAAAAGAGACAGGGATGTGCCCTGAGCAGATGCCACGAGGCTCAGGTGGTGGCTCCACCAGCACCAGAGAGTTGGGCTGTCCAGAGAGGGTTTTCCCCAACATCGTGGATGGATTTGAGCTGCCCAGGGAGTGGTGGGAGGTGTGGCTGGCCTGTCTCAGCTCACAGACACAGCCCCAGCCCTTCCTCCTTTGGTTTGTGTGCATGCAACCCCTCTTTCCTAGGAACAGAGGAGGTGGGGGTGATGGAGGGGCCGTGGTGGAGGATGGATGGCAGCTCCCTGCAGGACACACGCAACCGGAGACGCGCTGGCTCTGGCTGCAGGCGTCACACAAACCACATGAAGGGGCCTGGTCCTCTTTTGAAACATTGGTGTTTCAACAGCCACCCATGGGTCTGAAGTGACCTGACCTTACCCCAAAAAACCAGCTTCCAGCCCACAAGAAAGAAGTTTCCTCTGCCTGTCCAGATTTTTCTCGACGCGCTCCACGACATCGCAGCGATCAGAAGAGCTGCAGGTCCCTGCACACCATCCCAGCTCAGTGAGCCCAAAAGAACTCAGGCTGTGCTGAACAGCCACCCCCGAGCTGGCAGCATGCACAGGAAGAGACGCATTTGAAGCAGAAGTGAAAACGTTGAACACAAAGCAATAGCACAAAACCACTTCACCCAGGGATACCCTTTGGTTTCGTGAAGGAGCTGCACGCGTGCCGGCGGTGAAGGTGTGGATGGTGGGGGAGGAGAACACACAGCTCTTTATCTGCACCTCCTGGCACACATCACCCACACCTCAGCACTTCTGAACAACCCTTTGATGAGCAATCAGACCTTTTCAAGCATCAAAAAGCCACCAAGGAGGTCCAGGCAGGGTTGAAGCGTAATTTTCTGTTAAAGGTTTAAATCTCCTGATTAAAACAAGCAGTCTTTTCTTTACAAGAATTGAGATGGGTCTTGTTGCAGTCCCTGCTCTGCAGCACCTCCAGCCACACCCGTGTGGGGCCACAGACCCATCTCCCTCAGCCTGACATCAGCATTAGCTCACTTGGAACAAAGAAATCCACCCACACCTTTCAAATTCTTGCTGCCAGCTCTGTAACTGGCAGCACCCAGACTGGAAAGGGCAGCACAGGATGAGTGTCCTTCCTGGAAACACAGAGTGCACACTTCCCAGAGCAGATGATAAAAATAGAGATGTGGTTTCTCCAATAATGGTGCATTTCTCCATTGTTTTTCTGACTCCTAAGCAAAAATGATTATGTCTCAGCTGTTTACTGGATCAGTGATTTAGCTGGGATACAAGAGTTTAGGGACAAACATCATATAAGCAAGAAAAAAAAAATAATAAATTTTGCCCTGATCCTGCTTTAACTAATTATAAAGTGAAATAAATCTTTGTAATTATTTCTTCAGTATCCCTGTGCTTCCTCTCTGAAGAATTTCTTCCATGAAGCAAACCTCTCACAGCTCATATCCCAGACCAAAAGACCTGCTCTGCAGTGCAGGTGGACCAGAATTTGATAACCACTCTGGTTTACCAGGCTGTGACTCGTCCTTTCCTTTCTTGAGACACCTCAACTTTCCTGGCCACCTCAGAAAGCTCTTCCTGAGCAAGCCAAAACAACAGCCAACCTCAAAACCCTCACAACCCCCACAGCCAAAACCCCATCAATGCATCTGCCTGGCAGTGCAGCTCATCTGGAGAAGGAAGGTGCTGGGTGGGAGCTGAGGCCAGCACACCTGCATCCAACAGAACCCAGGGAGGGAAAGCAGGAGACACAGAGCCTGTGCACAGCTGGGCTGGAAATTACTGACACCCTGTCACAACACACAGAGGAGCTCTCTCATCACTCCTTTTGTTTTACAAGGTTTTCCTGCCTTTGGATGGGGTAGGATTACAGGGCTTTCTGCAAGCACTGCACTTTTTTCCAGCACATCAGGAGGAAAACAGCAAGGCAGGGAACAAACAGGAGAGCTGGACTTGCCCTGCTCCCTCTGGATCGATGAGCCTCAGACATGGGACCACAGAATCACAAAAAGAACCTTCAGGATCACCTCATTGCCACCCCCTTCCACTATCCCAGGTTGCTCCAAACCCCATCCAACGTGGCCTCAAAAACTTGCAGGGATGGGGGGGAGCCACAGCTTCACCAGTAACCTCACAATCCTCAGAGCAGAGAATTTCTCCCCAACATCTAATCTAAATCTCTCCTCCTTTAGTTCAGAACGGTTACCCCTTATCTTATCATTATCTGCCCATGTCAAAAAACACTCTCCCTTTTTTTTTTCCTTTTGTCAGCCCCCTTTAAGCACTGGAAGGCCACAATAAGGCTGTGCTTTGATGAATGCAAGGTGAATGTTATAAAGTAACATAATGAGAGAGTTTAGAGCTCTTCTTCAGGCAAAGTGTTCATCTCCTGTTTGCTGGGAAGTCAATCTGAGCCCCTGTGCTGAGCAGAAGAGGCAGCTTGGGACAAGGATCATGAGCACAGAGACAAAACTCAAAGATTCCCTTCATCTTACAGCCACAGCACAGCCAAGGTTTGGTACAGGACAAGGTGGTGATGAAGCAGATGAAACAACCTCATGATGCTGCAATGGACATCCTTCCCTGACCTCTCTGCATGGAGAAGGGACACCAGTGATTTTATCCCTCCAGAAAAGGAAGTGTCACCTCCCATCCCTTGCCTCAGCTCATTCCTTACACCCAGTTCAACTTGCACACATGTACAAGTTTCCAGGAGTAACTTGGAAAATACAGACACTGGCCAAGAACAATTTAAACCTGCAAATAAATTTAATGAAATGCAGACTTCTGCAGGCTGTGGCATGGACTGTGCCAAGAGAACCGAGTTCATACCACTTCCTTCCTGCACAGAAAGGATAAAAAAAGCATATTGTAAAACCTCACCATTAGAGATGTGATGACCTTTGTGTTCTGAGAAACGTTAGGACAAGAGATCATAAACCAGAAATTTATCTTTTCACAGAACTGTCTTCCAAGAGGGCATTAAAGTCCCTGAGTACCAAAGATTAACTATTTGTGTCAACAATGTGAGGAAGAGATTTGGTACTAGGCAAGTTCCATTTGCAACAGCTTCCAAATTGGAACTTGGCTCAGCAGACACAGAGCACGTAAGGATCCTTTGGGATTGATGCCTTTCTGCTGTTCCAAGATGCAGCAGCCATTCTAACAAATGAGCTGAAAGGTCAGCTAGAAACACAGCCATTTGTTTAAAATTTAAAACAAAACAAAACCAAAGGAAGGAAAAACCCACAGAGCAGTTTTTTATTCAAGCTGCATTAAGCATTATTGAACTCCACCTCCATGCATGAGTTGCATCAACCCAGGAGAAATGATGAGGAGTGTCACAGCTTCAAGACACTTCTGTCTGTCCCTCCTCTTTCCCCTCTGTGGCAAAGCCCAGCACTAGGGTGGCCAGAGACAGAATGGTGACTGGGGCAGTGCCAAATCCCAGCTCCTGCACTTACCCATTGCATCACAGCTCTGCAAAAACCCTCACTCACACTCCGGTCTGCAAAGACACTGTGGCCAAAAAGCCCCACTCAGCAGATGAGATGTCCTGTTAAATTCCTCTCTGTGCACTGCAGCAGCAGAGCCAGGCAAAGGAGAAGTGTCTGCAGCCACAGCAGCCCGTGTTCCTGTGCAAGCAGCACCTGTACACATCTGCTTTTTTTATTATTATTATTATTTTTGCTTTCCTCTTCTCCCTCCCTAACTGCAATTAAAGGGGAAAGATGGCAGCAAGATAACTGCTGGGAATTTCTCCTGCTCTACGTGCACAAGACACCACTATAAAGCCATAAAAAAGCACCTCTATTTGACTATCTCACAGAAAATACCTCTCTCCTTCCTCCAACCTAGCCCAGGGGGGATTAGGAGTGGGAAGCACGAGGAGAAATGAGCTGCTGGAAGTCAGAGGTGCCTCTGGATGCTTGAGGGGCTCCTGTGATCCCCTCTGAGCTGCAGCACTGCACCCCTGCATGCACCCCTGCATGCACCCCTGCCACACAGCACCAAAAGAAATGCTGCCCCTGACTCAAAACCCACAAAGACTTAATGCTTGGCTCATCCCCTCCCCAGATTCACCCTGAAAACATTTCTTTCTTCTACAGAAAACGTCATGCCAAAGCCATGTGAAAGCTGGCACGGGGCAGATCTAGGGAAAGTGAAGTTATAAAGTTTTTTGATGTCTTGCTGGGCTTTGTCTGTGATAGCTCACACAGCCCTCAGCTGCCAGGCAGTGCTTGCACAGCACAACGTGAAAAGGAACGTGTTTTTCACTCCCATGCCCCGGGGGAATTGTGCAGCCAAGCACTGCTCCCTGCCCTGCCAGGGCCACGGGAGAGGCTGGAGCCAGCACCTACAACCAGGCTGGAAAGCTGCCAGGAACACAAAAGCCTCCCCTCCCTCCCTCCCTCCCTCCCTCGGTCCGGTCCATTAATGCCTCTGATGGAGCAGACGAATAGAATTAAGAAACAAGTGGCTGGTTAAAGTTAAACCCTGAGAGTGCAGTAATGACAGATCAAAGATTAAGCGAGTTTTAAAAAAATAATAATAAAAGAAGATATGTGCACTCAGCTCCACACAGGCTCTTCTCCTTCCTGTTGCTAGAAATCAAATTCTTTTTGATATGTGGGAGAGCTCTGAAGGAACAAGGCCAGATTTCACCATAAAACCATGTTTATTTGATCAGCCTGTTCTTGAGAAGGGCTGTGCAGGGGCTACAGCTACACACTGAGAGATCCTCGATGCTGTCACATTGTTCAGTTCACCTCAAAAAGAGCCACCTGAAACTTCTCCTTTGTAACAGTAAAACCTTTGAGATACATCACCTTTTCTTACTTAGAACCACGCTGTGCTTGGTCATGCCAAGCTCATCCACCAGTTCTACATGGGAACATTGTTTTTCTCTCAAATTCCTGACATCCACTTGCAGATAGAAGAGACTGATAAAAAGAGATGGATAAAGCTGCCAGCAGTTGTGGTGGGGCAGAGGTGCAAACAGGAATGGTCCTGGCAGGGCCATGGAATCCCTGGGCACTTCCCAGCACCACTGACCACTTCAGCTCTCCCAGGGCTTCAGCACAGAAAGGAGCTGGGCAAACACCAGAGGTGATGCCCATTGCAGGAGGTAATGCTCAAACCCCATACAAGAGGTGCCCATACAAAAAAAAAAATCCTTCCACACATCTGAACCAGCACCAAAGGTTAACTGGATCAAGGCTGACACAGGGCAGCAGCTTTTCTAAGCCAGTATTAAACCTCCCAAGGTCAGGCATAACACATCACAGCTTTAGGTCCAGGATATCTTCCAAGTATCTGTGCAATATTTCAGAGAATATTTTCTGACTTCTAGCACAGCGTGAGGTAAAAGAGATTTTCTGTCCTGCAAAATCAAGACTCCAACACAGGAAAGATCTGGCCCATGTTCCAGTCAGTGGGAAGAGGAATGCAGCTTCCCCACCCTCTCATCCCTCCTTTAGCTCCAGCCTCAGGAATTAGCAAACTAAACAGTTTTGCAGAGCAAGCAACAGAGCATTATTAAAGACTGCCAAGCAACTGGGCTGGATTGCAGCTCTGTTTGTGGGACCATCCCTGGTGGTACACAAAGGTCAGGGCAGAGCAGAGCCCCAGCTGCCAGGACAATACACCTGACTGCTTATTGGTTTTGACTGCCCACTGAGTTGAGAAATAAGCTAACGGCATTCGTGGCCAGTCTAGCAAAAATAAGCAATTTTCTATCCCCCCTGTCCCCTGCAGCTGTGTGTTTATCACTGCAGCCCCATTGTCACCTCCTCTGCCCACTGCAAAACCAACCCCTGCCCAAACAACATCAAAGGACAAGCAGGGCCAGAGGAGATGCTGGCAAAATCACTTTCTTGGGAGAAGGGGAGATTAAATTAGGGCATTCATCCCATTTTGATGAGGGTTTTCTTTAAGGTGAAGGTTTCTTAGGCCAACATTTTTCAGACTGAGGTCCCCAGCACATCACAATTGCATGGTTCAAGATGATGTGCATTCCCTGAAACCATTCCACACAGGGGAAAAAAACAATCAAAAAACTTTCTTCTCAAACTCTCCCACCCAGTCAATCATTCACTGCAAACCTGACCACTTCAGGCACATGAATAATTGCAGCAGGTTTCCAGCTTCTCAAAATGAATCCCACTGCAGCCAGCCTGATCCAGCTGGGTGCTGCTCCGTGGCACACCCTCAAAAACTACCTTGAAAGGGGTTTTTTGCCCATCAGGGTTAAGAAATGCTGTTTATATTTTCATGGTTGCTTTGTACCAAGTTTTGGATCAGCCATTACTGTGGGAAAGACAAAGTCAGACTCCTGCAAGGAGGGGAGAACGCACCAAAAAAAAAAAAAAAATTTTTGAAATATTGTATCCTAGATGGGGGGCGTCAGAAGGGTCCCTTCTACAGCCACTAATTGCACAGGATTTTGAGAAACTGCAATAAAGGCTGTTTTCTGATGTTCTTCTCTTAAAACTTTATGACCTTTTAGAGAAAAGTCAAACAAATCATCAAAGCTGTGGGTGCACAGGTGAGCCACCCAGCAAGGTGTGCTCAGGGCAGATCCCTCAACTTTGCTGTTTATTATTCATTTCTCCAGCAAACCCCAAATGGGAGGAGTGCAGCATCAACCTGTTCTGAGCACTTCGTGGAGTCCCAGGATGGTTTGGGTTGGGAGGAGCCTTAAAAACCATCCAGCTCTAACCCCTGAACCCCAACAGGTACGAGAGCTTAAACCTGCACAGAAAACAGGGAGGGGAGAAATACAGAGCAAGGCATTTTTGTCACCTGCTGGGACCTGCTCTCACTGTGCCAACATCTCAGATGGCCACAATTACTCAGGCAGAGCCTGAGGTCATGGGCACTTTCAGTTTAAGTGTTCCAAGTGTTTCTTTCCATCACCTCTGGTTGCCCTGGCAAGGAGTGGGCACACAGCAGGCACAGCCTCCTCCTGCTCACCAGCCCGGGCACAAAACAGCACCAGAGAGTTTCCACTCTGACAAGAAGTGAGAAATGCAGTGTGAGGGTGGTGAAACACTGGGACAGGATGCACAGAGTGGTGGCAGATGCCCTAAACTTGGGAACATTCAAAGGGCAGCTTGGAGGGGGGCTCTGAGCAGTGGAGTGTCCCTGCACACTGCAGAAGGAGGGACTGGATGGGCTTTAAAGGTCTCCTCCAAGATAAACCTACAATCTGCTGCTTCAGGTTACACAGCTAAGCAGCCTCCAAGAAAGAAAAAACCCCTAAAGATTGGGTATTTGTGAGAAACCAGAGGAAAGCATGAACCTAGGAGCCTCCAGGTGGAATGGCAATAAAGGCCTGGAGGATACCTGCAGAGCCAGGGCAGGTTGGTGCCCCACCTCTGCCAAACACACACTGCATTAAAGATCAGAAGTTAAGAAGGGTGCTTTAAAAAGCCATTTGTTAGCTGAAACTCTTGGTATAGCCCAAATACTTCTGAGCTTCCTGGAGTTGTGATCTGTTTTCTCAGGACAGTGAATTAACAGCATACAGGAAATAGCTGAATACTGTTAATTACTTCACTGGATTTACCCGGTTCTGCCTTGTTTTTCAGAACCCACACCAGTGTTGTGCCTCCTGTGTATTAATATTCTCAGCCAGGCACCCAGCATTAATAAAGAAAACATTTCAACAGTTAATAGAACCTGCACTAAGCCTGTAGATGCCATCAAGATAAAAGGGGCATTTTTGTTAAAGTTTGACTTCTTTACTACACAAAAGCAGGTGGGTAATGAAAGGGCTTTCAATGCACCCTCTGAGCTCTGACAGCTAAATTACAGACATCCCCATGGTGTGCAATGGGAAAAGCAAACTGCACAGCTTGAACAAAGCTGGGCCCATTTTTGAAACACAGAGTTTAAAATAAAGCTCCTTTGGTGGGACAGGGAGGAAGATTCACCTTCCTCTACAAAACCTTTGGTCAAACCTACAGATTCTTGTTTCAGATCAGCTGAGCAGAAGCTGAAGTGCTCAAAAAGTAAATTATTCTCAAGGGACCTTCACAGTTTTTATAGAAATTCAGTGCAAGCAGTCTGCTGTGGTGCAAGGCAGACCTAAACCAGGCACCTGAACCAGCTGAGAAGCTCCTGTGGCTCAGCACCTCAAATAACTTGTAGGGACTACAGGGCCAAACAACACTTTTGCCAAAACCTCCATCTACTTGCCAGGATAGGCAGCAGAGCTGATACTCCGAGGATTTTAAGGATTTTCTTTCAGGAGAGATTAGAATCAACAGAATCCAACACCTTCAACAAGTTGTGCTGATTCCCCAATGGCCTCAGGCCAGAATGTCCCAGCACCTGAGTTCTGCACTGGGGCAAACCCTGCAGAGCTGCAGGTCATGGAGCAGCAGGGTGGGTGGGAATGACAGAGGGCTGCAGCACAAAGCCTAATCTGAAATCAAAAGCACTTTCAGTCAACCATCACTGTGGGTATGAGGAGGGAACACACCCATCAAGGCGCCTGAATTGCCAAGGTGACCCTTCTCAGGGACTGCTCCCGTGAAATGATGTCGAGCACTGTGGTGTGTTTGCCTTCACTGCTCTTCCCATCTTCAACAACTACAACCCCACAGAAATGCTCTTATTTTAACTATCACGGTAAAAAATTTTCCATGCCAGAGGCCAGCAACCTGAATTAAAATCTAGCAGTACTCTCCAAATCCTTCCACAGCTGGGAAAATACTGAGGGAATGTGGTAAGGCAGAGGCAGAGCCAAGAAAAGGGTTAAGTCCTCAAAATCAAGAAAATTAAGACTGCCCTGTGTCATTCAACCTTTCCAAAGAAAAAAAGAAAGGCCAGTGTAAAACCTGCATATGTTTTCTGCTGAATTATTTGCTAGACTCTGATTAAGTGGGAAAGAATGACTGTAAACTAATAAAACTTGAGGATTTCTAATTAAACCACAGGCACCGTGCCAAGCATTGTTGATTTGTTGATGCACCCTGCAATGTCAGGACTCTAAGGACAGGTCATTAAAGTATTAAACAGATGACTTACACCCTTTAATCAGCGCTGGGATGGCAGGTTAGGAAGAGAGAGTAAATTCAAGGGCAGAGTACAACAATTATCACCAGGAAACAAACAGAGCATTTAGGGAAAGCGAGGAGAAGTTGTTAGCAAGTGGTTATTGCACAAGGAAAGGGCTGGATTGCCGAGCCCCACACCTGGGGCTTTTATGACAGTCACCTCCCCACTGTGAAGTAGCAAGAGAATCGTGCAATATCTGCAGATTTTCAGCTCTGCCATCAGAAGCAGCACTGCAGCTTCCTCTGCTCAGCACATCTCAGACGCCACCTCTGACAGCATCTCACATCTTTGTCACCCCTTCACAGTCACTGCCTGCCAGCTCTGCTAAACTCTCAAACTGCAGCTGAGACACAAAAACCTCCTTTTTCCAGGGTGCAGCAGCCACGAACATCAGCCACGTTTGTGAACAAGGGACAGAAGCAAGGGTGGTGGGAAATGCAGAACCTTAAACCCAGATCTCAGCTCCTTTAGGGTCAGCACTTGCCTCTGACTTGAGCCTCCTCTCCAGTGAAGAAATCTTCAGTGATTACAAATGAACAGCTCAGGGAGGGGCATTTCATCTGAGGTTTCACAGAAATAAAACCAGAAGCAGCTCCAGAAGAAAGGAGGTCCACGAACTGCAAAGAGTCTCAAACATACTGCTCTGAGGAAGCCTCACAAGGCAGTGATTTGGCAGTTCCCCCAGACATACAGATATTTATAGGAAAATAAAAGTGCTCATCTAAGTGAGCAGTGGAAAGAGTCATGTATGGCATTTTCATCGTGTTTTCACCCTGCACAGCCCCTCCCTGGAGTCTTGGGGAGCCAAAAAAAGGCAAGAGAAGTAATTTAAAATACAATAGAGATCCCCAGTTTGCCCTGAAGGCTCTGCTGATGAACTATTAAAAAGCTCCTTGTAGCCAAACAAGACACTTGGAGAATGGAGCAGATTCCCCACCACATTGTTTCATCAGACAGCACTGAAATTCAACCAGGGTCTGTTACAGCTGAAAATACAGCACTCACTGAAAAAGTGATTTAATGTGCCTATTAAAGAGGGAGGCTGTAATTGGATTCAGTGCTCAGCTTGACTTCTGAACGTCCCTGAAAAAAAAAATCAGCTTTAAAAACCTCCAAGATTTTATGTGTAAATAAGAGCGTTTAGTTCTGAAAGCACAGCAGTTTGTGCTGGCTTGTGATGGCAAAGGATGTCAGCAGCAAATCCTCAGTGCTAGCAAAGCTCAGGAGAAGCCCTGAGTGCAGATTAAACCCAAATCATTTTACTTTATGAAAAAGCAAGTTCAACTTTTTTTGGAGAGGAGAGAAAAAAAAAAAGCACAGGACTTTTCTTAGTAAGTCTAAGTGACTTCTGATCAGCCTGCCTGTGTCTCCATCCTCACAGCCTGACAGAGAAAGCAGCACTGAATCTGGGAACATTCTCCAAATAACTGATTAAACAATGTATTTAATGTCTTCTGCAATGGAATTTTACTACATAGCTGACATTCTGCACAGCGTATTCATCCCTGCACAAATGATCTTACTGGGAAAGCAGCTCAGCAGAGATTCCCCACTTCATCTGCAGCACTTTTTGGATCAAGCTTAAAATGCAGAACGCCCAATAATAATCTACCACTTGTGAGCATGGCAAAAGTAAAGGCAGTGACTTCGAATTTAGGATATTTGTGTTTATTTTTTGGTTTTGTTTTAATGGCAAAGCTGCCACCTGTCAGTTCCCGAGGTTACTGCATCAGCCCTAAGCCCAGCTCAGCTCGGCTGAGCCGAGCCCAGCTCGGAGCTGCACAAAAATAAAGCCCCATCGGAGCTGGCGTGACAAGGGGAAACTCTGGCAGGGCTGCACAAACACACAAACAGAGCCTGATGTGGAGAGGAGCCAGGGGAGGGGAGAGCATGGAACGAGTTCTGCAATCGCTTATCCCGCAGGAGATATCCCTGCAAGATACAGCTGCAGTTTAATTAGTCACAGCGCCAATTATCGGGCAGCATCTGAGGCAGAGCATGTGGCATCAGCACGGCAGAGCCTGGCCAGCCTCCACAGGGCTCCTGGGCATCACTAAACATCGGCTTTGCCCTGGGCTGACTCACCCCAAGTGTGCTCTGAGGACTCTCCTCGTTGCCTTCACCCAAAAGAGCAAAGCAAAAGAGAAAAATCTGGTTGAACCAAATCCGGTTCCCCGCTTAAAATACCCGAACCTCAAAACCCCTGCAGGCATTGGAGACAAACGACCCTAAATCTGCAATTCCTTGGGCTGTTCTGGAAGTCTCCCCTCCTTGGTTTTGGGGATAAAAGGCAATCCTGAATGGGTAAGATGCATGAACCAGGTCCTGCCTATCTCCAGGGAATTCCCCTTTCACCCTGTCATCCCCCACAAGTGCCAGTTTTTGTTCTCAAACTGTCGAATTGCTCAGCACACCTAGGGCACACCTACAGCCATTGTTCCAAACGCTATTTAGTACCAGACTTTACAGGCTTGTAAGATCTTTCCGTTTGTCCACTCCTCTTTCCTATAAGCTTTTGATTGGAGTAAAACTCCTCCCTACAAAACTTGCTTTTCATAGGGGTTGGGAGAGAAGACAACGCTCCTGTAAAAGTATTGTCATGGTGTTGAAGAGCACAGTAATGCTCAGGAGAGCTGAGGAAGGAACGCACCATTTTCCTTGTTTGAATTAAAAAAAATTTAAAAACCCAAACAAACAAAAACCAAAACAAACAGAAAAAGCAATAATTAGGTCAGCAAGTAGCGCTACTTGCAAAGGGAAATAAAAAAAAACACCGAGGAAAAGGAGTGCCTCCTTGTTCTGATGTTTGTTATTCAAAACATGCAGCAAGGTCTTAAAAACGGAGTAAAAAAGTAGTTAGAGAAGTGTTACAGCAAGGCTGGGAAGGCCAGTTCATCTGGAGTTCAGAGTAGGGTACAGCGAGCTCCTGTAATACACCCAGCCCCTGCGAGGGGACAATCCCTCACACTCCAGCCCTCAACAAATCACTGGAGCTCAGCCCATGCCAGCAGCTTCCAAAACAACAACAACAAACCAAAAACCAAATCAATTCTTCTGCAACAGCTCTGTTTATAAAACATGTCCTTAAAAGCACACGAAACTCGCATCCAGCCACTTTCCCACTCACTCACTCCCTCTCTGCCATCTGTTCCACATCCAGTGCAGGAGGTGGAAGCCTGACAGTGGCCCCGGGACTCACCAGAAGCTGTGTGCAAATCAGCTGCTATTCCCTTGCTCATCAGTTCGTACTGGAAGCCCGTGATCTTCCTGCTAATGTCCTGCTGAGGAGTGGCCTCCACAAAGAGCCCCCCCTGGTCGTAGCCGAAGCAATAAACCCTGCTGGGGCTGCGCTCCCCGTCTCGCACCAAGAGTTTCAGTTCTCCAGTTTTTTCCAAATAAATATTTGCTCCTGCGGAGTCTTTGAAGGGCTTTATGCAAACAGTCAAGTGTCTGTAAGAGGCAGGTGAGATATTGGGTCGCAGGTTGACGATGAGGGCTCCCGTGGGGTACATCCACTCGATGGACCCTTCGGAACAGCGGAGGTAGACCTGCTCCACATCCTTCCTGTGAGACTCGTGGGTTAAGCCACTGCAGGGAGAAGGGAAAGAGAAGGTTAGAGAAATGACAGGGCTAACAATGTGAGTGTCAGCCTCAGACCTTCCAAAACACACGGCAAGAAATGCAGGGAGCAAGAAATTCAGCTCAGCAGAGCGGGTCGCTTGCAGCACTTCAGCACTAATATTATGGGACAATTTAAAATCATCCCCCAGAAAAAAATGTCAAACCACGAGTAACAGGCTTCAAAATTAAATAGGATCTAAGCACATGATCAAAAGCAATTAAATGACTACAAGGCTCAGTCGCTGCCCATCAGCTGAGCTGTGCATACTGAGTGAAACACCCAAACTCCCTTCCTGGTGGCTCAATCCAGCATGTTCCCCAGCTCCACACATCAGACTCCACCTTCTTCCAAGCACTTTGTTCCCCTTCCAAGTCTAATATTCCCAATGGATCTGAAACTGGGAGGGATGCCAAGCTCACCCTGTAAACTGCAGCAAAAGCAATGCTCTACGTGCTGCTGATACCCTGCAGCCCAGCTGGGCAGCCCTGATGCATCCTTCATCCTGTGCCTGTAGAGGACTACCCAAAAGAATGATCATGGGTCTGCTTTGCAGGACTTTGGGAAAGCTTCACAACATTCCCACTTGTAGGCAGATTGATCAAGATGGGGGATAATATAATTTTAAAGGATTAATCTGAGGTTACACAGGAAATCTGTGGCAAAAACACATTTTAATGTAGTGCAAGTGATGACACCAATCCTGGTTCCTCAGCAGAAACCTCCAAATACCCAGTTCCCCATCCCAAAGACATATTTGGGTACTGAACGGGGTCTAAATTCAAGTCAGCACTTAGAAAGTAACAACAGGCAATGTGCAAAAGGGGAAAAAAACCAAACCATATGGTTTGCATTTACTGTTGACGTGACTCATTATTGTGAGTGTCGGTGTGACCCACTTGATAGAGGTTACATGAGGAAGCTCAGAAAGAAAAAAGTCATATTTAATAACAATAGAGCCTCCAAACATGTGCTTTTGAAGAATCTTGAAAGCCACATCAAGGACACAGATGAGGAGGAAAAAGGGACAAGCTTTTAACCTTTGGTCTCCTGCCCTCAAATTCAGTAGTACTTAGCACATTCAGGAAACTTTCCTTGCAAAGGGATATTTCAAGCTGACTGTAAATCCACATCTGGTCCACAACATCAGTTTTCACCACAGCACACACACGATGCCACTCAACAGAAAACACAGGAGTCTGTTTATGTGCAAGCTGCAAACAAAATTAAACAGTGGAAAGGTTCTCCCTCAGCAAAGGGGCAGAAAGTGATCCTCACACATCACTTGTCCCTGCTCAAGGCACCAAAACGAGCTGCAGAGGTTTTGCAGGGCTTAAACTGGCACATTCCAGCCTGAGTGCTTAAAACAGGAGGGAGACACCAGGGGCAAAACTCTGAACTCACGCAGTGAAACTTCTGTCGCAAGTGATCAACACTGAGGCAGTGAATTTCTGCCAGAGGAAAAAAAAGAATGAGCTTCATTAATTTTGTTCAAACATTCACACCGTTCAAACGAAAAACAGGGTGGACTCTGAAATTATCTCCTGAAAGCCAATTACAACCCACAGGCAAGAGTGATGCCATTAGACAGATACATCAAGCACAAGTACCTGCACACATTAAGCCTTGTAATAAAGGATGACTCAAAAGTGGAGCAGATTTCAAAATACGTGCTCACATTACTTAACAGCAACCATCATCAGCCAGTAAAACCTGTCGCTGTGCTCTCAGTCAGAATGACTTGTCCTCACTCTGAGACTGTTTAACAGCAGGTTCAGCTCTCACTCATCACACACACCATGTCCACACAGCCACGGAGACCCAGGAGACTTTTCAGTCTCCAAACTCGCTTGAGTTTTGGTTTTTTTTGATTATATGGCAAGGACACAGGGCAGGTGTTTCATGGCTGCAGGGGTGGATGAGCCATCCATCACCCATTTGAAATCTGTGCTGTTTATTGGGACTGACTTCAATGAGGAGCTACACCTACAGCTACTTCCTCATAGCAATCCATGAGGACATCCTGAATCACTGCATCTGTCTCCTGGCTCTTCCCCCTTCCTGGCTTCAGCCCTGAAAAACCTGTTACAGTGTCACTGCAGTGAGCTGTTGTGCTGCAGTGTGGAACAGGTGTCACTCAAAGAAAAAGGGAGCAAGAAGGATATTCACAAGATCTACCTCAGTTATTTATTTATTCTGTTACAGATGTGCTGAAGAGCCCCACAAGTACCCACATCCCCCCTGCACCCTGCAATGAACCCAGAGAACTTTTGCTCCTACACTGGAGAATTTAATAAGAGATGACAGTCTAGAGAACATTAATTCCTCAGAGCATTCACCACACTGAGGGCAAGACTGATGGGCAAAAGCAGCCACAGAAGAGCTGAATTCTCTGTACCACAGCCTACAAACATGCCAGGCCAGCAGATTCTCTCAGCCCAAAGCATCCAGAGGTCATTGCAGCACAAAAAGCTGAAGTTACAGCAAAAGTAATAACTGGGCACATCACGGTGAAATTTCTGCTTTCCCCCAACCAAAGCTTTCCTGGAAGCTCTCTGACAAGCTGTTTATTAAGGTGCTATTATGGCTGGTACTTAAATTGCAGGTGTCAGGCTGTGCATTGCATCAGATTTCCCTGGAAGCAGGAGGGACATCCAGAGGAATCCTAGTGAAGCTCTTCATCCTCCTCAGGATGATAAGCTCATCCCTTCTCCACAAGCTAATAGGGAAAAAAAAAAACCATATCCAGAATGTTTTGGTTTTAAGACTGTTGCTTTTAATATAGACATGTATATAAAGGTGAGAAAACACCTTCAGGCTTACTAGAGAAGATGACATGGCTCTCAAATCCACCAGCACAAGCCAACCTATGACTTCACTGTGGGGAAGAAAGACTATGTCTGCATTCAAGTTCATAACTTTTCCTAAGGTAAAAATCATCACAATATTATATTCTGCATTTTTAAAAACAAAAAAAGTTCCTTCTAAGCCATAAAACTCATAGTATCCACACTGAAATATTTAATTAATTATATGTACTGGTACATCAAATTACTTGATTTCCTTCTTAACTGCTGTGTTTTTAGGACAAATCAGATTATACTGAATGGCTTTAAAACTGCCAGCATTGCTGACAGCACTTGTTTGCCAGCACTAAGGCCCAAGTCAGCCTGGGTTACTTTATCCCCTCCCAAAACTCTCCCACAAGTGAAACCACCCAGACTAAACTTTGCTCTTCCTTCCCTTCTCATCCTGCAGCTCCATGACAAAGCTGTCACCTCTTCAGCTCACCAGGAAAACAGCTGATGAGTAAATCCAGGCTGGCATCCCCAGGGTCATCCCAAACTCAGTCACAAGATTTCACTTCCCCCCACCCCAAGCATCACCCCCTTGGCTGATCCTCAGGGCTTTGCTTATTCCAACCCTGCTCAGGTGACATGAGGGGTCACTGCTTGCTCTAAGAAAGGAGGACAAAAATAAGAGCAGAACAGGACAGAACTGCAGGAGTTTGTCACCATTCTTTTCAAATACTTGCTGCAGTAGCAGGTGCTGAGGTCCAGGTAAGTACCACAGCTGGGATGCTTTGGTACAGCATTTTCAGGTTGTTTGTTTGTTTTTGTTTGTTTTTTGTTTGTTTTTTTCTTTTAAAAAAAAATGATAAATTAGGAGTTTGCCAGAGATTTGATCCCTATCAAGCAGACTCATCTTCAAGTGGATTCACTGCTATTAACTATGCATCAATTATCAAGAAAACTCAAAAAAAAAAAAAAGTAAACACGAAGCATCATGTTTCAGACAGTAAGATATAAGAAATCATGATGCTGAAAGTAAATCCAATTGTTTCCCTACTTTGAATTCTCTGTTTCAAAACACCCCATTGATTCAGGCCGGCCAAACTTTTATGCTAGAGAAAGTCAGACCTGAAGAGTGTATCAGACTTGAACCATTTTACTCTCCGAGTAAGTCTGACCCAGCAACATTTGCTGGTTGAGCAGAGCTGCCTTTTCAAACCTACAAAGAGAGGAGAAGGTCACAGACCCAACCACACGCGTTAAACATATTACAGGCAATTAAAGGGAAGATAATTTGGGAGATAAACACTCGAGAGCTGGAGAGGTTTCTCAAGAGGTGCAATTAGAATAAACCAGGAGCGCGGCCGCTGTGCCAGCCCCTGCTCCCGGAGCTCATCCCCATCCCCATGGGATGGAGCGACCCGGGGCTGAGCGCCAAGTGCGGGATGCGCACGGAGGGGGAGCGGGAAGGGAAGGGAAGGGAAGGGAAGGAGCAGGAGCCCGGGCAGGGAGGCGCTGGCAGCGGCAGGAGCGCTCCGCAGGTGCAGCGAGCGCATCCCGGGGCCGCTCCGAGCCGCGGATGTCTCGCTGCTGCCCCGGACGCGGCCGCCGCCTCCGCCGAGCGCCGGGGCGAAGATGGTCGCGGGGAGAAACTTCTCCGAGGCGGACTCGGCACCGCCCTCCCTCTCTCCCAGCCCCCCGAACAGCGCCGAGGGGAGCCCAGCCCGCCCCGGCCCCTCAACCCCGCCGAGAGGAGTCCCGCCCGCCCCGGCCCCTCCATCCCTCCGTGCCCGGGGCCGCTGCCCAGCGCCTGTTCGCGGGAGGCAGATCGGCAGATCCGGTCCCGGTGCCGCTCCGCCCCGTTCCCCGAGCCCCGGCCGGGCACCGCAGCGGGAGAGTCTCCCTTTTGTGCTCGGCATCATCAACTTCTCCCCCGCGGTGGGACGGCGATGGACGTGGCGCTCCCGCCGCCCGGGCAGCGATGCCTCCTCACCTCCCCTTCCAGTTGCACAGGTCGCTGGAGTACTGAGCCGCGGCGCCGCCGCCCAGCAGCAGCCGCAGCCCCAGGAGCAGCGGCAGCAACGCGGACACCGGGGCGCTCCGCATGGTCCCCCGGGCCGGTGCGAGAGCGGAGCAGGCGGCGGGGAGCGATGTGCGCGGCGCCCGGGGCTCGCCTACATGGCCGGGAGCGCGGCAGGGCTGCGGAGCTACCCCATGCCCGGCTCCCGCATCCCGGCTCGGCGCGGCGCCGCTCGGCTCTGCAGCTCGAAGCCGCTGGGCTGCGGGCTCCCAGCTGAGGGGCGGGAGCGGCTCGGCCGAGGGCCGGCTCCTCCTCCCCCTTCCCCCTCCCGCCGCTCCTCCTCCGGCGAGGCCGGCGCTTGCTGCGCCGGCAAAACGCGGCGCCGGATCGGGAACAGCGGCCGCCAGCGGCTACGGCCTGTGCCGGGGCATCGCCGCTGCCCCGAGCCCCCGGGGCTGATGTCCTGGTCAGGGGTGAGAGCCCGCTGCGCTCCTGCCCCGCCCTGCTTCGGCCCCGCAGGCTGCCCTGTGTAGGGAGGGGTGATGACGGGCAGGACCGAAGGGTTTCGTTTGGCCGGGAAAGTTTCTGAGTCCTCTGCGCTGGGGCAGCCCGCAGAGAGCCGCAGTCCGTCCCCGGGGATGCCCGCAGTGAGCCGCAGTCCGTCCCTGGGGGTCAGCCCTGGGTACCCGCAGTGACCCGCAGCCTGTCCCGGGTACTCGCAGCCTGTCCTTGGGGATCAGCTCTGGGTACCCGCAGCCTGTCCCAGGGGTGCCCACAGTGACCCGCAGCCTGTCCCCGGGTGCAGCCCCGGGGATACCCTCAGCCTGTCCCCAGGGATTCCCGCAGTTTCCCGCAGTCTGTCCCCGGGTACAGCCCCGGGTATCCGCAGCCTGTCCCGGGGGATTCCCGCAGTGACCCGCAGCCTGTCCCCGGGGATACCCGCAGCCTGTCCCCAGGTGCAGCCCCGGGTACCCACAGTCTGTCCCCGGGATGCAGCCCCGGGTCCCCGCAATGACCCGCAGCCTGTCCCCGGGGATTCCCGCAGTTTCCCGCAGTCTATCCCCGGGTTCAGCCCCGGGTGCCCGCACTGCGCCCCGCTGCAGAGGTGACTCAGCTCGCAGCGAGGATCTCCACCAAGGCGCGGTTCCTGGCAGATTTTGGCTGACGACTTTGCTGCGACTTTCTTGTGTCTCCACTTAGCAGGAAGCACTCAGGACTCGATGTTATTTGTATTACTCTTCAGCACTTAATGACCACTCGGGATAACTCCTTGTGTTAATGTCCCGGGTTATTCCGCTGTTGACTTCAGATACTTAACCCTTAGTGACAGAGACCCTTAGAAGCCTTCCAGGACGTGAAGGAAGTGCAGGGGGTGAATCAACCTAAAACCCAAACTATCGGGGTCAGGATAAATGGGGAAAAAACACGGATGGGGGTAGGAGGGAAATGATCCAGCTGCACACAGACTGTGCTCTGATGTGCCAGGTGCCACATAATTTCTTTCAAAGAAGCAACAAGGGGGTTGAGATTGATATTGTACATCCATAGATAGGAGAGGGGTTAAAATATTTCCAGATCAGGGGGTTTCTTAGTCTCCTGTTGTTCTTCCATGCAGCTTTATTAAGGGCACTGCTCAGATTTTTCTAGGCGAGAGTTCATGAATGAGCATTAAACATTTACAAGCTGTTCACAGGTTGGTGTGTTCGCCTCCTCAGTACCTGCTAAAACACCTTGCAAAGTGCCCTGGTGCCGCCTGAGAGCATCCGATGACTGGAGCAGGATATTCCAGCTCCGAAAGCTTCCTGCCTGCTGCTGCAGCGAGGATTAAATCCTTCGCAGCGTATCCCTTTCCATTTGTGGCTTTAGCTTTTCATGTCCTTTTTGTTTGGTAAATTACAGGTACTGTGTTCTGTTGATTATGAAGCATTATCATAATTACAGTAATTCTGCCCAATGATGCAATGCATGTAAACATGTAATTAGCACGGAGGGACAACACTGAGCAAAGTGATGACAACATGCAATAATGCAAAATGCCTTTTTCTCCCAGTCATGTGCAGTGACACGGGCTTTAGAGCTCGGTGCCTTGATTATTTCTTTAGAAGGAGGTTTTGTTAGAATGTTTTTGCTCCCTTCCCTCACGCTGGAAAGAAAAGCACACAGAGAAAACACCGTGTTGCTTTATTCCTCGGAGTGTTTATATGTGCAACCCTCTGCACGCCCCCCAACCCGGTGTATCTGATTTCCTTCGCAATATTCGAACTCCCTGCATTTGATAAAACAAACAAGTGCCCAGGCAGCTCACATTACCCTCTGGAACTTTTGAAACTGCCTGAAAACTGTGTAAAGATAGGGAACAGAGTGTGCTGCTTTGCAGTGGCTACTACCTCTGGCTTTTATTCCCCCTCCTTTTAACTCAGAAAAAAAAAAAGCGGTGGCATTTAGTTCTTCGGGACCCAGAAAAGTAATGGCAACACGGGGAATTTGAAAGCCCCTCCTGTCCTCCACGCCTCCCTGGTGCTGACACAGTTTTCATCCTACCCAAGCTGCCGAGCGAGCAAAGCCCGGGCCGGTGGCTGAGCTGGCTGCGGAGCCAGGGGATCGTGGCTGCGGAGCAAAGCCCAGGTTGAGCCTCCCCCAGTTCAAAAGTGAGGGGCAGCAGGAGATAGGGAACCTCGGCAGCGAAGGGGGCTGCTCGGTTTGCTCATTTGCATCTCAATCCCTACAATGCTCTTCCGGCTACTCACAGCTATTCCATAGTAGTGCTCTTGGCTGAGATCTGGGAACACGCTCAAAGGGTGAGGCAGCTTTTGGATGCACTGAGCTGTTTTCTGTTTGAGCTGTGAAAAGCAAACATCTTTTCAAGAGAGAACATTCTGAACAGTAATTTTTTTTCCCTTTTTTTTTTTTATTTAAAATTCAGAAAGAGCAGAACTTCACTGAAATCTTGGGAAGAAAATATTGTATAATGTCGAATGGAAAGATAAATCTTCTGCAGAAAAGGCTTCACACTCCTCTGGAAACAGAAGTCACTGAGTAACTACTCTGACCCAATGTGGCAGGACTGGAGATACAGGTTCTGGAAACAGCTCCCTACACTCAAACACTTGAACCCCAATAAAGCTCCACTGCCTTCCTCAAGGAGCAACTCAAAGATGGGACTCTACGCAGTCACTTCAGACACTTCCTTTTAAATTCACTTGAAATATTTGCTTGTCATGGCTACCAACCCAGGCACAACCAGCAGCGATTTTAAAGGACTTTTTAAGGCTTTTAAAGAGCAGGCGTCTGCAGGAGGAGAACCTATTGAAGGAGAGATGACTCATTTTCCTCAGTACTCAAAAGTGCAGATTTGAGGAGAGCAAAATCAAGTAGCGATTACAGACAGGCTCAAGCTCAGGTCTGGATTCAAATTCTCTTCAAAGCATGGCTGTGTTTACATTATTAGGGGCAACCCCCCCCCTGCCAAGCTGGGACCCAGCTGGAAGGCACAGGAAGGGCACTTTCAGATGCTGGATTTGGGGCTGAGCACATCTCAGCCGAACATTCAAAGCTGCTTTAAACAGTGCGCCAGAGCTCATCTGCTGAAAGGTCTCACTCACAGCCTTGCTGTCCCCAAGGGGATACGTTTTGGAGAACTCCTGAGCTGGTCACTGCCCGGCCGTGTGTTGGTTACGTGTCCCTGTTTTGCAACCCCCCCTCTCAGCTGATTTATTGTCACACTGCTCGGTTTGCAGGAGGGGAGTCGGGTCCTGCGGTGACAGAGCAGAGCCAAGGGCTGGTGCCTGGTGTGCAGCCCCTCGCCGCCTGCCAGCGAGGGAAATCTGAGACTTTGCAGGAGGAGGGGGGAAGGAGGAGAAAGAAGCAGGGCATTTTCTGGAGAGGCAAAGCCACAGCTAAACAGCATGCATGGCAAAGCAGGAGGGAAAGAGAGGGGTCTGAGAATTCAAACGAGCCACAGGGAGAGGACAATAGACAATGAATACAGGAGCAATAGGAAATAAATAGAATTTGTACGGTAAATCCAGTGGACAGACAAGAGTGAGCAGAGTAACAAAACGGGGAGAGGTTCAGCAGCTGAATGGACAGTGGGAAACCTTTGTGTGTGGTGAGGGGGCACCGTGTTACTTGCTCTCATGAAATTAAAATCAGCAAGGAAAATACACTCATCCATAATTGCACCCTCCTGCTCATTGCTGCCACTTCTTTAGCACTAATATCCGAGCCCAATTCCTACTGCACCTAAACCACCACTACTCACATCTCGCTTTTCTTGTTTTGTTTTGAAGGGAAAAGTTTTGGCCTTTGGAATGCAACCAAAAAACAACAGCCATTTAAAGACAAATAAGTCAATCTTTCCTAAAAAGAAGCTGGTGTTAGGGCATGTCTGCAACCCAGCTGCAGGACAGCGGTGTTTGTGATGAAACCATTCATTTAAAGATTGCATTTTTAAGGGTGAGGCAGCATTAAAGGAGAGAGGGGGTGGGGAGCAGGGCTGCCCCTGTGCCTTGGACACACACAGGCAGCTCTGACACAAACAGCTCCCTCTGAACTGGCAGCTCCTGCTGCACGCACAGCCCAGCTTCCTTCCGCCTCGGCGTGTTTGCATTGGGATCCCAAGCAGCTCCCACCCAAATCGATGGGGTTTGCTGCAGGCATGAAAGAGACACTGAGGTGCTTTATTGTCACATACCTGCTTCGTTATTGGCAGGTACTTCATTGTCAGATAAATGGAAAAACTTTGGGATTTAAAAATTTTAAAAAATTCGTATTTGGACAGGCTACTTATAAGATGCAACAGCAAAATACATTAAAAAAATTAATTAAAAAAAAAAAAAAAACAAAGGCAGAGATGCCCAGACTTGTGATGTGGCCAAACCAGTAGGTGTACCTAGAGTTACACCTATCAGCCCTCTCAGCACAGCACTGTGCAAAAGCACTGCAGGCAGGGAGGTTCACTCCCCAGGAATACTTCACCATTTGAGGCAAATCAGATGTGTGGCCAATCTGTAACATCTATTTTTTTAAATAAAACATTTCCCTCTCTCTTGCAGGTCGTTATTTTGCTCTCCCAGGTATGAAGCAGGGTGAGACACAGGACTCAGAGCAGCCTTTGAGCAGGGAGGTCAGGAGTGCTGTCCTGCCCTGTCCCCAGGACAAAGCCCCTCTGCAGGATGGGGTAACTCAGCCCAGCCCAGGCCATCCCTGAGAGCAGGACTGCACTCCTGGCTGCACCACTCCTGATTTAAACACCTCAGGTAAAGTCCATGGACTGGGGAGGCTGAGTGAGGCATATTTTGGGCCAAGAGGTCTAAGATGGAGTAAAGATTAAACCTGTGTTTTGTGACAGTGCTAAACCCACAGCTTTGTGATATTCAGGACCAGCCTCCCAAACCACACAGCTTGGTTTGGATCAGTCCACAGCATCATGGTACTTTTGGTGCTTTTCTCTCACCATTTCCCTGCTCCCAACACCTTGAACTGTTAAGCAACCCAGCCTGAGCAGACAGGAATTTGCATTTCACTCTTTGCACATCAAACCCAAAAGCAATGAAGGCCATGATGGCTGGACCCGAGCAGCCTGTTGAGAGGATCAAAAAGGTAACACAAAGAACAAAAGATGGCTGAGAAGCAGCTCCCTCCCATCCCACACAGTGAGGCTGCCTCAGGACTGGAGACCCAGGCAGAGGATTTGGTGCCTAAGCCCAGAGACCCCTGAGTCCAGATAAAGCTGCAGCCAAAACCAAAAACCTCTGAAGAGGCCTCACTGTGTTGTTGTTTTGGGGATAGCCCTGTGCATTTCATCCACAAGAATCAGTGTTTTCTTTTCATTTCACAATAACCTAGGTATTTCAAATGTCTGCCAAGAAGCACTCAGAAAACAGCATTTAGTCTGAGGACTCTTCAAGAGGACCAGTTGTTTATTTCCACCACTTAATAAACATTAATTTCCTGTTTTAGAAAACATAATTTATGCCACTGGTGAGGTTGATATTAATCATGATGCTTATCTCTTGGCTGGCTTCATTTTTCATTTTCCTCAGCTCCTCCAGCCTGGCTCCACTCTGCAAACCTGCAGGCTCAGGCTGTGCAATCAGCTCTTCAAAAGTATCCAGCAATTTCCAGTGCATGGAAGGAGAATGTGACAGCACAGGACACAGGTCCAAATGCATCAGCAGTCCCTTCTCTTAACAAAAACAAAGCTAAAGAGAAGATTTGTAACACTGATCTGAACACAAGAACGTGTTTTCCTTTCTGCTTCAGAATTTGGTCAAAACTGGTGCAAGTTACACTAAACAAACCCAGCCCTCTCCAGGATAAACAAACATTTGCAGTGCTGCTTGCTGCATGCAAGAAATAGACACTGACATGCATTTTAATGCAACTCTCCTACAAATTGTGAAAAAATAACTGTGCACTGTGTGTTCATTGGTTACCAGGAGGAGAGAGGATATTTTTGCAGACATGATGAAGTAACAAGGTAAATAATTCCACGTAATAATTTTCAAATTTCACACCTAATTTTCAACAGCAGGTCTTTTCAGAGACCAGATCAACCTCAGATCTGACAGGGATTTTTTTAGAGCTGACAAGTGCCATGAACTTTGAAAAACCATCGACACAAATTCATGGTGCTCTGCCAATTTATTGGTGTGAGATCAGTGGCAAAAACAAAACAGCATGAAAGCCTGAAGGTGTGGTAAGAGGTTAAAAAAATCTTAATTTGAGAAGCCCCAAGGACAGTGACAAGCCATGAGATGTAAAATGATCTAACAAAACTAACAGTAATGACTGGCAAATCAGGAAGTGCTTTTACTCAGAAACACCATCAAGCCAGAAGAGATTCTCATATTTCTAGAAGATGCCACGATCACCCAAACTCTTTTCTTTTTAATGCTTTTTAAATAAGTACTTGGAGCAGTACCAAAGTACCAAAACTGGATTCTGCTTTCTTGGTCAGTATTTGTTTATGTATCTTTGCTTTCTTCTGCAGAATTCTGACTGAAAATCCAATTGAATCCATTCCAAATGACCAGTGTAAGACTCTGAAGGAAAGGGAATCCTCCCTGCTGCTGAATCTTGTGCTCCCAAGAACTGGAGGGGATCTCTTGGAACACAACAGATTTTCTCATCCTCTCTCATGCTGACAAATCTGGCTGGGCCTTATGTGGACCCAAAAAGCTTGAATGGACATGAAAATCTGACAGTCTACACTTTATAACACAACTTGTCTCACATTACCTGATGTGACCCAAGAAGATTCCTGAGGATCTCATTCATATTTAGATCAGATTCTGGTTTCAAATTATCATTCATTTAGACTGAAAGAATGAGATTATTTTCTTCTATACTGGAAGACATATCCCTTTCCCATTTATAGTCCCTTTTTTTTCTATGCTGGACCATTTCAAGGAAAAAAAATTAAAAGAAAAAAAAGTAGAACTAGCCCAAATGGTTGCCACTCTATTTACCTCCAGTTCTATTTCATTTCATGCCTCTCTCACTTCACAGCACTACAACCTTTTTGAATTGCCCCCTGTGATATCCACTCCTCCTTGTTGACCATTGCTCACTCATTCATTGCTTGTTGGATCAGCTGGGCACTTGCACAATCAAGGCTTTGTTGTGCTTTCAGACAGGCTGCAGGTCACAATATTGAAGCAGCACAGGGACTGTTTCCTCTCCTGTTTTTAGGAGGACACTATCCTAAACACATGAAAAAGAATAGAAAGTAATTATGACAATAAATACTACAACAGTTCCCATTTAATTTGCTACACAATGTCTGTTTTTCCCTTTGTCATAGAAGAGTGAAATATTCAAAAGCCTGGAGAGTTTTTGTAAGTTGGTCAACTGAGGAACAAGAATTTCCTTCTTTGAAAAGTGCAGCAGAGCTCAGGTTTATTTAATAAATTTATTTAATAAATGTATTTAATAAATCAGTGGATGATGGTTGGTGATACACAGTTAGAGTGGATCCTCAAAGAGCTGCTCTCTCCACCAGTTAATTGGCCCAAACAAAATGGAATGGACTTCTCCAACTAATAAGCAGTGACAATAATGACCAGCAACTGCAGGGATGGTGGGAAGATAAAGGAATGCACATACCAAGGCTCTGCACCAGGATGAAATGTCAGAGTTCAAGTTTACGTGCATAATAACCACAAGGGTCACATGGGCTGTCAGCTGCATAAATAATCTGAGATGAGCACACTGACAAACACAACGTTCTACAGTTGGAGGTACTAAAACAAAATGAAACTTCTCATTTGCATATAGAGACAGCCCAGTATTTAAATATTTAAATACCTGCAGGGTTTGCTTCTAGGACAGAGCTCTCAGTGGGGCTGGACACTTGGCTGTCTTTGAACTCTGTCCTAACAGGCACAGCACTGGGCAGAGCACAAACAGCAATGTTAGCAAAATGGTATTTTTAGTTGTTTTCACTTGAAGTCAAAATGAGGATCTTGACTTCCCAGCTGGTGAAATTAAATTTTTTTTCTCTTGCAAAGGAAATTAAAAATAGTAAAAATTTGGGAAGGGAAAGTTTAGATGGAAGTTAAGTATTTGGGTTTATTATGGAAAGAATAAGAAGTAGATGAGTAAGGATTTTGTCACAGGGAGGGAGATGCAGAGCTTTTTGTGCATGGTGGTTTATTGCAGGCTCTAATGGCATCAGGATGGTGTTACCAGGGAGCCCCTTCACAATGAAATAATTTACTGTCATCTCTTATATCCTGCTAGCACAGCAATGGGCTCTCCACAGACCTGCTCTTAAAACAGTTTTGAGAGCCAAATTCTATCTGTTATGTCACAAACGTCACAACCTTACCTAAAAAACTCCAAACTTGACACAATTGTCAGTTTATTCACACAAAATGACTGTGACCTGACAATGTCCTTTGCAAAGGTCATTGTGCAGACAGATTTGCTGAAGTCCTTTGCTTTCACTCCCAGGTCCCATTGCTGGCAGCCCCCAGCAGTCCCTAATGCTGCACAAAGCTCTGGTTCCTCCTCAGCCCCCCTGAACCCAGGGAGAAGGAGCAGAGCAGTTCAAGGCATCTGTGTCATCCAGAGCACAGAGGCAGCTCTGGTTCAGGCTGAGCAGCTCAGGGTTCCATCACTTTTTGTGACACATCAAGGCATTTATCGACAGGGCTCATAATGACTGGTGGATGAGATGTGGTGCTCCTTCCAAATCAGGGCTGGAGAGGGGTGTTCTCCATGCCAAGCTCTGTCTGGAGTCACAGCCTGGTGAGAAATCCCAGCCCTGGCACTCTCCTGCCTTGACAAAATGCCATTTCTTGGTCAGAATGGGAGCTCTAACAACACCTTGCCTGCCCAAACCCGCTGGGTGGCTGCTTGGTGGCAAGAGTTAAACACAGTTATTTTGCCTCTGGTTATCATCTGTGGACCATGTGCAGAAAAAGATGCTAAATCTGTCTCCCAGTGCCCTATGAAAGGCTCTAGCAGAGTAGATGGACATTAATTTCCTCCCCTCTGCAAAGTCATGCACTGCT
>VWYE01024475.1:0-10605 GCA_013398995.1 Alaudala cheleensis
GTTAAAATGGGATTAAAAGGGGATTTCCAGTGAGCTCCCAGAGTTTCAAAGGGCTAAAATGGGATTAAAAGGGAATTTCGAGTGGATTCCCAGCGTTTCACAAAATCCAAAGAGTAAATCATCATTAAATTTCCAGTGGATTCCCTGATTTTAACAAACTTTAAATTAAATTAAAGGGGAATTTCCAGTGGATTCCCAGATTTTCACAAGGTTCAAATGGAATTAAAAGGGAATTTCCAGTGGATTCCCTGATTTTCACAAAATCCAAAGAATAAATCATCATTAAATTTCCAATGGATTCCCAGGTTTCCAGAGAATCCAACAAATAAATCATCATAAAAAGGGAATTCCCAGTGGATTCCCACATTTTTTCAAGCTTAAAATCATCATTAAAAGGGAATTTCCAGTTGATTCCCAGATTTTCACAAAATTAAATGCAATTTCCACAAAATCCAAAGAATAAATCATCATTAAAAGGGAATTTCCAGTGGATTCCCAGATTTTCCCAACATGAAATCCCAATTTTCCATTGGGGAATTCCCAGATCCCTGAGGGGACTCAGGATCAGGTGGCTCACTGCCAAACAATTCCCAAATTTTTGGGAATTCAAACACCCTTTGGAAAGAGGGATCCAAGCTCCTGGCTCATCCCAGAAAGGAAATTAAAAATTCACTGCCTGGAAACAAAATAATGGATCCATTTCTAATTGATTAATTAATTTTATGAATTAATTCCAAATCCCAATAATAGGGTTGGATCCCTGGTTTTGAGTGTCCCAAGCCTAAGGAAAAAAATTCCCAGGAAAAAAGAAAAGTCCCAAATCCTGGCACATCCCAGGGCAGAAGGTGAAAGTGAAAGTGGCCAGGAAGGAAAAGTGAAAGTGAGAAACTTGGGAATGAGAAACTTGGGAATGGCACCGGATCCGTGGGGAAAAACTTGGGAATGAGAAACTTGGGAATGGCTCTGGATCTGTGGGGCAAAACTTGGGAATGGCACTCTGGGAAATGGAGAAAATCGGGAATAGCACTGGATCCATGGGAACAAAAGTTGGGAATGAGAAACTTGGGAATGGCACTGGATTCATGGGGCAAAACTTGGGAATGGCACTGGATCCATTAGGAAACTCAGGGAATGAGAAACTTGGGAATGGCACTGGGGGAATGAGAAACTTGGGAATAAGAAACTGGGGAATGGCACTGGATACATGGGGAAAAACTTGGGAATGAGAAACTTGGGAATGGCACTCAGGGAAATGGAGAAACTTGGGAATAGCACTGGATCCGTGGGGACAAAAGTTGGGAATGAGAAACTTGGGAATGGCACCAGATCCANGGTCCATGGGGAAAAATTCAGGGAACAAGAAACTTGGGAATGGCTCTGGATTTGTGGGGCAAAACTTGGGAATGGCACTGGATCCATTGGGAAATCAGGGAATGAGAAATTTGGGAATGGCACTCAGGGAAATTGCGAAACTTGGGAATGGCACTGGGGGAATGAGAAACTTGGGAATGAGAAACTTGGGAATGAGAAACTTGGGAATAGCACTGGATCCATGGGACAAAACTCTGGGAATGAGAAACTTGGGAATGGCACTCAGGGAAATGGGAGAAACTTGGGAATAGCACTGATCCGTGGGGACAAAAGTTGGGAATGAGAAACTTGGGAATAAGAAACTGGGGAATGGCACTGGATACATGGGGAAAAACTTGGGAATGAGAAACTTGGGAATGGCACCAGATCCATGGGGCAAAACTCTGGGAAGGAGAAACTTAGGAATGGCACTGGATCCATGGGAAAAAGTCAGGAAAATTGAGAAACCTGGGAATGGCACCAGATCCATGGGGAAAAACTTGGGAATGAGAAATTCGGGAATGGCACTGGATCCACTGGGAAATCAGGGAATGAGAAACTTGGGAATAACACCAGATCCATGGGGAAAAATTCTGGTAAATTAAGAAACTTGGGAACAGCACCAGATCCATGGGCAAACTCCAGGAATGGGATCAGACAGCATGGATGGCCCAGGACTGGAAATTCCAGAGGGGATTATCCCTGCCCTGAAATCCCTGGGAATTCCCACCCTTTTTCCATGGAATTCAGCCAGGCACCTCTGCAGCTCCCCAAACCAGTTCCCAGCCCGAGGAATGCTGAGCTTCCCCTCCCTGCTGTGCAGAAATCCTCCAAGGAATGCTGGAATTCCCTGGAATTCTGCTGATCTGCTGCTTCCCCCTCCTTTTCCTGGATGGGATTTTTGGAGCCAGGCAATCCTTGGGGTTGGAAAAAACTTCCCAGGATGGAAAAATCCAACCATTCCCAGCACTGCCACACCCACAGGGAAATCCCTCCGGGAATGGGGACTCCACCCATGTCCACCTTTTCCATGGAGAAATATTCCCTAAAAAATCCAACCCAAACCTCCCCTGGTTCAGCTGAGGCTGTGGGATTTGCAAAATCCAGGGTTTTCCTTTGGCTCATCCCTTTTTTTTTCTGGGATCTCTGGATGGCCTCAGCACTCAGCAAATTCCTACAGAACTTCAGGCTTTGGAAGCACAGAACTTGCTTTTTTAAAAAAATTTTTAACCTTAAAATTTGGATGCTGGCAAATCCTCAAAATTCCACAATCCAGCAATTTTCCTGGCTTGATCCCAAGGCTGGAATCAGCTGGAATATTGGGAATCAGGATCAGCTTTGGCACCACCACATCCCACTGTGGATTCACACCAAATATTCGGGATAAATCCAGCTTTTTATCCTGACTTGAGCATCCCAAAAAACAGTTTGTGTTCTTCCAGAGGTTCCTCAGGATCATTTTTCCCAAATTCCTCTGGAGTTCAATTCCTCCCATCCTAATTTCCTTCTTTCTCTGTGGGAGATCTCCCAGAAAAAAACAGAATTTCCCCTTGGATGATCCAGAGTTTTTTGCTTCACCAATTGATCCCACTCCTGGGAATCCCACAACAGAAATTTTAGGGAAAATTGGATATTAGGGAAAAAAATTCCCCCCTAAAAAGCATGGGAAGAATCCCCCACAAGGGGGGTTTTCCAAGTTTTTCCAAGCAAAAGTTGGGAATGGGATGGATTGGGATGAGAACAAAGATTCCCCCTTTTCCCCTGGAAATGGACTTTCCATAAAGTTTTCCAGGATGCAGCTCCTAAATTAATCCCTCTTGGCCTTAAATTTGGGAATGATCTCCTGGTTTTGGGATCATTTCTTTTGCTGGATTTAAGGTGGTTTTTTCCTAAGGAAACTCAGGTGCTGGATTGGATTTTCAATTCCCTTTGGGATCAAAACAAACACTTGGGAATGAGGATGTGGAAGCTGCTGGGTGCTTTTCAGAGCCTGCCAGGATTTATCTGGATGGGCTTGAGGAATTCCTGGCATCCCCTCAGGGCACTCAAAGAGCTGCACTTTGATCTCACAAATCCCATTGGATGGGCAGGGAATTTTAAGGAATTTTTAGGGAATTTTACCAGTTTCCTCACAGGAAAAGAAGGTGATATTCCTGCATGAGGTTAAAAAAAAAACAACCAAAATATCATCAGGAATTGCAGCAAATCCATCTGTTCCCAAATTCCCACCCAGATTTGGCTCCAGCAAAAAGAATTCCAAAGGAAATGCTTCATCCAGGAAGGAGAGGCTGGAAAAATCCAGCCTGATGGAAAAATGATGGAGCTTCTCTTGCTGCACCAGCAGATGGAAAAATTAAGGGGGAAAAAAAAACCTTCTTGGATGAGAAACTGGAATTTTTCCCTCTGGAAAAGGGCAAAAAGAATTTTCCCTCTGGCTGGACAAAGCCACATCTGCCCCACTGTGATGGAAAATCTCCTCAGGGTGGGAATCCTCCAGCTAAACTCCAGCTAAAACCCTTCCAAGAGCCATTCCTTGGGTTTTACCAGCTCCCTGCTGCTCCTCTCAGCTGCTGACAGAATCCAAAATGTGATTTTTACACATCAGTTCATTAAAAATCAGCTCTTGCTGCCTTTTGGCTCAGGGATTTTGATCCCCAAAGCCCGATTTTGTCACCTCCCCCAGGGCTGTGGTGGCACCTGGCTCTTCCCAAGTCACCAGCACTGGAATTTGGGCACTTGGACAACCAAAAAAAGCAACATTTGGTTTGTAAAATCAGCCAGTTCCAGTTTCCCAAGGAGCTGCTACAACCTTCAAAACAACCTCCCTGAGGCAGAGAAATTCCCTTTGGGAAAAGGGGAAAAAAGCCCCAAATCCCTCCAAACAAATTCCCTACAGATCCTCTGGCTGGGGAAATCACACCCTGAAAATTCCGAATAAAAACAAGCAAAGCCAAGCACTCAAATCTAAACATTCCATCAGAATTAGTGGGTCCTCACCATCAAAAAAAACCCATTACAGATTGGGCAAAACACAGAATTTATCCCCAAAAAAATCAACATTTCACTTTCTGGTCACAAAGGGATTCAAAACAAGGACAAGGAATTGGTCACTTTGGGAAGTGGGATTTTAAAGAACATTGAAAGTGAAAAATCTGGGAATTCAGGATATTCAAACTGCAGGTTTAAGAGGAACACTAAAAATAAATACAGCAAATTATACATAAAACCCATTTCAGAGCCTCTGGTCCAAGGCAATTAGTTGTAATTAATCACAGTTCTTCCCAGAGGAGATAAGAGTTTCTGAAATGCTCTGATAACAAATTTTTTGGCTGGAAAACAGTCTCAACCACAGCAAAGACCCCTGCTCACCATGTGCCTTCTGTAAAAACCAACAGGAGTTTGGAGCTGCACTAAGAAATATCCATTTTTATCAAAGACTTGGGCGAAATCCATGAATTCTATGCTCTGAGTAGTCCAAAAAGCAAAGCCCCTCCCACATCATTCCAGATCATTCTAGATCATTCCAGATCANCTGTGGATTCACACCAAATATTTGGGATAAATCCAGCTTTTTATCCTGACTTAAGCATCCCAAAAAACAGCTTGTCATCTTCCAGAGGTTCCTCAGGATAATTTTTCCCAAATTCCTTTGGAGTTCAATTCCTCCCATCCTAATTTCCTTCTTTTCCCTGTGGGAGATCTCCCAGAAGAAAACAGAATTTCCCCTTGGATGATCCAGAGATTTTTCCTTCACCAATTGATCCCACTCCTGGGAATCCCACAACAGAAATTTTAGGGAAAATTGGATAGTAGGGAAAAAATTCTCCCCTAAAAAGCATGGGAAGAATCCCCCACAAGGGGGGTTTTCCAAGTTTTTCCAAGCAAAATTTGGGAATGGGATGGATTGGGATGAGAACAAAGATTCCCCCTTTTCCCCTTTATGGAGTTTCCATAAAGTTTTCAGGATGCAGCTCCTACATTGATCCTCCTTAGCCTTAAATTTGGGAATGATCTCCTGGTTTTGGGATCGTCTCTTTTGCTGGATTTAAGGTGGTTTTTTCCTAAGGAAACTCAGGTGCTGGATTGGATTTTCAATTCCCTTTGGGATCAAAACAAACACTTGGGAATGAGGATGTGGAAGCTGCTGGGTGCTTTTCAGAGCCTGCCAGGATTTATCTGGATGGGCTTGAGGAATTCCTGGCATCCCCTCAGGGCACTCAAAGAGCTGCACTTTGATCTCACAAATCCCATTGGATGGGCAGGGAATTTTAAGGAATTTTTAGGGAATTTTACCAGTTTCCTCACAGGAAAAGAAGGTGATATTCCTGCATGAGGTTAAAAAAAAAACAACCAAAATATCATCAGGAATTGCAGCAAATCCATCTGTTCCCAAATTCCCACCCAGATTTGGCTCCAGCAAAAAGAATTCCAAAGGAAATGCTTCATCCAGGAAGGAGAGGCTGGAAAAATCCAGCCTGATGGAAAAATGATGGAGCTTCTCTTGCTGCACCAGCAGATGGAAAAATTAAGGGGGAAAAAAAAACCTTCTTGGATGAGAAACTGGAATTTTTCCCTCTGGAAAAGGGCAAAAAGAATTTTCCCTCTGGCTGGACAAAGCCACATCTGCCCCACTGTGATGGAAAATCTCCTCAGGGTGGGAATCCTCCAGCTAAACTCCAGCTAAAACCCTTCCAAGAGCCATTCCTTGGGTTTTACCAGCTCCCTGCTGCTCCTCTCAGCTGCTGACAGAATCCAAAATGTGATTTTTACACATCAGTTCATTAAAAATCAGCTCTTGCTGCCTTTTGGCTCAGGGATTTTGATCCCCAAAGCCCGATTTTGTCACCTCCCCCAGGGCTGTGGTGGCACCTGGCTCTTCCCAAGTCACCAGCACTGGAATTTGGGCACTTGGACAACCAAAAAAAGCAACATTTGGTTTGTAAAATCAGCCAGTTCCAGTTTCCCAAGGAGCTGCTACAACCTTCAAAACAACCTCCCTGAGGCAGAGAAATTCCCTTTGGGAAAAGGGGAAAAAAGCCCCAAATCCCTCCAAACAAATTCCCTACAGATCCTCTGGCTGGGGAAATCACACCCTGAAAATTCCGAATAAAAACAAGCAAAGCCAAGCACTCAAATCTAAACATTCCATCAGAATTAGTGGGTCCTCACCATCAAAAAAAACCCATTACAGATTGGGCAAAACACAGAATTTATCCCCAAAAAAATCAACATTTCACTTTCTGGTCACAAAGGGATTCAAAACAAGGACAAGGAATTGGTCACTTTGGGAAGTGGGATTTTAAAGAACATTGAAAGTGAAAAATCTGGGAATTCAGGATATTCAAACTGCAGGTTTAAGAGGAACACTAAAAATAAATACAGCAAATTATACATAAAACCCATTTCAGAGCCTCTGGTCCAAGGCAATTAGTTGTAATTAATCACAGTTCTTCCCAGAGGAGATAAGAGTTTCTGAAATGCTCTGATAACAAATTTTTTGGCTGGAAAACAGTCTCAACCACAGCAAAGACCCCTGCTCACCATGTGCCTTCTGTAAAAACCAACAGGAGTTTGGAGCTGCACTAAGAAATATCCATTTTTATCAAAGACTTGGGCGAAATCCATGAATTCTATGCTCTGAGTAGTCCAAAAAGCAAAGCCCCTCCCACATCATTCCAGATCATTCTAGATCATTCCAGATCACCACAGAATGCAAATTTTTTAATTAAAANACAGTTTGTGTTCTTCCAGAGGTTCCTCAGGATCATTTTTCCCAAATTCCTCTGGAGTTCAATTCCTCCCATCCTAATTTCCTTCTTTCTCTGTGGGAGATCTCCCAGAAAAAAACAGAATTTCCCCTTGGATGATCCAGAGTTTTTTGCTTCACCAATTGATCCCACTCCTGGGAATCCCACAACAGAAATTTTAGGGAAAATTGGATATTAGGGAAAAAAATTCCCCCCTAAAAAGCATGGGAAGAATCCCCCACAAGGGGGGTTTTCCAAGTTTTTCCAAGCAAAATTTGGGAATGGGATGGATTGGGATGAGAACAAAGATTCCCCCTTTTCCCCTTTATGGAGTTTCCATAAAGTTTTCAGGATGCAGCTCCTACATTGATCCTCCTTAGCCTTAAATTTGGGAATGATCTCCTGGTTTTGGGATCGTCTCTTTTGCTGGATTTAAGGTGGTTTTTTCCTAAGGAAACTCAGGTGCTGGATTGGATTTTCAATTCCCTTTGGGATCAAAACAAACACTTGGGAATGAGGATGTGGAAGCTGCTGGGTGCTTTTCAGAGCCTGCCAGGATTTATCTGGATGGGCTTGAGGAATTCCTGGCATCCCCTCAGGGCACTCAAAGAGCTGCACTTTGATCTCACAAATCCCATTGGATGGGCAGGGAATTTTAAGGAATTTTTAGGGAANGAGGGAATTTTAAGGAATTATTAGGGAATTTTATCAGTTTCCTCACAGGAACACAAGGTGATATTCCTGCATTAGGTTAAAAAAAAAAACCAAAATAATATCAGGAATTGCAGCAAATCCATCTGTTCCCAAATTCCCACCCAGATTTGGCTCCAGCAAAAAGAATTCCAAANACCAGTTTCCTCACAGGAAAAGAAGGTGATATTCCTGCATGAGGTTAAAAAAAAAACAACCAAAATATCATCAGGAATTGCAGCAAATCCATCTGTTCCCAAATTCCCACCCAGATTTGGCTCCAGCAAAAAGAATTCCAAAGGAAATGCTTCATCCAGGAAGGAGAGGCTGGAAAAATCCAGCCTGATGGAAAAATGATGGAGCTTCTCTTGCTGCACCAGCAGATGGAAAAATTAAGGGGGAAAAAAAAACCTTCTTGGATGAGAAACTGGAATTTTTCCCTCTGGAAAAGGGCAAAAAGAATTTTCCCTCTGGCTGGACAAAGCCACATCTGCCCCACTGTGATGGAAAATCTCCTCAGGGTGGGAATCCTCCAGCTAAACTCCAGCTAAAACCCTTCCAAGAGCCATTCCTTGGGTTTTACCAGCTCCCTGCTGCTCCTCTCAGCTGCTGACAGAATCCAAAATGTGATTTTTACACATCAGTTCATTAAAAATCAGCTCTTGCTGCCTTTTGGCTCAGGGATTTTGATCCCCAAAGCCCGATTTTGTCACCTCCCCCAGGGCTGTGGTGGCACCTGGCTCTTCCCAAGTCACCAGCACTGGAATTTGGGCACTTGGACAACCAAAAAAAGCAACATTTGGTTTGTAAAATCAGCCAGTTCCAGTTTCCCAAGGAGCTGCTACAACCTTCAAAACAACCTCCCTGAGGCAGAGAAATTCCCTTTGGGAAAAGGGGAAAAAAGCCCCAAATCCCTCCAAACAAATTCCCTACAGATCCTCTGGCTGGGGAAATCACACCCTGAAAATTCCGAATAAAAACAAGCAAAGCCAAGCACTCAAATCTAAACATTCCATCAGAATTAGTGGGTCCTCACCATCAAAAAAAACCCATTACAGATTGGGCAAAACACAGAATTTATCCCCAAAAAAATCAACATTTCACTTTCTGGTCACAAAGGGATTCAAAACAAGGACAAGGAATTGGTCACTTTGGGAAGTGGGATTTTAAAGAACATTGAAAGTGAAAAATCTGGGAATTCAGGATATTCAAACTGCAGGTTTAAGAGGAACACTAAAAATAAATACAGCAAATTATACATAAAACCCATTTCAGAGCCTCTGGTCCAAGGCAATTAGTTGTAATTAATCACAGTTCTTCCCAGAGGAGATAAGAGTTTCTGAAATGCTCTGATAACAAATTTTTTGGCTGGAAAACAGTCTCAACCACAGCAAAGACCCCTGCTCACCATGTGCCTTCTGTAAAAACCAACAGGAGTTTGGAGCTGCACTAAGAAATATCCATTTTTATCAAAGACTTGGGCGAAATCCATGAATTCTATGCTCTGAGTAGTCCAAAAAAGCAAAGCCCCTCCCACATCATTCCAGATCATTCTAGATCATTCCAGATCACCACAGAATGCAAATTTTTTAATTAAAAGATCTTTGTTTCCATGGAGCAAGGACTGTGATTTACAATTATTTTGGTGCCACCCAAGCTCCTGCTCGTTTCATCAGTGCCAGATTATCCCCCTCCTCCAGGGAGAGCAGACCTAGAGCTGGGCCAGCTCTGCTCCAAATCCAAACCTTTGTGGTATCATTTGAGAACAATCTGGGATTCGAATTGTGCAAGACCCGAGCACGAACGTGTTTTTCTCCCCTTAAAAGGCCAAATTTCAGCCCTGCAGCCGCTCCAAAAGGGGGACCAAAAGGCGTCCCAACCCCTCCAGGATGGGATCAGCACCGATCCACGCTGGTTTTAATCCCAAACCCCGCTCCTCAAGGGCACCCGCATCCCCAAGGTGCGTCCAAAAAAAAGAAAAAGCTTTCCCAGCTGCTCAGGCCTTGGGATCGGCCACTTGGAAAAGCCAACGTGTCGCTGGTGAGGCAGGGAAATTTCAAACCCAGCCGCTTTCCTACGTGTCCGAGGCTTCCTGCACCGACCTCCCCCTGGGCACGGCAGAGGGGCACAGGCGGCGTGGGCTCTCCTCAGCCTCCCCAGGGAAACGCGGCGTGGAGCCGGGAGCCCTCTTCCACCCACGGAAGGGCGGCACGGAGCCGGCAAATCGTCTTTTCCCCGGGAAAAGAGTGGGATGGAGCGGTGACCTTTCGCTTCGCAGGGATGGAGCCAGTAATCCCCCCCCTCCTCCACCCACACTTCTCCCAGGGCAGGGCGGGATGGAGCAGGGAACCCTCTACTCCTTAAGGCAAGGCGGGATGGAGCCGCTCGCCTTTCCCTCTCCAAAGGAAGAGCAGGCATGGAGCCAAATCCCCCCACATCCCAGCGAAAGGCTGCGTGAAGCCGCTCGCCTTCCCCTCTCCCAGAAAAGCGCAGGATGGAGCCGCTCGCCTTCCCCTCCCCTCAAGGAAGAGCGGGATGGAGCCGGTCCCCACCACCCGACTCGCAGCGAAGGGCGCGATGGAGCCGCCCGCCCTCTACCCCCCGGCCCCGCTCACCCGTAGGCGGCTCGGTGCTCTCTCCTCGCCGCCTCTCTCCCATAGCCGGGGCTCGCTCGGAGCCGTCCCTCAGGACGCCCTCATGGCCGCCCCGCCCGGCCCCCGGCGCGGCCCCGCTACCGGGCCGGCGGCATGAGGCGGTGCGGGGCGGCCGCCGCCATCCGCCGGCCCCAGGAAGTGGAAGGACGGAGCGGGCGGGGGGA
>VWYE01024476.1:209-11498 GCA_013398995.1 Alaudala cheleensis
TGCACAGGATCACAATGACCATCTTTCCGCCACTGGTCTAACTTTGCATCGTTCAGCCTGACCCAGGCGAAGTTCCTCCTTGCTACCTGGCAGCTACAGTCGCTCAGGTTTTGCAGGTGTTTCCAGCTGGGATGAGCACTGTAATGAGTTTCATGCTACTAATGCCTTGAGACAGGGGAGACTTGAGGAACAAAAGGGATGGGTGAGTGACAGACCGATCACACAGCCAGCACTGGGTGTGTGGATGTGGCATTGGTCAGGTTGCAAGTGAGTACTCAGCACTGGAATGTCCTGCAGGAAAGGGGCCTGTGCCAGGCCTGAGAGGATGCGAAATGAGGTGAAGAACTGAGCTGACCCACAGGCAGCTCACATCCTGAGGAAGGGGAACCAGCCTCAGGAACAGCAGGGACAGTGGGTTGGGCTGGACTGGGAAGAGTGATGCCAGTTGCAAACCACTGTGGAGCAGGTGCCAAGAAGGAGACATTATTGCCCTTCAAGGAGGCCCAAGTGGAATCATCAGGAGTACTTGCTCTTCACAATGGGAATTGGAGTTCCTATGAGCGTGTGGTGGGGAGAGCCAAGGCTGATGCAGAAAATATGGAAGTGCCTGCTCTCCAGCTGTGAGGCCATCCCAGTGTGCCTCACTCCTGCAGCAGACCCAGAGCTCCATGTGTGTCTCTGCAGTGCTCTGGTTCCCGCCTCTGGGTCCCACAAGCTTCCCTGCTCACAGCTACACAGAGGTGTTTCATTGAAAACGTGGTTCACAATGTCATTTTCTTAGGGAATGAAACATTTTGTTTCTCTCCTCAGGGACACATTTTTTTCACTTTAATCAGTCTCTGGAAGATAAATAAAAATATATATACATACTGAATGTAGCATGGTCCTTCTCACATTTAATTTATTTGATTAAGTGAGAGGGTTCTCTAGTTTCTTTACCTATGTAACATTTTTCACCTGCAAAAACATGGGAAGAATAAAATAAAATGCATGTTTCAGATACTTTTTTCTTTCAGCCCTTGTTTCTTAGCCTTTTGCATCTTGTGCCCAGGGGAAAGATAAAAAGTATTTCTTATTTCATGAGAATTGGAGTTCTTCGTCTCTTAAACCTTTTCTCAGTTCATACACACTTCCCCGCATGTACAGAATGACAATAGCTGGAAAGCAAGTTTGTCTTCCCCAATTTTTTAGCTCACATAAAAAAGATTGGGAGCATTTCACTTCTCACAAAACCCGGGCTTTATCCTCTCTTGAGCTTGCCACATGCTGACAGCTGTCCCAGACCTTGCCAGCAGTGGCACCAGGCAAGCTGCCTGTCTGGTGAGAAGAAAGGTCCTGGTGGGTCCACTGCAGTGAAAACTCTTTCTCTCAAGAAGAACTTGAAAGACACAAACCCCTAAAACCTTCTGCATTTCAGCTGTACCCTCAATTTAAATGCATTTGCAGCTAAGTTTGGCAAGGCCCAGTAAAGTCTAAACTGCCACAGTAGGACTGCTTCCCATTTTCTTTCATTCCCATCTTTAAGGAGGGTTTTTCTTCCAACAGAAAAGCTTCTTCTCTCCTAACCTGCAGCCCACAGCACTGCACAGCTGTGCCCTGAGGAGCGTGGATCTTGGAGTCAGCCAGACATCCTGGTGCCCTCCATTGGCCATGGCTGCTGGTGCCACCTGGCACAAACAGGCAAACAGGTGGCAGGTGATGTGGGGAGGTGTCCTCATTCTGCCTGGCAGCTGGAGAAAAGGAGGGGAGGGCTGCAGCTCTCACCCAGCCTCCCGTCCATCCACAGCATTGCACTGCTTGTGCAGGCAGACACTGCCCTTCCCCATCCAGCAGCTCTTACCGGGATGAAACCCAGGTCCTGTGGGGAGTACCCAGCTCTCCCCACACCTCTGAACAGGGCAGGCCATTCCCNATTCTGCCTGGCAGCTGGAGAAAAGGAGGGGAGGGCTGCAGCTCTCACCCAGCCTCCCGTCCATCCACAGCATTGCACTGCTTGTGCAGGCAGACACTGCCCTTCCCCATCCAGCAGCTCTTACCGGGATGAAACCCAGGTCCTGTGGGGAGTACCCAGCTCTCCCCACACCTCTGAACAGGGCAGGCCATTCCCAAGCCCCAGGATCAAACAGATGAGTGTGGTTGTTTCCACATTACAAAGCCCTCCACATGTGGAGCCTTTGTGTTCCTAAAGCATAAGCCCTAATTTTTCATGTGGCTTATTTTTTTTTGCAGTTCAAAGCACATGAAAGAAAACACATCCTGTGCTGCAGTGCATCTGAGCAGTGTTTGCATAGCTCGAAACTGTAAGCTTGCCCATGCTGCCTATTGGCAATTGTTCCTGATTTATCATATTGTCCAAACAGTGTTCAGGCATCATTTAGGAGAATATTATTAGCAAAGGCTGAAATAGTGCCAGGGTGTGAGCTAATAATTAAGTAGGATAGACAATCACTGGTCTAGTGCTGAAGCTCTTAGGCTGAGAATGTTTTGTTCACAGCATAGCCACAGCCTGGGAATCAGTGGAAGTTGGAGAGATATGATTTGGGAAGTATGTAGTTTATACACTGCTCTGCCAACTGGGATATCCCATAGCATCTGGAAACCTTGATCCTTCCAACACTGCCCTGTTTCTTCTTTTTCAGTGACCATCAGCTTCCATACCAGAATTCATGCACTGTAATATTTATAGTCTTGCATTTAAAAAATCACAAAATCAGTTCGACTATGAAGGTTGTTTTGGTTCAAAAGAGGAACATGAATGCAGTGTTGCACAGAGTGTAGGGGTTCAGGCAGGAATGGTATGAAATGGATGTGCTGGGTCTGTAGCAAGCATAGGATTGCCACCTGGAGAGCAGGAGGAGGCTTTTTTCCAAGGAGAGTGACAGCATCACAGGTAGCATTGTGGTACCATCCTTAGAGGTTGTGGATACTAAAGCAACTGGGATCAGGGCTGTGTGCACTGATAATATGGTTTTGAAAGGCTGCTTTGGTTGTTCTTCAAATGCTCAGCAAGCTTCTTTGCTCCTGCTATTTCTACAGAATACAAATACTATGGGAGCAGTATTGGGATCAGGAAGGAATCAATGTGGATTACTTCTAAAATCAGGGTGGTCCACTTTCCATGGAAGAGTAGTCAAAAACATCTCAAGGTCATTAAGTTGAAAGAAAAGCATTTAAGAATAAAGATTTTTAGTGTGTTTTGAAGGACATTAGAATCTCTTAAACAGCTCATTTTCTTCTCTTGAGCACAGCAGAAATTGCTCATAGTCAGTAATTGATCCAATACACTTCACCCTCTGCAAGTTTTCTGTTCTGACGCTCCTCCCCACCATTTTCTTTATTTACTCACTGCTTAAAACTATTTGTGCGTCCAGTCTGAGATCACATCCTCTGCCACAGGCAGCTCCCTGCTGGGGTGCACTAATCAGCACCTGATCTTCCTAGTGAATACACCTGGCTCAGGTAAGGTGAGACTGTTCCAATGAGATGGCCACTGCCAAGGGACTGCCTTTTCTGCTGCCCTTTCCTAAATTATTATTTATTCTCAGCAAGCTTTACATTATTTCATGATTTCTTAGATGTTTCTACCTGTCAGTTATTCCAGGGACTTTTGATGAAAAGTGAAGGCAGAAGAAAATCAGACTGGAAGACTACAAAGAGCTGCCTGTACTCCATGGCACCTCTTCCAAGCCTCACATCTGGAGTGGGAATATTCGTATGCATGGAAAGGTACTGTGGCCTAGTAGAAGCTGGTTCCCTGCGGCACATTCCTGAGCTGCAGACAGAGCCCAGACTAACATGATTTAAGTGGCAGGGCTTCCAGCCCCTCATGCTGGGAAATGCTGCCAAGGTTTTATGAATCTTGCTGCTAGGGCATTTTTCCTACTAGGTTTCAATCTTAAGTATCCTTTTGCACAGTTGCATCCCACTAGTTTCAGATACAAGCTAAAATGAAGAAGAATGACATGAAATGAAGCCAAGAGAAATGCATTAAGTGATGTTTGCGGGGTACATTGATAGAAGGGGACAAAACATCCTTGGGAGAACAAAGAACTTGATTGTTAATAACACATTTCATGATGCAGACACCAAAGAAGTTTTATAACTGCTGTGAAGTCCCCGTGTGTTAACCTCATAGTGCAGACCTGCAAAGTGATCAGAATAGCTCAGGGTGGGGGATTGCAGGGTGTGCATTTGGATCTCCTGAGTTATCAAGCAGCCCTGTGCCTGCCCCCACACAGCTGGGTCATCTCCAGTGCTTGGCATCCCCACAAGGAACCTTCTGGACCAGCTGGCTTTGGGAATGCACAGGTAAGTGGGTAGCTTCTAGGAGCAAGGCTCAAACTCAAGGAAAGTGCATTAATCTGACTCTATGTACCTGCAAACTTTGTTTGATTGTGTGAGAGCTACACAGCATGGAGGGAATTTTAGTGATGCCTGCACTGAAAATGGATTGCTAGCCTAAAGCCTGAGCAGAAGATCCAAGCCCAGCAACCTCTGACAGGAGCTGTGATTGATTCACATACATTTGGCAAACAGAAGAGAGTTTTAAAATTATTTCAGCCTTCCAGCTTTGTCTAATAATCAAGTTGAGAGCCATGCTGTGGACAGAAGGAAGGTCAGCAGACCCCAGTATCTGTCAGGTGAGAGAACTAAGAAGATGGATAAAGAAGAGAGATTTGATGAGGGTAAAAGGAAAGAGGAAAAAAAAAAGTTAGTAAGAAACTCAACAATGACAAATTGAACGAAGTGAGAATTTCTTAGTGAGTGGAGCAACACCAAAACAAAGTCTGAACATGCTGGAGCATTGGACCTGAAACCTAAACCATCCAAATCACTTCCAGAAATTTTCTTTTTACAGCCTCAGCTACCAGGGGAAAAGAACTGGGCAGCAGATCCAGAGAACTTCACAAGCAGGTACAGCACAGATGGCTGTTAGCTCTGTATCTTTTAGGTGATGTATTGGAGTTCCAATGGCAGCAACATGTATAACAAATGAGGTCACCAGACTAATATTATTACAAGAAGTTCCACATGAATTAATCATGTTTGAGCCATGATAACAGAGGGCTGGTTAGTGAGTTATCTCTGAGGCTCCCATCTCTCTGGCACTTGCTCTTAAGCCAGTTTCCTTGGGATGGGGCATGGACTGTTTTCTTTCAAAAGAATGCAAGCATTTCTTTCAAAAGCAGACTCATTTATTCTAAGTTTTATTCTCAGGTAGTCAAGCTTTGGTAGTGGAAGCAATTCCAAAACTGCAGTATGATATTTTTTGTAAGGTTTTGTGCTGAGTTTTCCCCCCCCTCCTTTCTGTGCAAGATACTGTAAGGACCCTGGGAAAGTTTCCCCCACCATCCTTCTGGTTTTGAGATAAATGTAATCTCTTTATAAAAACACACACTCACATATCTTACAGCAGCCTTGTCCTGGATGTGGTATTCACCATAAATCACACCACCTCACTGCCAAACCAAGTCTAAAATGTCTAAAACAAAAGGAAATAATCTTCTTAGTGAATTTTCTATCCTCAACAGCAGGAAACTCATGTGAAAGGTTTTTACTAGTCCTTGCACCAAAAAAAAAAAAAAAAAAGAAAAGGTTTGTGACATCTCCAGATAAAGGTTTTCCTGAACTAATACACACATAGGTTAGCATACATCAATTCAATAAACACAAACTCTTATGACTATGAGAGGGAAAACCCATGCAGGTGTGGAGCTGTTTGGGTGCCTCTGTGGGCCATTGATAGGTCTGGTCACGGCACTGGCTTCCAGTGTGACCATCCTCCCTGATGCTGGGTGGCTGCTCGGCTGTTGCCAAAGGAATGAGAAAATGAAGAAAATGGGAACTTTGAACAAACTCTTGGCAAACAGAGCAGTTGTTAGTTGACCTGCACATCACAACAAAAGTTGAAGTCAGGTTAACGGCAGTGGGTTATCCATGTGATATTTTTCTCAGTCTGCTCATCCCAGAATCACTGCTGTGCTTTACTTTGCAATACAAAAGATGCTTCTGTGGCTCACATGTAGCAAGCAGGAAACCAGCAGGAAAGAGTGAAGATTCCATAAAAATTCCACCTTTTTCTGTATTACTGACTGTGCTCATGCTTTCTCTGTTCAGTTCTTGTTTGGCTCCTGGGCACTTACCCAGACTCACCCTCCGGCAGAGACAAAAACTGCCATTCATGGACTGAAAATTGGAGCTTTGGTTCTGGGTAACCATTTGGCTGACAGATGTTTCTGCTTGCCTGTCTCCATCATAGTTTTTTCTCCAACTAATTCCTATCCTAAGAAGTGTGTGGCACTGGTGCAAAGAAGGAAAGGGGGAAACCCACAAAAAATTAAAACATTTTAAAAGCCTTGGGGTGTGAATTTCCAACCTGTTGGCCAGTGATGTTGGGAGGCTGCGCCTGCACCTCCAGGTGTGGGTGGGAGCCTGACTGCAGTGGATATTTCATGTAAGTCAAAGGTACAAGTTACACAACATCTCCTAAGTCTTGTNACCCCCAGCACCATCCTGCTCTCACCTGCTCACCACCATCCCCTCTTCCTGTCGTTCTCCCATCAGTGATTCCTTCCAGTGTTCCCCAGCAGCTCCTCAGGCAACACCGGCCTTTCACAGCTTTGTAGACAGTCTTGGCAGCCAGGGTGAACCAATGGATGAGCTTTAAACAGCAGAACAGAACAGAATAAAAATTGTTTCTCTTCAGCAGTTTCCCTTTTCCCCAGAGCACCTTCACACTTATTGCCATCAGATGTCTTTCTTATGATGCCCATCAACTCCACAGATTGAGAGTTTCAGAGAGACCCTCACGTCACCTTGTCCCTAGGAAAACCTCGCTCCTGGGCTCTGCTGTCCCCTCCTTGCCATTTCTTCCCAAGAATTCTGTGTGAGCCCTCTTTGCCAAGGTGATGAGTATCTCCAGCCAGAATCCTAAAGCCCAAATGGAAACCGAAGTCCCTGGAGTTTATTTCTCTTTACTCCTCTGTCTATCTCCTTTACCAGCAATCAGCAGTTTCCTGGTGAAGATGGACAGAAAGAATCAGCAATATTGAGCAGACTAGGACCACGTCTTCAGACCAGATGTCCCCAATATTTCCAGCAACCAAAGCCCCCTCTACCCAGTTTATTTGTCCAGAAAACCTGAACAAATGTGAGAAGTCAAAAGACAATAGCTTTATCTGTTTTTATTTTTTTTTCAAGTTACCCAAGGTTAATTTGGAAAAAAAGAGAAAAAGAAAGGAATAGAAAATGAAACATCTAATAGGTTTCATTTGTTTGTTTTTAACAGTTTGGTTTGNTTTGAGGATTTCTGACTTCCTGGAGAGCTCTGTAAGCTGCTCCACCCTTGGAAGCACAGGACAATGGTGTTAGAGAGTAAGATTAAAATCTTGGAACTTTTACATGCACTTTTACAGAAGGAGTGAGGCCACAGGCAAATTGCTAAGTTGTTGGAAGGAGACTGGGACTGTTTCTAAACGTTTGTCATTTTCCTGCAAGGGATTCTTACCACCTCAATAAGCAGCTGTCCAAGGCAGGAGGCAGTTGAGGGAAACACTTTGATGACACTTTGGCTGATCTGGTCCTGGTGATGCTTCTAAGGGTGAGACAGTTTTGCAAAGCTCCTCCACCCAATTCAGAGCACTGTGACTAACTCTCCTGTATACAGACCATTTCCTCAGAACAGCAATCACAGGCTGCCCCAGTGATGTCCTAAGAACAACCAGCACAGTCCAGCATGTCTGAGGGAGCCTTAACATGGGTGTGATACCCTGCCCAGGAATTCCAGTGTCACGAAGTAATTATTTGTAATAACTCAGAGTAACAATTTCCATATGTAGGGCTCAAAAACAAGAACTACAGGTTAGGAGATAGATATAGCTTGTTAGATGAGAGCAGGATTTCCATGTTCTTTAAAATAAGATCTGTCCTGTTTTCTGTTTTGGTCTCCATCACCCCACTAAAAGAAAATCAGCTGTAAACAGATGTGTCAGTGAGCAGAGGTGCAATTATTGCTGGAGGTGTGAAGTGGGGAGGGTTTGACACGGACTGAACTCTCAAACATGATCATACTTTACTGATTAAAGAGCCTCAACAGATGCACCTTTCACTTCCAGTTTAGATTAAAACCTTGAGTATCACCTCCAGGTCGGCAAGTTTGGTGTTCAGGCTCTTTCAGGACTGTCCAGAATGTGGAAATTCATAAACAGAGTGAGTGAGACACAAGAGACAGACACAAACTGAGGTCTCCCTAAAAATTTCCATGCAAACAAGCCTGTGTGCTTCCCTGAATGGAGAAACAGGATCTTCCTTTGCTCATCCCTCAGTTCCTTTGTCCAGCTGGACAGAAAAAGCCAGGAAGGTGAAGGTTAACGCCAAGGAGGTTATTTAACGTGAATGGTGGCTTTTTTTTCTCCTCCCCCCCCCTCCCCCATTCCAACACGCGCACACACAAACACACACACACACAGGGTCTGGCACACACACATCCTGGAGCAAGGAAAGGAGTTCCCTGCAGGGCAGCAGGACACAGGCCAGGACCTCAGATGATACCAGCATCTGGTACATCCTTGCCCTCACCGCATCCTACCTTCAGCCCTCCCCAGTGCTCAGAGCTGGGTCAGCAGCCCCACGCACAGACCTTGCTCTGTTCCTCGGCACAGCATCACCCTGGCTGCGGCCAGCACAAATCCTCTGGCCCCCAGCCAGCCCACAGGGTTTCTTTCCCCCTTTCTCTGCCAAAGCAAATTGACTTGTGACACCTTCCCTTATGTCTTCGTCCTTTAAAGGGTGGAAAGCTGAAAGCCTGGCTTTACTGCACTCACTTCCATGCCTCCTTTGTGCTCTCCCACCTAGATGTTAAATAAGCTCTTTCAGGGAGGACTGGCCACTGGAATCACTGTGGGTAGGCAGGGCAGCCTGTGCCCCTGCACACGTGTGCTGCACCCTCTGCCCAGCACAGCCCAGGGTGCCCTCCCCACAGCCCAGGGGGAACAGTGCTACCCCAGCAGTGCATCCTGGCTCCTTTTGCTCCCACTCCTCAGCATTTCAGCTCCCTGGGCCTTGGCCATCCTGCTGTTTTCATTTCAGAAAAGCATATAATGTAGTTCATCCCTTCTCTGACACAAAACACATTGCAGGTTTTGACTGAAGGATAAATAAGAATTTTGGTGCCCTGTAGATCATCGATTTTACTGTCCTCTAAGAAAAATAATTTATAACTTCACAATCTCAGACAAAACCTTGTGCTGACAAATGGATACCTTCTACTTCCTGCACATTAGCAGAAACCTAATCCACATACACACTACAAACTCACCCTCTCGATCATACCTGGTTTGCAGCAATGTTCCCAAATAGAATGAGAAAAGGCATGTCCATGAACTGAAAGAACTCTGACTCTTCTGACTCTTCTATTGACTCTTCTACTTCTCTCCTTGCATGAGATTATGAGCGACCACCTCATGACTTGTGCTTATGTAAAATGTAACACTGAGGCATTGTAACAATCCAGTCAATAATAAACTGTTTAATAATAAAGGTGATGCCAAAACGGGTAGGATCATATGACAATTTGTTTTGCTAACAAAGGCACAAAGGACCAAGCCCCGAGGCCATTGGAAGGCACTTGTGCACTTAGATGCGGTCCAGTGAACTTGTTGGGTGTCCCCAACAAATCCATACCTGTGCTGTGACAGTGGCCAGGGTGCACGGTGCCAGATCTCATGCACAGCTGATAAGAACAGCGCCCTCTGCCAAGATGAGTCCAAGGAAAGTGCCTTGCCAGGATCTCCTCTGCCCCTTTTTTCCTGGTGCAACTTGCTCTACTACCACAGTGGCTACCAGTGAGAAGTTCCTCAGCTGCACAGTGCCTTGGTGAGGGCATCTCAGCTCCGTTTATAACAAATTCAGAGCCTAGAGGTAAACGAGCCACCACAAGACACCAGAATGTGTCATCTGGCCTTGGAAACAGGGAAACAAAATGCTTATAAATATGCAGGGACCTCCCTGCGTTCCTGGGACCACATAGCAAGAAGACAGAAAAGCTCAAACATATACGGAGGGGAATGTCTGCCCTCCTCCCTTTCCATGTGCTTCAGCCAGGATGTTTGTGCAAGAAGAAAGCCAGCTGAACAATAAAACCCATATGTGAGGTACGGAAGGGAAGTCTGGAATCCAACACAACGAAAGAAAAGATTGACACGAGTTCATCCTCATGAGAAGGTTCCCCTCTCTAATAAGGTTTCACATCACAGCATCTTTAATAGGGGGCCAAACTGATAATTGCAGCAGTGTGGTACTTGGCACTTCGAACTTTTCACCCAAGAATTGTGAAGCACTTTACAATTAAACCTAAATCTATCTTTATATGAGATGGGAGGGGCAATAAAGAGATAGCTTTGCTTATTTTGAGCATGAAAAGCACATAATTCCATTACGACACAAACCAGAAGGCTCTAACTCACCTGGACATGGTGCGTTAAATGAATTTTAATGGAATTGTGCCGTCAGACTACAAAGCCAGATGACTTGCATGTCTTCATGTTTGGAAAGTGTTCTTGCAGTCTTTTGTAGTTGTATTTTTAATAGTAAAAATGATATGAAACAATGGAACACAAGAGTCCTCACTTCAATAAACATTATTTACACCTCAAAACATGGAGTGGGAAGGAAAGTATTGTGAACCAAGTCTGGCAAGCCATAAGATGAAGTGAGGTCTAGGCACTGGGAGGTTTTACATCTGAGTATCTGCAAAGTTTCACCAAATATTCATCAGATTCATTAATTTTGGTTGGAAAAATGTTGGCCTCTCATCTGTCTGTGTGGCAAAAGTCCTTGCTAACAGGGTTTCCTTTTGCATGTAACACAAAAGTAATTAAGCTCCTAATTAGTTAAACTTTGAACAAAGTTCTGGCAATTACTTCCCTGGCAAGAAGAGTCAGTAGTTCTTATTGGAATGGCATTGTCAGACATTTCCAGAAAGCAGCACTGAGCATTTCTCAAAGCCTACAACTACTCCTCTTGCTCTAGGAAGCTGACAGAGATGTTAATGTCTCAGAAGTGATCCCAGTCCAAGGTTTCCCTAATAAAACCATCTCCAGGCAGCAATCAGGTTTGCCACATGCCCGTGGTCCTCACCACTCTCAGACAGCCGTGGTGTATCAAGGGTTAGGGCTGGTGCATTCAGTGCCCTTTACTCCCGCTGCTGTCCCCCAGTTCAGGAAGTGCTGTAACAATGTCCCTTGCCAAATGTCTCCAGCCAAATGAGGAGAGGAAGAGGTTAGAGATACA